>QXEO01000185.1:0-246534 GCA_007115705.1 Dactylis glomerata
CGTTGCGTCGGTTGCCCACCCTTGTGCCAATGGCCAAGTAGAGAGATCGAATGGGCTAGTATTATCCGGCATAAAACCCCGGCTGATAGAGCCCCTGGAGAAAACTCCGGGATGTTGGCTAGATGAGCTGCCAGCAGTGCTGTGGAGTTTAAGAACTACTCCGAATAGATCAACAGGCTACCACACCATTTTTCCTGGTGTGGAGCAGAAGCTGTGCTTCCAACAGATGTAATACATGATGCACCAAGAATAGTGCTATATACTGAGGAAGAGGCTAAAGAAGCCAGAGAAAATGATGTTGATCTGCTAGAGGAAGCAAGGGAAATAACTCTGTCAAGAACAGCAGTATATCAGCAGAACCTCAGACGCTATCATGCGCAAAGGTAAATCCAAGGAGATTTCAAGAGGGAGATCTAGTACTCCGGCTAAAGCAAGGAACAGAAGGGGGCATAAGTTAACTCCTCCATGGGAGGGGCCATTCATTGTGAGCAGAGCTCTGCACAATGATGCCTATTATCTTATAGATGCGCAGGACCCCAAGAAGAATAAGGGCGCAGGTCCGGAGAAGAAACCAAGGGCCATGGAACATAGCTCTACACTACTCTACTCTAACTACCTACGCTCATACTCTTTCTACTGCGCCCCTTTTACTCCTGAGCAACACAATGTATGTATTTCCATATTTTCCTTTGTATGCCGGCGTGTTGTGCCGGCACAAGACTAATGAATGAAATACCGGCATCCGAAGAAGCCGGGTAACTAGCTCCGAGGTATATTTGTTGTTTATTTACAGTTTTTTGTTATATACCGGCTGGCTTTATTGAATGTTTCCTATGTCGGCCTAGTAATGTGTCGGCACCAAAGGCCACTCTTCGACTCAGCTGCTGTCCGAAACCCGGCTTCATGGCTAGCAAGAGTAGATGCCGGAGATTGTCTACACATGGAAAACGGCTAAGGAAATACAAAGCAAGCGAACCGACATTTTCGTTAAAGCTAAAGTTAAAATTTAAAGTGTCGGATGATTTGAAGTCTAAGTCTCAAAGTTAAAGTACTGTATGTTCGAGGAAGCAACCTTGAGACTCATACGTCGAAAGCCAATTAAGGTAGACAAGTAGCCAAGGTTGTGAAATTGAGGAAACAGGAAAACAACTCGGTGACTTAGCCAAAAGATGATCCGGCATTAGTAACAAGCAAACCAAGATAAAACTTGTTCAGATAGCAAACCAAAGGAAATTAAACGTGTATATTACATCTGCACCCGGCATACCGGGGATCTGATAAGCTTAAAGTGTTTTTGGTGCAAAGATTCAAGGGGCAGACGCGGGGCCGCCAGCAGGTGGAGCAGTAGCAGTCGAGATGTCGGCCTCAGGTGTGCCGGACCCAGCAGATGGAATGGAGCCGTCGCCTCCGCCCGGGGCAGATGCCTGTTCCGGAGCTTCAGTGTCGGCTTCCTCAGCTTCACCTTCATCTTGGCTGGAGTCGGAACCCTCAGCAGCGGCAGATGTCCCGGCATCGTCATTCTTCTCCGGCTCGCGGATGTCCCGGACGAATTTGTCGGTATCGGCATAGTCCACATAACTATGGGCCAACTCCTTGCGGCGACGGATATGATCCGGATCCGTGGTCCAGATGGATCCTTCGCGCACGGTGCGCAAAGTCTCCAAGTCTGCCTTTTCATACCAAGACAAGAAGTAGCTGAGGGCTTCGTCAGCTCCAACCCTCGCGCCGGAATCTCGCCACTCCCGGAGGCGAACCTTGGCAAGCTGCAGGTCGTTGCCGAGGTCAACCGGGTCAGTGGGAGTCCTTTGTCCCGGCCAGAGGCAGAGAATGCCTCCTGGGCGCCGTAGAAGAGCTCTTCAGTGTAAAGGGTCATGGCCTCCTTCCGGGACTGCAGGGCCAGCAGCTGCTCCGACATGTCCCAGTTGGGCGAGTCAACCGGAACACCCCGGTTTTTCTCGGTCCAACTGCAAACCCTCTCGACGTCAGCGACGGAAGCGGGAAACATGCCTGCAGAATAGAAACAATGTTAGCAAAAGGAAAATATGTCGGCATAGATGCTATGCCGAAAAAGATTACACTATGTCGGAAAGGATAAAAGGGGAAAGGATTTGAAGCTTACGGGCAAGGTCGGCATTCAGCTGTGCAACTGTAACCTCCCATTTGGTGGCCTGCTCCTTCAGGCT
The DNA here is from genome assembly GCA_007115705.1 of Dactylis glomerata. Taxonomy (NCBI): domain Eukaryota; kingdom Viridiplantae; phylum Streptophyta; class Magnoliopsida; order Poales; family Poaceae; genus Dactylis; species Dactylis glomerata. The sequence continues at coordinate 2,184 of QXEO01000185.1, forward strand.
ATCCAGTTCAGCGTGGGCGTTGGAGGCATCAGTCTCGGAGGAAACAAGCAGGGTCTGGGTTTTCTTCAGTAGGCCCTCCCTCTGTTCCTTTTCGTCCAGCAGCTCGGTGATCCGGCCCTTCAACTGCTCAACCTCGGCCTTGTGACCGGCATCCCGGTCGTCCAGTTGCTTGGCCACATCCACCGAGGACACACAATCCTGGTGGCGTGCCTCCAGTGCAGCCTTCTCATCTGCAAAGATTTCAAGTTAAAAGGATTTGAAGAAAGAAAACAGTGACAAAGAGTAAAGGATTTGAAGTATAAAGTAGCTATCCAGGGTAACAGCAGGATCCGGCATACCAGTAAGCTCTTTCACCCTCTTGAGAAGCTCGGTGACTTGCGCTTCGGCACCAGCTGAAGAATGTCGGCACAAGGTTACGTGTCGGCAAGAGTAAGCATTGCAAAGTAAAGAGAGGAAAGATATCCGGCATACAGCAGTATGTCGGCAAAGATTACCTTTCTGGGACAGCTCCTGCTGAAGCTTGCTGTGTGCGTCAGATAGCTTCCGGTGCTCGCACACCAACTCATGGAACATGTCGGCCCGGGTGTTGTTCATTTGCTGCAAAAATGCCGGGATTTGAAATGTCGGCAGAGAAATTTGACATGATAATTAAAGTGAAGATTTTATCAAGTGATCATTCTTTTAAAGACCCGGCACAGGTGCTGCGCACCTATCCCGGCCCTCGGTGACTAGGATTTGAAGCTCGAATCGAGCTTATATCCCGGTCAAGAGGATTTGAAAGATAATAGAGATGTGAAATTGTTAAAGACCCGGCACAGGTGCTGCGCACCTATCCCGGCCCTCGGTGACTAGGATTTGAAGCTCGGATCGAGCTCATATGTCGGCAGATAATTCAAAAGAAGCTAGCTAAAGGACTATGAGAAAATCCCGGATGTCCATATCCCGGACAGCCGACATTTTCGGGGACTGGGGATATGTGTGTAAATAGAGAGGACTTACGTTGGTGGCAGAGGCCAACTTGTGAAGTCTTTGCTGGATGCTGAGGAGCTCGCTGGCGATCGGTATGGGCTTCGCTGCCAGGAAGTCGCTTGGGTCGCCACTGGTCTTGGCTTCGGCCAGCTTCTTGCTCCTTGAGTCCGCAGTGTCCATGTTGCTGGCGTCGTTCCATTTGATGCACTGCTCCTTAAGAGAGCCGAGGCTCTGATCACTTTTCGTCGCAAGAGGGACGAGGCCCTCGAGTTCTGGGGTGTCGAAGAAGTTGGTCCGGTACCCCGGCCGGGCTGCTGCCCTGCCAAGATGCAGGGCCAGAGCAGAGCTGGTCCGGGACGCTGCCTTAGGAGGAGCAGTTGCGGCAGATGGTGTGCCGGACTTGGCCGGCTGAATCTTCAACGTGCCGGTCTGGGCCGGTGCAGTGGTCTTGGCCGGGGCAGTGGACTTGGCCGGTGCAGTGGTCTTGGCCGGTGCAGTGGACTTGGCCGGTGCAGTGGTCTTGGCCGGTGCTGGGGTCTTGTCAGCTGAAGGAGTCTCGGGTGCGGGCTGTTCCGGCGCGGCCGGTGCATCTTGGCCAGCAGAGGCAGGATCCGGAATAGTCCGGACTTCCGGCACTAAAGGGCCTTTACCCTTGATGTCTGCTCCGGCATTTTCAGTTGTGCCGGCGTCGCCGGTGGGCGCTCCGGAGTCTGGTACTTCTTGGTGGGCTCCTGTGTCCATGTGGACATCAGGAGCCGAGGTTTCCTGTTGAGCCCCCGAGTCCATGTGGACGTCGGGGGCAGAGATATCTTGTTCCGGCGGAGGAACGTCCTTCGCCGGGGAGGTGGTCTTCTCAGGCGCAGGCGAGGATGCCGGCGCCGGGGAGCTCGTGTGACTGGCAGAGGGAATGTCGGAGGTAGCAGGGGCAGCGGGCTTGGTAACCTTCGGGTCGCCGCTCAAGCCAGAAGCTTGTTCCGGCTCAAGAGGAGCACTGAAAGAGAGAAAACACCAAGTCAGTAATACAAACAAGAGATATGTCGGAGGAAATGCAAAGAAAAGGAAATTTACCCCGAGGCAACAGGCCTCTGTTTCTTCTGTTTGGGCACGCCGACCTTCTGCCTTTTCGACCTCTGAGGTATGTCGGACGGGGGCTTCACACCTCGCTTCCGGCCGGCACGTCCGCCGGTGGAAGGAGGTCCCTGGTTCAGAGGGGCGGCGTCGATAACCACATCGTCCGGGATAGCTGAGGACGGCATTGCAAACTCGTGAGCAATAGGTGTTTCTGGAAAGGCGTACGCAAGTGGCATCGGGTCATAGTACAGCAGGATCTCCTCGTCAGAATCAATCTCACTCCGGTCTTGAGTATAATGCCGGGATGAAGAGCCCTTACCCATGGCAGCTGCAGGCACGGGTGCTCCTGGGAAGCTTATCCCAATGATCCGGATCTTCAACATCCGCAACGGTGCGGTCCGCCGCGATCTTGATCCGGGAGTTCTCCATGGTTTGGAAGCTGAATTTCTGTATAAACAGCAAAGTCAAGTATTCAGATAAGGAAATATGCCGGTGGAAGAGGTATGTCGGATCAATATGATATGTGTCGGCAAATAGACATGTGTCGGCTTAAGTATCTATGTGCCGGACATGGACTTTATGTATCGGATAAGATGGTTTACCGTTGGGGCGGGCCTATCCCGGCTGTATGGTTCTAGCCCCCAGGCAAAAGTGGCCTGAGAGGACTTGCAGACATCCTTAATCCGGCGCAGAATGTCGGCCGGAGTCAGCTCGTGTGTGGAGTGCCGGGTGGGGTCCATTGGCCCGCTCATCTGACAGATCTTGTGCGACCGGCGCTGCAGAGGGGAGACGCGCCGGCTTATATAGCAGGCCACCAGGTCTTGAGGAGTAAGACCGGCATCCAGGAGCTCGCCCTTAACCCGGTGAAGCGCATTCACCGGCATCACCGAGTTCTTCGGGTTATAGGTCCAGTTCGTCATGGCCAAGGGTGGCTCGTCCACAAATGGCGGCAGGTTGAGCAGATCCTCGTCGGTGGTGTTCTTGACGTAGAAGAAGCTTTTCTGCCACTTCTTGCAAGATTCCAGGAGTTCCACCTTGGGGAAGTCCGAGCCCTTTCGGGACATGATGGTGGCCGCGCCGCAGAGGGTCATGGGGCGGTCCTTCTTTTCCTGGGCCGTCTCCGGCGGGTCGTCCTTGCTTCGGGGCGGCTCTTGGACGACTTGCTTCCGCAGTTGGAAGTACTTCGCCCAGCCTTGAGTAAGGGCCTCTATGCCGGCATAGCCCTCGCAAAAAGCAGCGAAGGCGGAGAGGATCATCACGGCATTGGCCGGGATATGATGAGGTTGAAGATCATAGGTGTTGAGGAAATCCCGGAAGAAGTCCGATACCGGCAGACCGAAGCCCCGCTCGAAGTGGGCGATGAAGACGACGCGTTCGCCAGGTTCAGGTGCCGGCACAGTTTCTCCCGCTGGTAGCCGGCATGCTACGCCCTCCGGGACTCTCCTGGTGGAGGTGACCCAGGATATGTCGGCCGGAGTAACCTCCGACCCCTCCCAGCCGGAGCGTCCTTGGGCTCGGGCCGAGGTATCTTCCTCAGAGTCCGAGGTAGCCGTCATGCTTGAAGATGCCATCTTAGTTGCCGGGATAAGGCGTGAGAGCCGGAGTCCCGTGATGTTATTCCTATCAAGGCCGGAGAAAAGAGGGAGGTTAGTCTCTCCGGCATACCGCCCTCACCAATGTTAGCAGAGATAAAAAGATCTACCGAGGCAGTTAAAATAGGAAACAAATAAGGGTAAAACTTCTAAGGAAGAACACTCGAGAACGTTGTTAGGCAACGCTAATCGAATCCAAAGAATAACAAGCAGAGGAACTGAAGCGGATCTATGCAAGCGTGGTTACCAATGAGAAGTTATGAAGAAGCATCAAAGAGGAAGAACAGGGGGAGGTCTCACCGGAGCTTGGCCGGCGACGATGGAGCGGCGGCGAGCGTGCAGGAAGAGATCCAATCTCCCTGCAAGGCTGCGGGAGAAGAGGCGGCGGTGGCGTCGTCGACGATGACGCCGGACGTCGGCAAGCGGAGGCGCCGGCGTGCAGGTGGACGACGGCGGCAGCTTCCCTTCTCGGTTTCTTGGTCCGGCGGCGAAGCGCAAGGGGCAGAGGATCTGAGGAAGAAGGCACTGTGGCGGGGGTAAAAAGAATAAGTTACCCCCACCCCGTATTTATACCGAGGAGGCCGGTCGTGGGGGTCGTGGGGAGGATAGTGCTCCACTCCCCGACCGTTTCTGCGGCGAGGCGCCACGTGGCGGCACAGAGTGGGGCGGCGGTTCCTGTAACCGTGCCATGACACAATGATGGCAAGAAGTAACTGCTGCACTGTGAACCGTCGCATCGTGGGTGACCGTTCGAGGTGGCAGGGCAGTTACAAGTTTCGATGCAAAGCTGTCAGACATGGCTTCTCGAGGAAGACTCGTCTATATGTCGGATTAACTGCCTGATGTATATGTTCCGTCCGGAATACCCTAGGGACCGGCCGGAATAAGTTTTGGAACAGGAACAGAGGCCGGGATATGTGCAGATGTGCCGGCATATAAATCTGATCGCCGGGGCATAATGAAGAAAGGTATGTTGAACCTGTCAAGGCTCCACAGTTATGACTGGGGAACCTCGGCAGCTTCGGGGACTAGTGTCGGGGGGATGACCCCCGGTAGGGTCAAGAGAGTAGAAAGACACAAGGTCTATGATTGACTTTATGCCGGGTTATCAAGGAAGGGCCTGGCCGGAATATAAGAGCATCGGCCAGGCCGGCATATAATGTGTATCCCGGCTGATACTTGGATATGCCGGCATAGCCGGAATACTTATAAAAGTGTGCCGGCATATACTTAGATATGCCGGCCTAACCATTTTGTGTGTTGTGCAGGAGCAGGGGAGGCCGGATTACCCGACCCTCGTAGGTCGTTGGTCCGGCATATAAGTCCTGGGTATGGCCAACGGTCATATCCGGGATACTTAAGTCAACCAAGGTGTCACATCCCTACAATCAAGGAAGAAAACATCCCAGCATGGTAGCAGAGTAAGATGGCAGGGTGCACAGTGGAGGTTACCTACCCTCACTGTGCACAAGTACGAGCTTACCGCACAGAGGTAAGGCCACAGTTCAAGAGGTACAAGGTACAGGGATATGGCGTCCCATCGAGAGCAATCAGGGGCGAAGTCAAGGGTCTCTGCCATCGCCACCAGCTCCTGTTTGGAGTGTAGCCCTTGTCTTGTGGTCTTGTATGACCGTTGTAACCCTGGCCACCACTATATAAGGTGGCACAGGGAGTCCTAGCAAGGGGTTGGTTGTTGGAAGGTTGGTCTCTGGAAGAAGGTTAGAAGGTTGAAGGTAGATTGATCACTCTGTACTCCTACACTTAGCAGTTCATCTTCCTTCTCTAGCAGAGAGCTTGGAAGCACCATTGTGGTGTACTACATCGACCCATATATACAATCAGTAGAGCAGGAGTAGGGGTGTTATCTCCTTACGAGAGCCCCGAACCTGGGTAGATCAGTGTCTCTTTCTGTCGTGCTTTTTAGCTCGTTCCCCTCTCCCGAATCCTCCAGCATCTAGTTCGGCCCCCATTTAAGCCATCCTATGGCATATGTTGTTTCACCACGACGACACTCATGGCGGCGGTGGCGGTGGCGGCGGGCCAGCAAGGTCGCGCAACTCTCGCAAAGATCCGCCAGACCAGAAGCCCTACGACGCCCGTACCCATCTAAACGAGATTGCCAAGTCTCAAATGGCCTTCTTCCTCGGCCCAAAGTGCTTTGGACCACGGATTCGTGACGAGCCCATCCCGTATGGGTTCAAAATCGAGAAAAATATCCGCCAGTACAATGGAGTCGATAGACCTTTGACTTGGCTACAAGATTACTTCAACGCAGTACAATTCGCCGGGGGATCTCCCAATGTTGCTGTCCGCTATTTGCCCCTGATGCTATCCGGTACTGCGAGGCAATGGATCAACGACTTGGCAGAAAACTCCATCCAAACCTGGTTCGATATGCAAACTGCGTTCACCGAAAATTTCGAGGGGACTTACAAGAGACCCCACAACATTGGTGACCTCCAACGGTGCCGACGAGCCGACGACGAGACCTCCCGAACTTTCCTCGCGCGATGGCTGGATATGAAGAACTCCTGTGAAGGGGTTACTGACGAATCCGCCATCCTCGCGTTTATTGACAGTTTGGAGAGAGGCCAACTGCTCCGCCATCGCCTGTTGCGGGAAAGGAACGAAGGGAAATTGACCCTAAATTCCATGATCACCATCGCAAGCAACTACGCGGCCGCTGACGATGACGCCCGTGAATCTCTGAAGGCTTCCGCCATCCAGAATACTGGAAAGTGGAATAGCAGTAACAAATGGAAGAATCCGCAGGCTCCGGACATGGTAGCCACAACCTTTGCTGACAAGGGTCAAAACAGCCAGCGCGGCCGAGGACGCGGAGGTGGCGGTGGCCAGCTGCGGAGTTCCGCAACTCCCGCTTCGGCGCCATCCGCCCCCGTGTCCTACGATGAATACCGCGATATGCCATGTTTTGCCCATCGTGACGCATCGGGAAAGTGCAACCACACCAACCGAAACTGCAAGTTTGTCAACGACCTTAAGGCGGATCAAGAGGCTGGCTTCAAGCGCAGCCGGCGACAACGGCCTCGTGGCAAAGGAAAAGCGGACAAAGATAAGGAGTCTAGGGATGGCAGTGATATGGACGAAGACCCTATGCCCAAACCCGCCGAAAAGGCAGAGGGTGGTGCTGGCAAGGGTAACCCAATCAAGGATAAAAAAGGCGCCTTTCACACATTCCTTGGACCCCCCACGGCTAAGGCACAGAGAGCTGCTATGCGCTCACTTAACGCCACCGTGCCAAAAATCCGCCAGTACGTCAGATGGTCCGAAGTACTGGTGCACTGGAGCCGCGATGATCATCCAGAGCACATCCCAGATGGTTTTTACGCCATGGTGGTATGCCCTGTAATTCATGGCTATGAGTTCTCCAAATGCCTAATGGATGGCGGCAGCAGCCTGAACATCATGTACATGGAAACGCTAACAAAGCTCGGCCTTACCAAGACCCAACTCCGCCATAGCGCGGTCACCTTTTACGGGGTGGTTCCTGGTCGCCAAGCTAAGTCCCTCGGGTCCATCACGCTCAAGGTTGCCTTCGGTAGTGAGGAAAACTACAGAGAAGAGCCCATAACCTTTGAGGTTGTCCCGTTCAAAAGCACTTATCACGTGATCTTCGGGCGCCCAGCCTTCCACAGCTTCCATGCAAGGCCATGCTACATCTACAATCAACTGAAGATGCCAGGACCGGATGGCATAATCACCGTTTATGGTAGCTTCAGAAAGGCAAAGGAGTGCGAGGAAGGAGAAGCCGCCTTCGCGGAAGCAGTGTTCTTCGGCGAGGAGTTCAAAGAAATCCACGCCGCTACGGACCCCGCGGAGATGCCGGCATCCAAGCAGGAGATTTCCGCCTTCCCGCCCACCTTCAAGCCTACAGTCGATACAAAACAGGTGGAACTTGTCGCTGGCGATGCCGCCAAGACCACCGCCATTGGGACGAATTTGTCCCCCGCATAGGAAAGCGCGCTCGTCGAGTTCCTCCGTGAGAACCGGGACATCTTCGCATGGCAGCCATCTGACATGACGGGTGTACCCAGGGAACTCGCCGAGCACGCTCTCCAGATAATCTCTGCCTCAAAGCCAGTAAGACAAGCCATGAGACGCTTCGGAGATGAAAAACGCCGCGCCATAGCAAAGGAAATTTCCAAGCTGTTGAAAGCAGGCTTCATCAAGGAAGTGATACATACCAAGTGGGTGGCGAATCCGGTGCTAGTTCCTAAGAAAAACACAAAAGTTCTGCGCATGTGTGTAGATTACACTGGCCTGAACAAAGCATGTCCAAAAGACCCTTTCCCCTTGCCTCGCATTGACCAAGTCATTGACTCGACGGCGGGATCGGAGCTACTGTGTTTCTTAGATGCCTACTCCGGATACCACCAGATCAAGATGAAAAAGTCCGATCAGCTCGCTACGTCGTTCGTAACACCTTATGGCACATATTGCTATGTCACAATACCATTCGGTCTGAAAAACGCAGGAGCAACGTATCAGCGCACCATGCAAAAGTGCCTGGCGGATCAAATCGGACGAAACATCCACGCATACGTGGACGACATTGCAGTCATGTCCAAGAAGCAAGATGGCCTTATAGCGGATTTGCAAGAGACCTTTGACAATCTCAGGAAGTACAACATGATGCTTAACCCAACGAAGTGCGTCTTCGGGGTCCCAGCTGGACAACTCCTAGGATTCATCGTCTCCCACCGCGGAATTGAGGTTAACCCGGAGAAGATCAAGTCAATCCTCGACATCTCCAGGCCCATCGACCTAAAAGACGTACAACGACTCACAGGCTGCGTGGCAGCAGTGAGCAGATTCATCAGTCGTCTTGGCGAGAAGGCTTTGCCACTCTACAAGCTGATGAAGAAATCAGACGAATTCGTCTGGACTGACGAGGCAGACGCTGCACTCAAGGATCTGAAGAGAGTGTTATCCACTGCACCAGTTCTAGCGGCTCCCGAAGACCAGGAACCCATGTTACTATACATGGCGGCAACCAATAGGGTGGTCAGCATTGTCATGGTGGTAGAGCGTAAGGAAGAAGCGCAGGAGTATGGCGTCCAGAGACCAGTCTACTATGTCAGCGAGGTCCTGACGGAATCCAAGCAGCGCTACTCTCACTACCAAAAATTGGCATACGGAGTTTTCCTAGCTTCTCGTAAGTTAAGGCATTACTTCTATGACCATAAGATCACAGTGGTGAGCAAAACCCCACTGAAGGACATCATCAACAATAGTGACGCAACAGGACGAGTTGCGAAGTGGGGCATTGAATTGGCCTCTTTCGACATCGACTACAAGCCTCGCACCGCCATCAAGTCTCAGGCTTTGGCGGAGTTTATGGCGGATTGGAAGGAAGCGCAGGAAACTACGCCTGTCCCAGAACCAGAGCATTGGGTGATGCACTTTGATGGCTCAAAGTTGCTACACGGCTCGGGGGCTGGAGTGACGCTCAAATCTCCTAAGGGAGATGAGCTAAGCTACGTTCTCCAGATTCACTTCCCCACCACCAACAACATCGCGGAATATGAAGCGCTACTACATGGGCTACGTGTCGCAAAGGAGATCGGCGTACAACACATCATGTGCTGTGGAGACTCTGACCTTGTTGCTCAGCAGGTGGCTGGCACATATAAGGCTCAGAATGAAGTAATGGCGGCATACAGGGACGAAGTGGACGAGATGGCCAAAAGTTTCCTCAGATACGACATAAAACATGTACGACGAGAAGATAACATGGCGGCCGATACCTTGTCCAAACTGGGATCCAGCCGTAAGGCAGTTCCGCCATGCGTATTCCTCGAGCATCTGCACGTACCATCAGTTAAGATGGTGGATCCAGAAAATCCGGAGATAGCGAGCTCCCCTGTTATGGCGGTTTTGCCTAGCAATCCGCCATGGGCAGAGCCCTTCCTGGAGTATCTGACGAACAAGAAGCTTCCCGAAGACGAAGTCCAGAAAAGACAAATCGAGCGTAGAGTCAAAGCGTACACCATCATAGATGGCCAACTCTACAAACGAAGCACCTCGGGAATTTTCATGAAGTGCATATCCCAAGTGGATAGAATCGAAATACTAAGAGAGATCCATGAAGGCGAATGTGGGCATCACGCCGCCGCCAGATCCCTAGTAGCTAAAGCATTCCGCCATGGGTTCTACTGGCCAACAGCGAAGGCAGATGCAGACCGCATTGTGGAGCTCTGCCAGGGTTGCCAGATGTACTCCAATTAAACCCATATGCCCGCCACATCACTGCATACGATCCCTATAACTTGGCCTTTCGCAGTCTGGGGGCTGGACATGGTGGGTCCGCTAAAAACAGCACCTTCGGGATTTACGCACCTTTTGGTAGCGGTAGACAAATTCACGAAGTGGGTGGAAGCTAAGCCCATCAGAAAACTTGATGGCAAAACCGCCCTAAAGTTTGTCAAGGACATTGTGGTCAGATTCGGCATCCCACATAGCATCATCACCGATAATGGCACAACCTTGTCTCAGGGAGAAGTTGAAGAATACTGCCATCACAATGGAATCCGCCTTGACCTAGCATCTGTGGCACATCCACAGTCTAATGGTCAAGTTGAGCGGACCAACGGACTAATCATGTCAGGTATCAAGCCACGCCTAGAAGCACCGCTACATAGAGCAGCTGGAGCCTGGGCAGAGGAGTTGCCATCTGTACTGTGGAGTCTACGGACCACGCCAAACAGATCAACCGGCCTTACCCCTTTCTTCTTAGTCTACGGAGCAGAGGCAATCTTGCCAAGTGATGTTCAGTACGATTCTCCAAGAGTCGAGGCCTACAAGGAAGAAGATGCAGAAGCGTCCAGACAACTATCTGTGGACCTGCTGGAAGAAGAGCGAGACCTAGCAGCCCAGAGATCCGCCATCTAACAGCAGAATCTCCGCCGCTATCACAGCAGGCGAGTTTGACAACGCTCGTTCAAAGAGGGCGACCTGGTGCTACGCCTCAAGCAGCAGAAGTCCCATAAGCTATCCCCGCCTTGGGAAGGACCCTTCGTCATCAGCAAAGCTCTACTGAATGGTTCCTACTACCTCGTTGATATTCGCGAGCTAGATAAGCGACCAAGTAAGAAGCGCAAACGAAGAGACCCTGACGATATCTACGACGAGACAGATCGTCCATGGAACATCGCACAGCTACGTCCTTTCTACACTTAGCATTTCTCTAGCTATGTTACAGGCACCTCTATATGATCAATGAAATAAAGCATTTGGTTCACTCTTGATTTTTTCTGAGTCTTTTACCTCCTTTATTGTTCATTTAGATCGTATAGAACCTTTTGCGCAATTGTGCTCTGCACTTGCGTATCTTTTAAATCCGCCATAAGCGGTCCGCGTAGCTTTTTTATGTTTTGATCTTCATTCGATGTTCTCTGTGTGGATTCCAGAGTAGTGATTTTTTGATGATCCTAGCCGCCATCTGCTCAGGGTTCTGGACGGTTGCTATTAAGTATCGTCGCCCTAGCGGATTGTTCGTGCGAAGATTTCGCCATCTCACGAAAAGTCAAGCACAGAGAGCCGGATGGCGGATCGCATAATCCTACGCGTGAAATTTTTTCAAAGTGTTATTTTTTGGGCATGGCAAAAACTGCAAGTTGCATAAAACTAGGCCTGGCAGTTTCTTCGCGCAATTAAACCACTTCATAAAAAACAAACTGCAAAAGTTCACAAGCATTCCACTGATCCGCCACTAGCAGATCAGTCACAGTGCAGACACATCACACGCAGTTTAAGTTTAAGATTACAGACCCACTCAGGGGCCGAATTAATGCAAAGTATTTTTTCCTGCCATATCGCAGGGCACATCTCAAGAAGATGGCGGAACCTTGGAGGACACCTCGTCACCGCCATCACCACCTGCTGTAGCTCCGGAGGCTGATGCCGAAACCTGGCTTGGCAACCCTGGCAGCTCGTATGCTTCATAATATACGTTCAACTGAGTGCCAAGGGCACACAGTTGATCATATCCAAGCACGCTCTGCCGGATGGCGGCCTCGTCCACCGGCGCGCCATCCTCGCCGCTCTCAGGGATGCCGGAGGTGAGCTGGTCCAGGTCCATCTCGGGATAGTGGGCCTTTGCCAAGGTTAATGCCGTCCTGGCACCACCCCGAGCGGAGGACAGCTTCCAGTCCGCCACTAGCCCTGGCACCAGCAGCAGCTTCTGCGTGAGCGCGATGGCGGAAAGGTTGGAAGAACCCGCTATCTGCAGGCTCCCGCACGCTTGGCAACCAGCGCTGAGAAGGCCATCAAGCTCCCTCCTCGCTGCGTCGGTGGCCATGCGCAAGCCTTTAGCGGTGTCCACCTCGCTTTGCCCCAAGGAAGCTGCATGGCGGAAAGAAGAAGATGCGTCACGGACTGCATAGCGAAAAGTGAAAAACTTTACGTTCTAAGAAGTGGTACCTAGCAAGTTGTCCTGGAAGTGATGGAGGAGCTCGTTAAAGCCTTCACGCCGCTTCTCAAAGTTAGCGGCGGCTTTGCGGAGATCCGCTATCTCCTTGTCCTTCTTCTTGCCCTGGTTCTCCTGGTCCTTCAGCTGCCTCTCGAGGGTGGCGTTTTCAGCCAGCGATTTCCAGAGCTATTCATTCAGCCCATCCATCGCAATGGCGTGGCCTGCCTTCATCCCCTCAAGTGTGGACTTAAGCTTGGCAGCATCTGCATGGCGGAATTTTGTCAGCAAAGCAGTTGATTGAATAAAGCATAAAGGAAAGAAAACTTAAGGTTAAGTACCGCTATTCTCAAGCTGCTGCTGCAAGTCCGCCACAAGAGCGCCTTTGGCTGCTAGCTCCTTCTCCTGCGAGCTGACAACCTGGACCAGGTCTTCCACTACTTTCTTGTAATTCTGGCAAAACAAAATTGAAGTGTTAGTCACTCTTAGAGCTTTAGGCCGGATGCGAATCCGCCATAACGCTCGGGGGCTACTCACTGATTCTTTTTTAGTCGCTCTTAGAGCATCACGATGGATGGCATCCGCCATGATGCTCGGGGGCTACTTATGCTGATTTTTTGTCTTCTAAGAGCTTTATGCCGGATAATTATCCGCCATAACGCTCGGGGGCTACTCAGTATGAAAATTAAGTTCTCTATAGAGCACTGTGTGAACTGCCAGCGCTCGAGGGCTAAGCTATTCTAAAAACTTACAGAAGTCAACCTTGGAGCCCCATAGCGGATTAAATTTGCGAATCCGCCATGGCGCTCGGGGGCTACTGGGAGTACATACCTCTTTAACAAGACTGGTTCTCTGAACGAATGCCGCCATTGTAGATGACACATGGTTACTGGCCTCCTCTTGCATATTGTCAAGGCGGAAAAGAGCTCCTGCTTTCTTCTTCCACTTCGAAGCCTCCCCAGCTCCTGTATCCGTCTGGAGTGCTTTTCCACTAAAACTCACCTTCTTGGCACCTTTAGCGGGGCGATCTGATGGTCCAGCACTTTTTCCTGGAGCATCCGCCACCTTGCTGGTATGCTGAGAAGAGGTCGAAGGCCCAGTTGGGCGAGCAGGAGCATCTGGTGTAGGTGGAATGGTAGCGGGAGATGGCTTGGCTAGTGGAGGTTTCGGGCCAGAAACCTTTCTTTTTCTGTGTGCAAAAGAGACAGATTAGAATAAGCAATGCATGGTATGAAGGCGAATTATGATTATACTTACTTCCGCTCTGGTAAATTTATAGTGGCGGAATGTTCTGGCACGGTGTCCAGATGGCCGCGAAGGGCAGGGGACGAATGGCGAGAGATGACTCTCTTGCCCATTCCACGAATGCGCCCGCCAGCACCGCGAACGCCACGAGGAACCGCCACTACAGGTTCATCCGCCACTACCTCTTCTTCTGCCACTTTCTGTCTCTTGGGAGACGAGGATGTCTCGTCCTCATCGTCAGTAAGATCCTTCGTCCGAGGATAGCGGACGAGACCGCTCAGTTCAGAGGGTGGCAGGGAAGAGAGCTACGGAGAAATGTGAAGTTATTCAAGGAAAATTAGCCGTTATGGCGGAATAAGGAGAAGCACTTACCTTTGGACAACTGCCATTCTCATACATAGGGATTTTCAGCTTCAGAGGCTCATCTCGCCCCACTTTAATGATGTTGCGAATCCGAAGTTTGATTTCTTCAGCGGATAGTTCCTCCTTGGAATAGCGCTGGGAATCGTCTATTCCGCTATACTCGCACATCAGGGTTGGGCGGTATTGAAGAGGCTGAATCCGCCGTGAGATCCAGGAGTAAATGGTGTCAGCACCTGTCAGTCCAGAGAAGACAACTTTCGAAATCCGCCGTGAGCATAATTGGCATTCATCATCCATTGTGAAATCATCCATAACGCCCCAGCTATCCTGCTCCTCGGCGGGGCCATCAGTGAAAGACCGCAGGCCGAACTTCCTTTCAGGAGGGGCCTGGTTAGCCAGATAAAAGAAGGAACCCCGCCATCCCTTAGCAGAGTCGTGAGGGACAATGTAGGGGTAGGATTTCCCGTGCCGAGGAACAAAAGAGATCGATCCGCAATTGCGAGGATCTCCGTTCGCGTCCCGGTTATGGCGGATATTAAAATATAAGCGGAATAAATCTCCGCGTGGGCTGATGCCCAGATATCCTTCGCATAGCGCGACGAATCCCGCTAAGGCAGTGAAGCTATTCGGAGCAATATGGTGTAGCTGTAACCTGTAATGACGGAGAACTTCCCTTAGGAAGTAGGATGGCGGAAGGCTGAGGCCACGATCAGTATGGGACTTCAGCATAACGACCTCTTCATCTGAAGGAGTCGGCATCGCTTCACCAGGCTCTACCCGCCATCTGGAAGCTTCCTTAGCAGCTATGCGGCCTTCCCACTCCAGGGAAGATAGAATTTCCTCGTTCAGATTGCAGGAGTCCTAGTCTCCTCCTGAGTTTTCGGGTATGGCGGACTCGGTATCCGAGGACCGCACTGAACCTTCAGCAGCCTCAGACTTGGAGGCTTCGCGAGGTGATTCAGGCTCCATGGCAGCAAGTGGCGTGGCGGTAATGACTTCGAGGATTTCGAGCGAGGACGAGGAAGACGATGCCAGTTTGTGGCGGAAAATGCTACCGGCGGTGAGGTCTTCCGCGGCGGCTCGTCGGAGATCATGAAGCTCTTGTGGCGGCGCTAAGGAGAGAGAGTGCGACGGGGAGAATGAAGGGGTGACCGGCCGGGGGTGAGAGGCCGGGGTATATATAGGCCCCGAGCCTCGAGATTCGTGCCCGCCATCACCACCGCTCATCCCGATCGCAGAAACCCTAATCTGGTGACACGTGTCCAAGGGTAAAAAAGTAACTTGGTGAATCTTGCCCTAGAAGGAACTGTGTGCCGAAATTTACGGCGGATTTCAACGGTATGATCCAACGGATCCCGAAAATCTCGCTAAGATAACTACGTCGCTTGATCCGTTATTTACGGCGGATTGATAGATGGAAAAGGAACATCAAGATAACCGCCATCCCAGCAAAGAAGAGCTATGGCGGAAATGACTTATCAAGGACAAGCATGGCGGATGTAGATGGTGATCTTGAAGTTCCCTGGGGGCTACTGTTGGGGATATACCAAATAGGTATACCAGCGACGTAGTCCTAAATCAGCAAGCCAGGGTGGCCCATCAGGGGTGGTATGGCGGATTTGCCATACCGGGCGGCCCAGTTGCTGAAGTTGGCACGGCGGTACTGGACGCAGGCGCTTATGGCGGATCCGGAGACAGGTCCATGGCGGGCTACTAGTGGCGAGCTTATGGCGGATCCGGATGACGGCCCATGGCGGGTGACCTTGTAGCGTACGCGCAGGACTTAGTCTAGGACTCCAAGTTGTATCCGCTCCGGTACCAACGTGTAGCCCACGCCAGGCGCCTTTATAAGCCCGGCGTGGAGCAGCCCGTGAGGCATCAGACTAATCTTACGGCCAATCGCATAGCGAAACAGCCAACCTCATCATTGTAATCGAGCACTTGTTGCCATATAGTGATTTATAGCAGCACGTAGGGTCTCGCCACCGTTGCGGGATCTGAAGCTGGGTAAACTCGTGCTACCACCGTCCTGGATCGCTCCTCCGTGTTCACCCCCTTCCACAAACCGCCATACCCCTACCTCTATGGCAGATCTGTTGACGAAACCACGACAGACATCCATAAACAAAAGATCACGATATCAACTCAAAAAGAAGTGCAATGTTGAAAGCTTGCCCCATGACAGCATGTCTGGGCTAGAATCCAACTTACAACTTGCAAGCATAACAACTCAGCATAAAAGACCACAATGTCAAAATTTTAAGAACAGGAAAAAGTAAAGTGTGCCTTTCGGTTCGTGAGAGCTTTACTGACCGAATTTCGCATAACACTGGTAAGAGTTTAATTTGAAGAGAATATAAAAGCAAGTCAAATTTACTTGGAATAGCAAATTGCTAGTAGGTATGTATGGTGGACACTTTGGAAAACTTTGGCTTTTAGGAGTTGGATGCACGAGTAGAGCTCATACTCAGTACAAGGCGAGGGCTAGCAAAAGACTGGGAGCGACCAACTAAGAGAGCAATAATGGCCATAATCATGCAAAGCGACAAAGCGACATTAAAAGAAGCATACGATGGCATCAAAAGTCAAAAACTAAATGATCATTGTGATGACCTCAAATTTGATAACAAATTCGAAGTGCCCGTTATGTAATCCATCACAATCCCAGAATCATTGTTGTGATTTACATAACGTAGTTGATATCACAGTCATAGACATTAATAGTAAATAAAAGGGATTACATAGGTGGTCGTACAGACCAAACCTTACAATACATCAATATGCAGCGGAATAACACTTTGGGTCCATATTGTCAAGCTTCAACCGCACAGGCAAAGCGGACAGTAGGAAACGAGCCTAATTCGCAAAGTCGTCATTGATTTCTTCCTTCTTGATTTCTCTCCTTCAAGTCTGGCCAAGTTAATAGCCAGGGACAGAGCCATGAGTACATTGCATGCACTCGCAAACCATCTTACAAATAAAAGAATAGAGAATGCATAATTCATATAGTGGTCTAAGCTCTAGGTTCATTGGCATAAAGCAGAATTTCCTTTCAAAGATCTTTTACTTAAAATGGTAGGAAAACATTTAGCTCTTTATAAATCTCTAGATGGAATCCCCCAAATGTCAATTCTTTTGTTCACCAAGTCACCTTCATGGTCATCACAATTCATTGTCAAGTCACCTTTCTCAATCATTTTCAAAGTAAAACTTGATAACGGCCAAGCACAACCAATCCAACCGTCCATGACCGCGGACGCGGCTATTCGAATAGTTTTACACTCTGCAGAGGTTGTACACTTTACCCACACCATCTGACTACTCATCGTGTGGGCAACTTCCCTGCATAATGACATATGCCACGACAAGCAGCCGACCATTAATGTTTCACCTGCCCGCCTTAGCATAAACACTACCGCCTAGAGATGTATCCCTCAACACCGGAGTCCAAGAAGCTGTCCGGAGTGTGCAAAGTTCCCAGCCTCTTGTCCCACCGGAATGCCACTAACCGAGGTAGGGTTCTACACCCGGTAGTCCATTTTCAATGAGGGCTCTTCGGCTTGTACCCCAACCACCTATGAAGAGGAGGACAAGGCGAAACTCGGCCGCAGCCAAGGGTGCCCTGGAAAAGGAGTCCCTGGTCGGACTTCCATTTACATTTGTAGGGTCTACACTAAGGCGAAACAAATACTCCACTAAGCCCTGTCCCATACCAGGATAATGTGGTCGCACTGTATGATTGGTCCAGTATGGTACTTCACGCATTTATCATTTTTGTCAAACCTTCATGTCACCTTCACCATGTCACCATTTTGTAAATAGTTTTCAAAGTCACCCTTGGGTAAGGTTGCCCGTCTCCAAGGTTTGTATTTCAAAATCATCCTTGGGCAAGGTTGCCCCTTTCCAAGGTTTTCATTTCAAAATCTTCATGATCTTCACTGGGGTTCCCACCTAGTCATTTTCCATGAATGCCTTCCGCTCAAGCATAATCCTCATGAGGGCACAAGGATCTAGGTAGGTATATTGGATAGGCTTAGCTTGATGCTCTACTTAGCATCCACTAAGGAAAGGTTTCTCAAAGGTAGTCTAAGCTTGATGCACTTGATGTCATCCACAAAAAAGAGTTGGATGCACTGGCTAAGAAAGACATCTCTACTCATTTGCAACTTGGTAACAATCATTTTAGCATGCATTTTTATTTAAAAACAAGTAAACCTGCATTATAAAACTGGGTAATGGTATGATCAAAAGATGGCTTGCCTGGCTTGGCAATGTCATAGGCTTCTTCATCTTCATCTCGGGTTGGGTAGACTCCATCACCATGGCTGGGTTGACTTCGGGATCCATTCTCCTTACTCTCGTTATCGTCTAATCGTAGGAAGGTAAATAAGCATACAATCACCACACAATTTACAAACAACACATACTCACTATAATAAGGATACTTGGGTAAGAGAAACGATCTAGGAAGTCTATGGAGAGTGGTTTCGAAGATAATTGAGTTCCGATGGATGAGATTATTGAGTTGTTGTATTTAAGTAGGGTTTATTTATTTCGGATGATGAAAATATCTCCTGCAAGTCCTTATTGACCAAGGTCATGGACAAATGTAGATATTTAAGATTAGGGTCATATCATTTTGATTTCCTTTGAATTATTGAGACAAGTTTCAAGCCCATAAAGAGCTATTATTAAATATGGGAGTTTCAAATATCTCTTGCAAGTTTATCTTGACCAAGGTCAATTCTTACAGAGATGCATTCTAAAATGTGGTTTATACTAATGGATGTAGAAAATTTCTATTTATAAAATATTTGCCGAATATCCCTAAGTTAAGATTTCTATTTAACCGCATAAGAAACTTAGCATTTTAATAAAAAGGTTTTAATTTGCAAACTAATGTTACCAACAGATAGATAACACTAAATGTGAATTTTGGAAGTTGGATTCATATTTTTTTGAATTTTATTTGATTTGTTATGAATTTTACAAGGTTGCATAACTGCAAGTTTGTTATTTTTATCCAATTAAAAATATCAGTCTAGATGGGTTGAAAACACCGCCATTGGCTAGAGAATGTTCTATGCTTTCCAACGACATATTATTTGCTAGATTTGAATGCCTAGAACTCTGGGAATCTTGAATTCAAAATCAGGTTAGATTCAAATTTTCTAAACTCCTTTCTCTATATTTTTTTTTCTCTCTAATAGCTCTGGTAACGGCCGCGCGCGGAACGACTAACAGGCCAGGGTAGACCGAACTGGGCCGGCCCAACTGGGGGGGGGGTCCTGGGTCCGCGCGGGAAAAAGAAAAAAAAAGGGAGGCCTGACCGGAGGGGCCCGCCGGTCAGGGTTTCACACCCGAATCGGTATCGGGCTCGTCCTCCTCCTCGAGACAGAGAGGACTCACCGTGGCGGTGGCTGGGAGCAGCACGGTGGCGGGGCGCGGCGCAGAGAGGATGGGAGGCGACGACGGAGTGTCACGGTGGCGGAGGGAGCTCTTCTCGGCCACCTCCCACAAGATCTGCGTCGGAAGAGGCTCGGGGGCACCGGGAACGGGCGATGGTCTGCGGGGATGTCATCGCCGGCGAGCTCGATGGAGGAAGCGAGGGGCAACGGGACCTTGTCTAGGAGGTAGAGGAAGGCGTTGGGCATCTTTCCTGCAAACAATGGCGGCCTTTTTATAGACGGGAGAGGGAGCACGGGGCGAGGGGATCTGCGGCCAGAGCGCGGCCTGTGTCGGCTAAAGAAGGAGAGGGGCGGTCGGGGCTTTCGGTGGAGCACTGTGGAGGGTTGCAGGCACTCACTGGCGCGTTTGCGGGCAGCGGGGTGGTCGGGTGCAGAGGGGACACGCTAGGGCGGCGGCAGCGGGTTCCCGTGTCCAGGCCATGGTCGGGGCCAGAGCGAGCAAGGGGACAGAGGGGGATGGAGAGGGATGGCTGAGCACTGTGGGAAGGGCAAGGGTACGTCAGAGGTGCAGGGATGCACTACACAAAATAATGAGTTTGACCTTGTTGATTCTTGCCTGCCAACTGTTTGATCAAATGCTTGCAAGAAATAAAAATTCAAGTTTTTGAAATTTTCAAATTGGGTTGGTCACTATATTGGATAGGGAGTCTAAGACAATTTTTGTTAGGTAGAAATATGATGTTTTGCAAAAATCTTATTTCAATTTTGAAGTATGGTCTCTATTTCAGATTCAAACTTTGTCAGATGTTTGAGTGGGGTTCTGATTTCAGTTTTTGTTGGAAATCCTTTGGTTGAGTTAGTATGTGATCTGGTCAAGCTCAACTAACTGATCACACCCTTAGTTGAGTTGCAGATTTCTTATTCTAAGGGTCCAAAGTAGGGTAGTCAATAACATTTTCTAGATCACAATTTTCTTCTCTTTTCTTTATTCCTTTTATTCCTGGTTTCTTTTGGTCTTTGTGGTTCTTCTCTAATGCTTCTGTTGGTTAAGTTTGAATTAACGGAACATTGCACAACAAATTAAAACCCACATGAAATCATAGAACAACATGTATTTAAAATACTATGTATGCATGCAATAATAGATAAAAGGTTTTATCTTGGAGATGAGAGGGAGTTGGGAAATGACCTCTTATTTGAATTCAAACTTTGGTAGAGTATTAAATAGAGTTCCAAGTTGATTTTTGTTTCAAACTTTATTGTATTTGATTCTTTGTAACTTGTTCTTAGTGGTGGTGGAGAGATGCATGATGGTATAGTTCAAAGATTTCTTAATATAGAAGGGCAAAGTGGTGTAGGCAATAATATTTTGAAGATAACTTTTCTTATCTTTCTGATTTAGGGTTTTGTGTTTCTTCTCATTTCTTTTTGTTTTCTTCCTGGTTGCATGGGATTGGATGACTTGGTTTATTGGAACTATGTTTCCCGAATGGATTTGGCCTGCACTTATGCAAGATTTAAATATGTAGAAAAACTAATTTGAGTAAATCATTTAAGAAGCATAGGTCTTATTTTGGTCTTCAAGTTTGGCTAAGAAATCAGGGAAGGTTTTCAAAGGTTTTGAAAAATAAGTTTTCAAAATGTTGATTCCAATAGTTTTGGAAATGTCAACTTCAGAAATGAGAAATAGTAATTTTTTGAAATGAGATATTTTTATTCTCCTCTTTTGAAAACAAAGATAGGTTTCTTGAGAATAAAGGTTTTACCTCTATTCCCAATATTTCCTTTCTAAACGATTAAAAATTTGGGTTCAAAGGATTTGTTTTAAAACCCTTCTCATACTCTTTTTATTTGAAGCATGGGAGCAAATGCTCAAATTTACAAGTTTTAAAAGACAAGAAATTAATCTTGTAGTTAAAATAAAAGTTTTTGTTGGCTCCAAAATTTGGTATTTTAATAAATTCCATTTATTTCTATTTTCCAAAAACTTGGGTTGTTACAATCTTCCCCCCTTAAAAAGAATCTCGTCCCGAGATTCATAAGTTAAAGTTGAGAGGGATTGAGAATTGATATTACTAGATAAGAGATAGAGTGTATACTGATTCCTATCAAGATAGAAAGATTGGGTACACCCAAAATGTGATAAGGCCATACAGGCCAAAAACACATCGTCATCAATCACATAGCAATTTCAACAAACAATCACTCTTTCGAAAACAAAGTATTTGGCATCTAAACCATAGGCTTTTATTAAAAAGGGTCTTGTGGATTACAAGTCTCACTCTTGCTTTACAAAGAAATAAACAAGACTACTAGTACCAAACTAAGATCAATAAGGTTTCTTCTGGACTTGGTTTCACAAGCTGGATCCACTTGTTCATACCACTATTATCTAAGAGCGACTTCGAGGTACTCGGGGGAGGGTTCTTGTTCTTCTCTTCATTCCATCGGGTTGGAGGAGGGAATCTTTGGCATGGGAGTCAGGTTACCTTCTCCACCTACGAACGTTGAGGCTGTAGAGTCCTTTGACACTATCTTCAATGATGACGGGGTTTTGTGCGTAGACATCCGTAGTGCAGACAGGGTTGCCTCCTGATGATGAAGGAATGTTGGTAGGATCTTTAGAGCCATCAGGGTTGGTACTAGCTTTGGTGATGACAGGGTCAGCGTTCAGCTTCATTGGGCACTCGTTGGAGTAGTGCCCCTTGGTTCCGCACTCATTGCAGGTGATGTTGGTCTTGTTACTAGCATTGGGAAAAGTATTCTTTGGTAGTGCTCTTCCAGATCGTAGGGTAAGGTCATAGCAAAGGTTAGAGGGTGCTGGAGGCTTATTATTATTATTTTTTTGGCGTCTTGGAATTCTTGCTTGCTTCTGTTTGTTTTGAGCCTTCTGTAGTTGCCTCCGAACGTAAACGTCATGCTCTTCGCTAGTCTTGACCACTTGAGATGCTAACTGGAAGCTGTTTGAAAGGATCTTTGATATATCTGACACCAGGTGGTTCATAGCGCAGCCAGCAGGAACATGGGTACTACTTTCACACATGTAACATGTAATGTTGCTTGAAGGGCATTCTCCAGGTGGATGATTGTCTTCGCAATTGGGACAGTTTCCGGGACATTGGCTGGCTTGATGACCTTCTTCTCCACAACGGCTACAAGCTTTCTTCTTTAGATGATCTAGGTTTGCAATCTTCGGACTTCGACATTGGAGTGCAACATGGTGTTCTTTCCCACAAGCATAGCAGATTTGTTGGGTGTGAAGATCTCCTTTCCTCTTTCTTGGAAACTTGCATAGATTTGTTGCCGCTTGGTACCTCCGGGCAATCCCCTGAAGGTGGAGTTCAAAATCTGAGTTGGCTTGACCTCCTTTCGTACATATATTAAATGGTGGACTTGCGAGCATGGGATGTAGAAGAGGGGTAAAGTCCTGCAGTAGATGAGAGGGAACAACTTTAAAAAGGTTTCTAACGTGGGATTGGTATGGTTTAAAGTTTAGTTTGGGCCAAACAATACTAGAACATTTTTGAGAAAATAAGTTGTTGGGATGGTTGCTACATGTTGCCGGAGGGCATATGAGCAACACATCTCAAAACCAATCAATCATTCAAACACACAAGGCACTAAGCACACTTAATAATCGTGAGGTAAGGGCAGCTCAGTGAAATCAACCGAGCATTTCCTATACTTCCTAAGGGTCGGGGTTGCTGAGATCTTCATCATTTCTGATCACTCTCTCTTTGCTCTTGAAGTCTTTGTCTCACAGGGTTGACTCTTGTTGGAAGATTTCTAGATCAGATGAAGAGACTCTCTTTCGATGGTAGCGGTCGTAGTTGACATCCAAGGTTGAAGCCGTGAAGAATTTTTTTTTTTGAGTCCCTCATCTTTTCATCCAAAAGTCCTTCGGTCTTAGGTTGGTATATCGTCCATAGTATATATTCGAAGTAGATGAGGAATAGAGTAAAACAAATCTTTGAAAAGACTTTGTAATTAAAGAGGTAAATAAATTCTTTGTCAAAATCTCTTGAGAGTATAAATTGAGAGTGTAAGATATTGGAAGTGAATAAGATGGGAGTATAAGTTGGGCTTTGGGTACCAAAGCAAATAAATTTCTTTTGTAGAAATCAGTTTTTGTCAACATATCACTTTCTTAGCTAACGATCATGCTAACTAAGGTCTCCTAAGGTCATGATAGTCCTGATATCAAACTGGTGATATCAGAGATATCATTCTCTAACGACCATGCTAACTAGGGTTTCCTAGAGTCAGCCTAGGCTCTGATACCAACTTGTGACGACCTCAAATTTGATAACAAATTCGAAGTGCCCGTTATGTAATCCATCACAATCCCAGAATCATTGTTGTGATTTACATAACGTAGTTGATATCACAGTCATAGACATTAATAGTAAATAAAAGGGATTACATAGGTGGTCGTACAGACCAAACCTTACAATACATCAATATGCAGCGGAATAACACTTTGGGTCCATATTGTCAAGCTTCAACCGCACAGGCAAAGCGGACAGTAGGAAACGAGCCTAATTCGCAAAGTCGTCAATGATTTCTTCCTTCTTGATTTCTCTCCTTCAAGTCTGGCCAAGTTAATAGCCAGGGACAGAGCCATGAGTACATTGCATGCACTCGCAAACCATCTTACAAATAAAAGAATAGAGAATGCATAGTTCATATAGTGGTCTAAGCTCTAGGTTCATTGGCATAAAGCAGAATTTCCTTTCAAAGATCTTTTACTTAAAATGGTAGGAAAACATTTAGCTCTTTATAAATCTCTAGATGGAATCCCCCAAATGTCAATTCTTTTGTTCACCAAGTCACCTTCATGGTCATCACAATTCATTGTCAAGTCACCTTTCTCAATCATTTTCAAAGTAAAACTTGATAACGGCCAAGCACAACCAATCCAACCGTCCATGACCGCGGACGCGGCTATTCGAATAGTTTTACACTCTGCAGAGGTTGTACACTTTACCCACACCATCCGACTACTCATCGTGTGGGCAACTTCCCTGCATAATGACATATGCCACGACAAGCAGCCGACCATTAATGTTTCACCTGCCCGCCTTAGCATAAACACTACCGCCTAGAGATGTATCCCTCAACACCGGAGTCCAAGAAGCTGTCCGGAGTGTGCAAAGTTCCCAGCCTCTTGTCCCACCGGAATGCCACTAACCGAGGTAGGGTCCTACACCCGGTAGTCCATTTTCAATGAGGGCTCTTCGGCTTGTACCCCAACCACCTATGAAGAGGAGGACAAGGCGAAACTCGGCCGCAGCCAAGGGTGCCCTGGAAAAGGAGTCCCTGGTCGGACTTCCATTTACATTTGTAGGGTCTACACTAAGGCGAAACAAATACTCCACTAAGCCCTGTCCCATACCAGGATAATGTGGTCGCACTGTATGATTGGTCCAGTATGGTACTTCACGCATTTATCATTTTTGTCAAACCTTCATGTCACCTTCACCATGTCACCATTTTGTAAATAGTTTTCAAAGTCACCCTTGGGTAAGGTTGCCCGTCTCCAAGGTTTGTATTTCAAAATCATCCTTGGGCAAGGTTGCCCCTTTCCAAGGTTTTCATTTCAAAATCTTCATGATCTTCACTGGGGTTCCCACCTAGTCATTTTCCATGAATGCCTTCCGCTCAAGCATAATCCTCATGAGGGCACAAGGATCTAGGTAGGTATATTGGATAGGCTTAGCTTGATGCTCTACTTAGCATCCACTAAGGAAAGGTTTCTCAAAGGTAGTCTAAGCTTGATGCACTTGATGTCATCCACAAAAAAGAGTTGGATGCACTGGCTAAGAAAGACATCTCTACTCATTTGCAACTTGGTAACAATCATTTTAGCATGCATTTTTATTTAAAAACAAGTAAACCTGCATTATAAAACTGGGTAATGGTATGATCAAAAGATGGCTTGCCTGGCTTGGCAATGTCATAGGCTTCTTCATCTTCATCTCGGGTTGGGTAGACTCCATCACCATGGCTGGGTTGACTTCGGGATCCATTCTCCTTACTCTCGTTATCGTCTAATCGTAGGAAGGTAAATAAGCATACAATCACCACACAATTTACAAACAACACATACTCACTATAATAAGGATACTTGGGTAAGAGAAACGATCTAGGAAGTCTATGGAGAGTGGTTTCGAAGATAATTGAGTTCCGATGGATGAGATTATTGAGTTGTTGTATTTAAGTAGGGTTTATTTATTTCGGATGATGAAAATATCTCCTGCAAGTCCTTATTGACCAAGGTCATGGACAAATGTAGATATTTAAGATTAGGGTCATATCATTTTGATTTCCTTTGAATTATTGAGACAAGTTTCAAGCCCATAAAGAGCTATTATTAAATATGGGAGTTTCAAATATCTCTTGCAAGTTTATCTTGACCAAGGTCAATTCTTACAGAGACGCATTCTAAAATGTGGTTTATACTAATGGATGTAGAAAATTTCTATTTATAAAATATTTGCCGAATATCCCTAAGTTAAGATTTCTATTTAACCGCATAAGAAACTTAGCATTTTAATAAAAAGGTTTTAATTTGCAAACTAATGTTACCAACAGATAGATAACACTAAATCTGAATTTTGGAAGTTGGATTCATATTTTTTTGAATTTTATTTGATTTGTTATGAATTTTGCAAGGTTGCATAACTGCAAGTTTGTTATTTTTATCCAATTAAAAATATCAGTCTAGATGGGTTGAAAACACCGCCATTGGCTAGAGAATGTTCTAAGCTTTCCAACGACATATTATTTGCTAGATTTGAATGCCTAGAACTCTGGGAATCTTGAATTCAAAATCAGGTTAGATTCAAATTTTCTAAACTCCTTTCTCTATATTTTTTTTCTCTCTAATAGCTCTGGTAACGGGCCGCGCGCGGAACGACTAACAGGCCAGGGTAGACCGAACTGGGCCGGCCCAACCGGGGGGGGGGTCCTGGGTCCGCGCGGAAAAAAGAAAAAAAAGGGAGGCCTGACCGGAGGGGCCCGCCGGTCAGGGTTACACACCCGAATCGGTATCGGGCTCGTCCTCCTCCTCGAGACAGAGAGGACTCACCGTGGCGGTGGCTGGGAGCAGCACGGTGGCGGGGCGTGGCGCAGAGAGGATGGGAGGCGACGGCGGAGTGTCACGGCGGCGGAGGGAGCTCTTCTCGGCCACCTCCCACAAGATCTGCGTCGGAAGAGGCTCGGGGGCACCGGGAACGGGCGATGGTCTGCGGGGATGTCGTCGCCGGCGAGCTCGATGGAGGAAGCGAGGGGCAACGGGACCTTTTCTAGGAGGTAGAGGAAGGCGTTGGGCATCTTTCCTGCAAACAATGGCGGCCTTTTTATAGACGGGAGAGGGAGCACGGGGCGAGGGGATCTGCGGCCAGAGCGCGGCCTGTGTCGGCTAAAGAAGGAGAGGGGCGGTCGGGGCTTTCGGTGGAGCGCTGTGGAGGGTTGCAGGCACTCGCTGGCGCGTTTGCGGGCAGCGGGGTGGTCGGGTGCAGAGGGGACACGCTAGGGCGGCGGCAGCGGGTTCCCGTGTCCAGGCCATGGTCGGGGCCAGAGCGAGCAAGGGGACAGAGGGGGATGGAGAGGGATGGCTGAGCACTGTGGGAAGGGCAAGGGTACGTCAGAGGTGCAGGGATGCACTGCACAAAATAGTGAGTTTGACCTTGTTGATTCTTGCCTGCCAACTGTTTGATCAAATGCTTGCAAGAAATAAAAATTCAAGTTTTTGAAATTTTCAAATTGGGTTGGTCACTATATTGGATAGGGAGTCTAAGACAATTTTTGTTAGGTAGAAATATGATATTTTGCAAAAATCTTATTTCAATTTTGAAGTATGGTCTGTGTTTCAGATTCAAACTTTGTCAGATGTTTGAGTGGGGTTCTGATTTGAGTTTTTGTTGGAAATCCTTTGGTTGAGTTAGTATGTGATCTGGTCAAGCTCAACTAACTGATCACACCCTTAGTTGAGTTGCAGATTTCTTATTCTAAGGGTCCAAAGTAGGGTAGTCAATAACATTTTCTAGATCACAATTTTCTTCTCTTTTCTTTATTCCTTTTATTCCTGGTTTCTTTTGGTCTTTGTGGTTCTTCTCTAATGCTTCTGTTGGTTAAGTTTGAATTAACTGAACATTGCACAACAAATTAAAACCCACATGAAATCATAGAACAACATGTATTTAAAATACTATGTATGCATGCAATAATAGATAAAAGGTTTTATCTTGGAGATGAGAGGGAGTTGGGAAATGACCTCTTATTTGAATTCAAACTTTGGTAGAGTATTAAATAGAGTTCCAAGTTGATTTTTGTTTCAAACTTTATTGTATTTGATTCTTTGTAACTTGTTCTTAGTGGTGGTGGAGAGATGCATGATGGTATAGTTCAAAGATTTCTTAATATAGAAGGGCAAAGTGGTGTAGGCAATAATATTTTGAAGATAGCTTTTCTTATCTTTCTGATTTAGGGTTTTGTGTTTCTTCTCATTTCTTTATGTTTTCTTCCTGGTTGCATGGGATTGGATGACTTGGTTTATTGGAACTATGTTTCCCGAATGGATTTGGCCTGCACTTATGCAAGATTTAAATATGTAGAAAAACTAATTTGAGTAAATCATTTAAGAAGCATAGGTCTTATTTTGGTCTTCAAGTTTGGCTAAGAAATCAGGGAAGGTTTTCAAAGGTTTTGAAAAATAAGTTTTCAAAATGTTGATTCCAATAGTTTTGGAAATGTCAACTTCAGAAATGAGAAATAGTAATTTTTTGAAATGAGATATTTTTATTCTCCTCTTTTGAAAACAAAGATAGGTTTCTTGAGAATAAAGGTTTTACCTCTATTCCCAATATTTCCTTTCTAAACGATTAAAAATTTGGGTTCAAAGGATTTGTTTTAAAACCCTTCTCATACTCTTTTTATTTGAAGCATGGGAGCAAATGCTCAAATTCACAAGTTTTAAAAGACAAGAAATTAATCTTGTAGTTAAAATAAAAGTTTTTGCTGGCTCCAAAATTTGGTATTTTAATAAATTCCATTTATTTCTATTTTCCAAAAACTTGGGTTGTTACAATCATGAAGGCTAATGGCGACTTTGTAAGAGTCTAACATGTGTGAGCATGCGCCAAGTCAACCCAAATAAAGCATCAAGGAGAAAACCAAAATAATGCTTCCATACAATAAAAACAACGCATGATTTTTTCAAAGGCTCATTAAGCAATCTCAGTTATTTGAGACAAGTCATGCTACAGCAAAACCACTAAGCATACTATCAAAAAGACATCAAGCATGACATGAAAAAGCCTAAGCCGCAGTCTACACAAGCTCCTTCTTGTACCACTATTTTGCACAAAGCTTTTTCTCTTTTCCAACACCATTTGAAATTTTTATAAACACCTCTTTTGATGAAAACCAATAAATATCAGAGGCAAAAATACACCTTGATAAAAAAAATATGACAAGATCTGAACGCATATCAAGGCAAAAACGAAAACCAAAAGCAGTAGCAGAAAAAGATGAACGCTCGATTTTTAATAAGAGTGAAAACTAGAGCGTTCTTTGCAAATGAAAACGAGTAGCTTCTCCAAAAGAAAATTTGTTGGGGTCCAACCATTTATTGCAGCAAACAAACAAACTAAACAACCTAAGAAAACTAAAACAACTGACGCTCCAAGAAAAACACATAGTGCATGAAGCAATAAAAATATAGTGTTTTGAAAGGTGACCTGATTTTTGCCGATGAAGAAGGGGTGCCTCGGGGGCATCCCCAAGCTTTGACGCTTGTACTTCTTGAATATTTCTTGGGGTGATGCATGGGCATCCCCAAGCTTGAGCTTTTGTCCATTCTTCAACTCATCTCATCATTCTCCAAGCCCTACACTTGAAAACTTCCTTCATACAAAACTAAACACAATTCTATTAGCAACATTAGTGTAAGCATAAAATATATTCAACCTCCTTTAGCTTCAGGTTTCAACCCAAAACCACCACATATAAAGTATATACTACTGTAGCAACTTCCACAAGAGTTCCATGATAAAAAATAACTCAAAAGAAAGCGATAAAGTGGCAAAAACAAATATTGGCAGAAATCTGTCAAAACTGGACAGCTGACAAAGGAAGAATTTTTGAGGGATTTTCCGTTGCTCAAATCAAAAAGTGTTCAACTAAGAAAAGTTTGGATATAACCTGGGGCATATGCACAAGAAATCTCAGGTCCAAAAGATAAACAGAGAATTTTTACGAATTTTTACGGTGCAGCACCGAAAACAGTTTCAGGACAGCAATAACCCCAAATCTTTACCTCGCTCAAATTAGAGGCTTCTCTTGGCACAAAAACGAAATAAACAAGATAAGGAGCGGTCATTACAGTAGTAATGACTTCCAAGACTCAAATAAAAGAAAAAGTACTGAAAAGTAAACAATGGGTTATCTCCCAAGAGTGCTTTTCTTTAACGCCTTTGAGCTAGGCGCAGAAAATTGCGAATCAAGTAATAATGAAAGGGGGATCAGGATCCACAATGGGGATAAAGGAACGACTACTATCCAATTGAGGTTTGGCATATCCCTTGAAATCACGCCTTGGTACACTATTTTCATCAAAAAGATTTTCAGGACAAATCCAACTAGTATTAGCCACCAAGGCATTATGAATTCCTACAAGCTTACAAAGTATTGGCAATTTAGATTCTTAATTAGGTGTACCAACAATTTCAACAGGGGAGCCAAGCTTATTAAACTTTTTAAAAACTTTCCTAGCCTCGATTGCAACATCTCTAAATTCTGTGCGCAAAGTTTCTAAGATAAAAGCTTTCTTCTCGGGATCCTCTATTTCATGAAGTTTAAGGAACATGTATTGCATATAAGGATTAAGACTAGCAAACCTAGCTTCTAACATGTGAACTAAATGAGCAGAAGCAACTTCATAGCTAGGAGCTAACTCAACCAAAGACTTTTCCTCAACTTCCTTATGCATACTAATGTGATTAAAGAACTCCTCAATGTTACTTTTGCCAATAATCGAACCACTCCCTACAGAGAGGTCCTCCAGAACGAACTTAGGAAACGACATGATAAACTAAAGTAAAGAAATAACAACTACCAAGGATTCTAATTTTTTTGGGTTTTTGATATAAAAAGCAATGCAGGTAAAATAAAATAAAGTAAAGCAAAACAAATAACAAAGTAAAGAATGTGTGTGCGAAGAACTCCCCTCGCAGAAGTCTTCTCTCTTCCCCGGCAACGGCGCCAGAAAAATACTTTGATGGCGCGTGGTTGACGTGGGAGATTCTTCTTCTTCAATCCCCGGCAACGGCGCCAGAAAAATAGCTGATGCTCCAAGTGAATGTGGCAACAGACAGTCCTTGTGCGTGGTGAATGACCAGCCCGTTGGGAACCCCAAGAGGAAGGTATGATGAGTGCAGCAGCAAGTTTTCCCTCAGTTAAGAAACCAAGGTTTATCGAACAGGAGAAGGGAGACGATGACGACTGAAGGTGTTGTGGAACCTGCACACACACAAACAAATACTTTGTTCCCAACTTGCGATGAGGTTGTCAATCTCACCGGTTTGCTTGAAACAAAGGTTATGAGTGTATCGAGTGGAAAACAGTAGTAATATGCGAGTAAAGTAAACAGTGCGGGAAAAGTAAACAGGTGATTGCAATATGATTAAAATAGGACCGGGATCCACAGTTCACTAGTGGTGTCTCTCCATAGATAAAATAACATGCTGGGTAAACAAATTACAGTTGGGCAATTGATAGAATAAAGATAACGTGATATGTCAAGAAGATCACTATGAGATTCACTCTGGGCATTACAACAAAATACATAGACCGCCATCCAACTGCATCTATGACTAATAATCCACTCCCGGGGATATCAATCCGAACACCCTAGAAGTATTAAGTTGCGAACAACAGATAATTGCATTAAGCAAAGTGTGTAATGTAAACAAAGCATATGCCCTTGAGCATATGAATGTTGTTTTCTCCCTAGTAGCAACAACACATCTACCACCTTAGAGGTTTCTGTCACTCCCCCAGGTGAAATAGAGACATGAACCCACTATCGAGCATAAATACCCCCTCTTGGAGTCACTAGCAACTACTCGGCCAAGATAGCTACTAACAACGGAGAGCATGCAAGATCATAAACAACATAGAGATAACAAAAGATATAATTCAGTACAGCAACTTAATCATAAACACCAATATTCATCGGATCCCAACAAACCAACATCATAGAATTATATAACGGTGATCTCAATCATGTAGGGCAGCTCATGAGATCTAAACATGAAGCACATGGTGGAGAAGACAACCATCTAGCTACTGCTATGGACCCATAGTCCAAGGTAGACTACTCACTCATCGCTCCGGAGGCAAGCATGGCGATGAAGAAGACCTCCGGTGGCGATTCCCCTCTCCGGCAGGGTGCCGGGAAGAGCTTCTGGACCCTCCCGATCTTCGGGTCGACGGCGGCGGCGGATCGCGATGTATTCTGGAAAACTGATCGGGGCTTTAGGTTTTTCTCGTCGGGGGGTACTTATAGGCGAAGAGGCGATGTCAGGAGAGGGACCAGGCGCCATCACACAGGGGTGGCGCGGCCAGGGGCTGGGCCGCGCCGCCCCCTTGTGTGGGGCCCTGGTGGCCCCCCTCCGACACTTCTTCGGATGTCTGGAAGCTTCCGGGTAAAATATGACTTCAGGAACTTGTTTCGTCCAATTCCGAGAATATTTCCTGTGTATCACTTCTGAAACACAAAAACAGCAGAAAACAGGAAACTGGCACTGTGGCACTTCGTTAATAGGTTAGTTCCGGAAAATGTATAAAAGTACCACTAAGTGTAACGAAACAATAGACAAATGGTGTAAAAACAAGCATGGAGCATCAAAAATTATAGATACGTTTGAGACGTATCAGTAATGCAGTTAATATATGAAAACACCCCCATTGCATATTTACCTACCAACTTGTAAGAATTGTTCTCTACAACAATCCTCGTTATATAGAAAGTTGAACGAATAGCTAATATGTGAACAGATTGTCATACCACAATCTTCACATTTAGCAAGTTGATAGGTGTAGAACTTCTATGTATCACATGAGTCGTGATCTGAGAGAGAGAGAGATTGGAGAGGGAGAGGGTTACCTGCTGTTTGAGTCGAGGAGCTCGAACCAGTAGCCATGGCGATGGGTGGCGGCAATGTCAGTGGTGCTTCCCGACGCACAATGCTAACCCTAATCGGTGGGTCTATCGGTGGGTCTATTGGTGGGGTTGAGGAGCACGGTGAACCTCGTGTCTCGAGCCCTCGGCCCCCCACCTCTCTTTATAGCACTGGCGTCAGGGGCCCATCCACAATTAAGGGTCGGGCGCCCCCGATCAGGGCGCAATCAAGGGGCCGTGATCGAGCCATTGGGCTCGGTCACAGTGAGATCAATCCAACATTCTCCCCCTTGATCTCAACTTTACTTTTAACTTTATGCTTTATACTTTACTCGTTTCATCATGGATCAGTACATAGAGCATGTTTCATCGTCACAGCTCAACTGCTGATAGAATCAGACAACCACCATATACTTTTCTGTTTTGAAACAAATCCTGTTACTTTTGGGCCTCTTTTGATCCAGGAATCATAGGCTATCCCTTAAACCCATGCCGGCTAAGTGTTCCTTGAACACATTGGGTGGTAAGCCTTTCGTTAGCGGATCCGCAAGCATATCCTTTGTCCTTATATGCTTGAGACTTATACTTTGATCCTGGATTTTATCTTTCACAACATAATACTTTACTTCTATTGGTCTGGTAGCTTTACTCGACTTGTTGTTGTGAGCATAGAATACTGCGGGCTGGGTGTCACGGTACATCTTTAGTGGTTTGTCAATGCAATCCACCACTTTCAAGTCGGGTATAAATTTCTTTAGCCATATCACCTGATTCGTGGCCTCAAAACATGCTATAAATTCTGCATACATCATGGATGATGCAACTATCGACTGTTTGCAGCTTCTCCATGAAATAGCACCTCCTACAAGAGTGAACACATATCCTATCGTGGATTTTCTATCATCTTTGTCTCCCGCATAATCTGCATCTGAATACCCTTTTATCTCTAGGGAATTAGATCTTCTATATGTTAGCATGAGGTCCTTTGTGCCTTGCACATAACGCAATACTTTCTTTACCATCTTCCAGTGCTCTATGCCTGGATTTGCTTGATATCTACCGAGTACCCCGGTAATAAAAGCTAAGTCAGGGCGAGTGCACACTTGTGCATACTGTAAGCTTCCAACAGCTGAAGCATATGGTACTGCTTTCATTTGATTGATCTCATATTGGTTCTTAGGGCATTGAAATTGCCAAAAACTGTCGCCCTTGCCTATAGGAGCAGGTGTGGCATTACTTCATATGTCTATTTTGCATCACTATTTTATATCATAATTTGTTGTTATCCAGTGATATATTTCATATTTAGAGATGATACTTATGTTGTTTCCTCTGTTTTTGCATGATTGATGATTATTGGAGAGCTTGCTGCCAGAGTCAGGATTCTGCTAGAAAAAGGACCGTCAAGGCACCTTATTTCTGAGGACCAGCAATTCTAGGAAAATACCCAGGAAATTCATATTTCACCGGAAGACGGAAGTAGCTAGAAGGAGAGGGCGAGGTGAGCCACCAGGGGCCCACACCACCTGGTGGCGCGGGCCAGCCCTAGGCCACGCCACCCTGTGGTGTGGTCGCCCTGGCCTACCTCTGCCATCGCTCCCTTGCATATATTGTCTCCTTGAAAACCTAAGACCCAGGGGGGATCAGAGATAGACTCCTCCGCCTCTGCGGGGAGGAAAACACACACAGAGAGAAAGCTCTCCGACAGGCAGAAATCTGCTAGGAAAATTCCTTCTCGGAGAGGGGAGATCATCGCCATTGTCATCGCCATCAAGCTGGGCTTCATCAGGATCATCATCTTCATCACCATCATCACCAGCACCTTCATCACCATCATCACCATGCCATCCCGCTGTAACATCTTGGGGTGAATCTTGTCCAGTTCATAGGGGAAACTTTCCTGGTGTTGATTACTCTTATAGTTGATGCTAAAACTGTTAGATTAAGGTTTATGTTCAAATAGTTATGTATCATTATTTCACCTCTGGTCATGATCGATATGATGTCTTGTGAGTAGTTCGTTTAGTTCTTGAGGACATGAGAGAAGTCAAGATGTTAGTAGTGGAACTATGTTGAGTAATATTTAATGGTTTGATATTTATATGTTGTGGTGCTATTTTACTAGTGGTATCATATGAACATCGACTACATGATACTTCACCTTTATGGGCCTGGTAGAATGAATTGTGTATTTGGCTACTAATTGTGGGGTTGCCGGAGCGACCAAAACCTAAATCCCCGTTAGGAAACCAGTGCACCATGGAGCGTAGGATCTCAGAGTTTAAGGCTATGGGTTAGATTTATCTTAATTACTTTCTTGTAGTTACTGATGCTTGCAAGGGGTATAATCACAAGTGTGTATTAGTCCAAGTTGGGGTAGTGCATTAGCATAGGTTCACCCCCATAACACTTATCAAACCAATGAAGATTACTTAGCTATATGAAGCGAAAGCGCTTGACAGAAACTCCCGTGTGTCCTTAGGAACGTTTGGTAAGCATAAGTAACACAACCGGCTTATCCTTTGCTCTAGAAAAGATTGGGCCACTTGCAGCAGTTACTATTATTGTCTTTTATTTACTCATACTTTATTTACTTGCATTACCAAATACCCCTAAAAACCCGTTTGCTAGTATTTACAGTGAATCCTTGATCAAAACTGCTTATCAACACGTTTTGCTCCTCGTTGGGTTCGACACTCTTATTTATCGAAAGTACTACAATACACCCCTATACTTGTGGGTCATCAAGACTATTTTCTGGCGTCGTTGCCGGGGAGTGAAGCACTATTGAAGAGTGGAATTGGTAAAGGAAATTTTTGCTGTGAGTATTGTTTTTATTTCTGTCTTTTATTTTATTTTGTTATGGAGAAGTCTCCATTTGGTTCCCTATTTGGGAATACTACTGCCATTGTTACGGTAGTAGATGAACCACCGCCTGCTCAATTAGATCCTTTTAAAATACCTATGAAAATTGTTGAACGTATTATGAATAACTGCTATTCAGGAGATGGAACTGTCCATCCGGGTGATCATTTACTCTTTATACATGAATTATGCGAGTTGTTCAAGTGTGCAGGTATTTCATCAAGCCAGGTTAAGAGAAAGTTATTCTCTTTATCACTAAAGGGCAGAGCTGCGGAATTGTATTGGCTGTTGTAGGATGGCCGATCTATTGGCTGGGAGGAAATTGTGCCTCTCTTTTATTCCAAATTCTATTCTCCAAGTGAGATTTATAAATATCAGAACCAAATATATAATTTTTGGACTCATGATGGAGAGAGTATTGCCCAAGCGTGGGAGAGATTGAAGTCACTAATGCTCAGATGCCCCATTCATGAGCTCCCTAGTAATATTGTTATTAATAACTTCTATGCAAGGCTTTCTCTTCACGACAAGGATTTATTGGATGCTTCTTGCTCTGGATCATTTACACGTATGAAAGAAGAAGCTAAATGGGATCTTCTTGACCATATTCAAGAAAATATTGAAGGATGGGAGAATGACAAAGGTAGAAAGTCAGGTATAAATTATGATTATGAATGCATTAAATCTTTTATGGGAACTGATGACTTTCATAATGTTAGTGCTGTTTATGGTCTTGATTCTCAAATACTTGCCAACTATTTTAAGGCCTTTGTGTCCTATCTTGATGTTCCAAAGAAGGATTGGAACAAGTACCATGCGCCTTATAAAGATGCCATTAGTTGTGTTCCTGCTAGAATTACTGAAGTTTGTACTGTTGATCGCATTTTGCCTGAGCCTTATTTTGAGAAAACGCCTTTCCCTGCTAAGGTAAAGGAGCATTCTATGTTAACTAGTGTGCTTAATAAAAATGCAAAGAAAGATTTAGAACCTGATGAGCAAATAACGGTTAAGCCTCCTGTAGCAATAGTAAAGGACCTTGTTACAAAAAATGTACAAGATGGGCATATTATCTTTTGTGAAGATACTTCTAATATTGTTTCACATCCTAGTAGATCTAGGAAAACAAGTGTTCATGTGCTTTTTGTCAGGATGGGTGATCACTGCTATTATGGTTTATGCGACATTGGTGCAAGTTCAAGTGCTATTCCTTATGAGCTTTCCAGATAAATCATGCATGAAATTGGTTCTTGTGAACTGGAAGATATTGATGTGGTTATTTAGCTTGCTAACAGAGAAACAATCTCTCCAATTTGTATTGTTAGAGATGTGGAAGTTTTATGCGGTATTGTTAGAGATGTGGAAGGTTATTGGAAATATTGAGGAAACACTGAGGAGCTATGGGATATACTCTTGATGATTTAAAAGGGATTTCCCCCACTATATGTCAGCATGCTATTAATATGGAGCCAGATGCAAAGCCAGTTGTTCAACATCAATGCCATTTAATTCCTAAGATGAAGGAAGTGGTAAGAAATGAGGTATTGAAACTCCTTGATGCTGGTATTATTTATCCTATTGCTGATAGTAGATGGGTTAGTCTTGTGCATTGTGTTCCTAAGAAGGGATGAATTACTGTTGTGCCTAATGAGAATAATGAGCTTATTCCTCAAAGGGTAGTAGTTGGTTATAGAATGTGCATCGATTTTAGAAAGGTCAACAAAGTTACTAAGAAAGATCATTATCCTTTACCGTTTATAGATCAGATGTTAGAGAGGTTATCGAAGAAAACTCATTTTTGTTTTCTTGATGGTTATTCTGGTTTCTCTCAAATTGCTGTCAAAAAGCAAGATCAAGAGAAAACCACTTTTACTTGTCCTTATGGAACTTATGCTTATAGACGTATGCCTTTTGGTTTGTGTAATGCTCTTGCTACGTTTCAAAGATGCATGTCTGCTATTTTTCATGGATTTTGTGAAGAAATTGTGGAGGTATTCATGGAAGATTTCTCCGTCTATGGAACTTCTTTTGATAATTGTTTGCACAATCTTGATAAAGTTTTGCAGAGATGTGAAGAAACTAATCTTGTTCTTAATTGGGAGAAATGCCACTTTATGGTTAATGAAGGAATTGTTCTTGGATATAAAATTCTGAATGAGGTATTGAAGTTGACAGAGCAAAAGTTGAAGCAATTGAGAAAATGCCCTGTCCAAGGGATGTTAAATGTATTCATAGTATTCTTGGTCATGCTAGTTTTTATAGGAGGTTTATTAAAGATTTCTCTAAGATTTCAAAGCCTCTTACTAATCTTTTTCAAAAAGATGTACCTTTTGTTTTTGATGATGATTGTAAGGAACCTTTCGAAACTCTTAAGAAGGCTTTAACTACTGCTCCTATTGTCCAACCACCTGATTGGAATTTACCCTTTGAAATTATATGTGATGCTAGTGATTTTGCTATGGGTGTTGTTCTTGGACAGCGCATAAATAAGAAGTTGAATGTTATTCATTATGCTAGTAAGACTCTTGATGCTGCTCAAAAGAATTATGCTACTACTGAGAAAGAGTTCCTTGCTGTTGTTTTTGATTGTGATAAGCTTAGACCTTATATTGTTGATTTGAAGGTTACTATTCATACTGATCATGCTACTATTAGGTATCTTATGGCAAAGAAGGATGCTAAGCCTAGGCTTATTAGATGGGTGTTGCTTTTACAAGAGTTTGATTTGCATATTGTAGATAGGAAAGGTGCTAAAAATCCTGTTGCTGATAATTTGTCTAGATTGGAAAACATTTCTTTTGATCCTATTCCTGTCAATGATAGTTTTCCAAATGAACAGTTGGCTGCAATAAAGGTAACTTCGCGAGAGAGTCCTTGGTATGCCGATTATGCTAACTTTATTGTTTCCAAGTATTTGCCTCCAACCTTTACAGCTCAGCAAAGAAGGAAATTCTTTTATGACTTGAGGCATTATTTTTGAGATGACCCACACTTATATAAAGAAGGATTGGATGGTATAATGCGAAGATGTGTTCCAGAATATAAACAACAAGAGATATTGAGAAAATGTCATGGTAGTGCTTATGGAGGACATCATGCTGGAGATAGAACTGCACAAAAAGTTCTATAATTAGGTTTTTATTGGCCTACCCTTTTTAAATATGCAAGAAAATTTATTTTATCTTGTGATGAATGCCAAAGAGTTGGAAATATTTCTAGACGCAATGAAATGCCTATGAATTATTCTCTTGTTATTGAACCATTTGACTATTGGGGATTTGACTTTATGGGTCCTTTTCCTCCTTCAGAAGGTTATACTCATATACTTGTTGCTATTGAGTATGTTACTAAGTGGGTAGAAGATATACATACGAAGAGTGCTGATGGTGAGACCTTGTTAAAGATGCTTAAGGATGTTATTTTTCCTAGGTTTGGTGTGCCTAGATATCTTATTACTGATGGAGGTTCTCATTTTATTCATGGCGGCTTTAGGAAGACTCTTGCTAGATATGCCGTTAATCATAGAATTGCTTCTGCTTATCATCCCCAAACTAGTGGGCAAGTAGAGCTATCGAATAGAGAGATCAAGTCTATCTTGCAGAAGACTGTTAATAGATCTAGGAAAAATTGGGCTAGCAAGTTGAACGATGCTTTATGGGCTTATAGAACTGCTTATAAGAACCCCATGGGCATGTCTCCTTACAAAATGGTTTACGGAAAAGCGTGTCACTTGCCTTTAGAATTAGAACACAAAGCTTTTTGGGTAGTGAAAGAGCTTAATAGGGATTTTAAACTTGCCGGTAAGAAAAGGTTACTTGATTTGAGTTCCTTAGATGAGTGGAGAAGTAAAGCTTATGAGAATGCCAGACTTCTTAAAGAGAAAGTCAAGCAGTGGCATGATAGGAGAATTCTTAAGAGAGAATTCCATGTTGGTAAGAAAGTTCTATTGTATAGGTCTCATCTCAGATTTTTTGGAGGAAAATTACTCTCAAAATGGGAAGGATCCTTTATTATTGAAGAGGTGTATCGTTCAGGTGCGATAAAGATTGCTTCGAAGATAACACTATGTAAGTGGTGAATGGGCAAAGACTCAAGCATTATATTTCTGGAGATTCTTATAATGAAGATATCGATATTATTCAAGTGGTGACTCTGGAAGAATTCATCAAAGAACATATGCAGGAAACTGCAGAGTCCGTTTTCGAATAGGTAACAGTTCTAGTCAGAAAAGGTTTGCGTTAAACTTTTCTGCTTATACTTTTGTTGTTTTTATTCAATATGAAAAATCACGAGACGAAAACGAGTTGGAAACGGAGCCCAGAGGCCCCACACCACACTGTGGCGCAGGCCCCTTGCTGGCCGCGCCACCCTATGGTGTGTTTGCCTCGGAGCTCATTTCTGTCCCGGTTTCCTCCTGTGCCTTCATTACGATGTTTAAACTTTCGCCTATATAACCCCCCGGATTGCCCAAGGTTTGTATATCATGTTTTCGTCGTGTTTTTGTTTCGATCTGTTTCTGTCAGGAGTTGTTCTCAGTTTTAGAGGCACCATGGCCTCCGCAAGCAATGACAAGGAGAAGACACCTCTAGAAGATGATTGCCAAGACCCCAAGCTGAAGGAAGAGGTTGAGAGTGAAGCCGAGGAAGAAGAGATGGAAGAAGACCAGAGTCCATGCCCTAGCACCGTCGTTGCAAGCATTGGAGTGGTGACAAATCATGACAAGTTCAAGAAGAGTGCGCGGATAAGAACTGGAGGGGGTGTTCCACGTCATCCCTTAGCTCCAAGGACATCTTCTTCAGGCAACAACCCCTTCCATACTCTAATACATGAACATCAATTCCAAAGGGTGCCTAAAGCAAAATTACCCTCTAGTTGGGATATAGATCATTCTAACCGTGCAGAGAAAGAGAGCTTTAAGCGCGAAGAAGAGCGGGGAAATAATTCCAAGAGCTGGGATTCACAGTCCGACATGTTCATGAGCCGTATTGAGCACAATTCGGAGATGATTCGTAATCTCACCTACAAGATTGATGAGTTGAAGGAACTGATTGAGAAGCTTATTAAAGACTCACCACCACCACTGAAGGAGTAATTCGTCATTGGTATTGGCATCCCCTTGGCTTGTTCCAAGCTTGGGGGAGTGCTGCGGTATCACATCATTACCTTTTACCCATTTACTTTTCTAGTAGAGTCATATCACGAATAGAGAAGTTATCTTATAGGATAGTTTGCAGTGTGGAAGTATCCCTCCTTTAGTTGGTTATCTATGTATCCCTTGGTGTGAGTTGCGGTTATGAAATATTAATGAGAAGTCTTATCATTTACTTTCTGCAGACTTTATATTAGTTAGCAATTTTTATTATATGATTAGTCTTGTAATTAGTATTGGTATCACTTTTGGGAGCATGAGTAAATCTAGTTGGTTTTGGCAAACTTAGCAATGGTCAGTAGCAGCAATACTTTGAGGCTTGAGTAGAAAAGAGGGAAATACATGTAGATACATCATTTCATCATTCCTTCATGATTGGCTCATAAGCATTAGTATTCTCAAGTTAAGATCGTTTGTACTTTCGAGGAAGTTTGCATTATTGTTTTCTATCACATGTATGTATGTTTGTTTCATTCAACTCTTATGCTTGCTACCCAGCCTTTCTAGCCAAAAACCTGTACTGAGAGAGAATACTTCTCATGCGTCCAATCCCCAAAAACCAAGTTAATTCCAAAGAGTCCACTATAAATTCCTATGCATGGTATTTCAAGCCATTCCAAGTAAATTTTCATGTGCTACTGATACGTCTCCCACATATCCATAATTTTTGATGCTCCATGCTTGTTTTTACACCATTTGCTTAGTGTTTCGTTACACTTCGTGGAACTTTTATAAATTTTCCGAAACTAACCTATTAACAAGTCGCCACAGTGCCAGTTCCCTGTTTTCTGCTGTTTTTGTGTTTCAGAAAAGTTACACAGGAAATATTCTCGGAATTGGATGAAACCAAAGCCAGTCGCCCAGAATTTTACCGAAGCTTCCAGAGAACCGAAGAGGAGACGGAGTGGGGCCACGAGGTGGCCACACACCAGGGCAGCGCAGCCCAGGGCCTGGCCGCGCAACCTATGTGTGAGACCACCTCGGTCCACTTCTGACGATGCCCCTTCGCCTATAAAGACCCCCGATGAGAAAAACCTAAGTACCCAATCAGTTTTCCAGAACACATCGCGATCCACCACCGCCGTCGACCCAAAGATCGGGAGGGTCTCGAAGCTCTTCCCGGCACCCTGCCGGAGAGGGGAATCGCCACCGGAGGTCTTCTTCATCGCCATGCTTGCCTCCAGAGCGATGCGTGAGTAGTCTAGCTTGGACTATGGGTCCATAGCAGTAGCTAGATGGTTGTCTTCTCTACCATGTGCTTCATGTTTAGATCTCATGAGCTGCCCTACATGATTGAGATCACCGTTATGTAATTCTACATGTTTGGTTTGTTGGGATCCGATGAATATTGGTGTTATGCTTGAGTTGAAGTACTAAAATTTATCTTTTGTTATCTCTATGTTGTTTATGATCTTGCATGCTCTCTGTTGTTAGTAGCTATCTTGGCCGAGTAGTTGCTAGTGACTCCAAGAGGGGTATTTATGCTCGATAGTGGGTTCATGCCTCTATTTAATCTGGGGGAGTGACAGAAACCTCTAAGGTTGTAGATGTGTTGTTGCTACTAGGGGGAAAACAACATTCATATGCTCAAGGGCATATGCTTTGTTTACATTACACACTTTGCTTAATGCAATTATCTGTTGTTCGCAACTTAATACTCATGGGGTGTTCGGATGATATCCCCGTGAGTGGATTATTAGTCATAGATACAGTTGGATGGCGGTCTATGTATTTTGTTGTAATGCCCAGAGTAAATATCATAGTGATCCTCTCATCATATGCACGTTATCTTTATTCTATCAATTGCCCAACTGTAATTTGTTTACCCAACTTGTATTATTTTATCTTATGGAGAGACACCGCTAGTGAACTGTGGATCCCGGTCCTATTTCCATTATATTGCTATCACCTATTTACTTTACTTGCACTATTTACTTTACTCGCATACTATTATCATTTTCCACTCGATACGCTCATACCCTTTGTTTCAAGCAAACCGGTGAGATTGACAACCTCATCGTAAGTTGGGAGCAAAGTATTTGGTTGTGTTGTGTGCAGGTTCCGCGTTGTAGCTAGCAAGAAAAGCTTGGACGAGGCGCCCAATAAATTGTCCTGAGCTGTCGCAAGCTAGCAAGCATCACCTTCAGTCGTTTGTTTGCTCCTCTCCTGAATGATAAACCTTGGTTTCTTAACTGAGGGAAAAACCTTGCTGTTATATTCATCACACCTTCCTCTTGGGGTTCGCAACGGGCTGCTCATTCAACTAGGCATCAGTTCTTTTTCTGGCACCATCAACCAGCAATCAAGCTCTTTTTCTGGCGCCGTTGCCGGGGAGGAAGTAGAAGACTTCTGCGAGGGGAGTTTTTCGCACGCACATCCTTTACTTTGTTTTAAGTTTTGCTTTACTTTATTTTTACTTGCATCGTTTTATCAAAAACCTAAAAAAAATAGAATCCTTGGTAGTTGTTTTTACTTGTCTGCTTTTAGTTTGCTAAAATGGCTACTCCTAAAAACACCAAGTTGTGTGACTTTACTAACACGAACAATAGTGATTTTATCTGCACTCCTATTGCGCCACCTGCTCCTGCTGCAAACTTTTATGAGATTAAGTCTGCTTT
Source organism: Dactylis glomerata (assembly GCA_007115705.1). Taxonomy (NCBI): domain Eukaryota; kingdom Viridiplantae; phylum Streptophyta; class Magnoliopsida; order Poales; family Poaceae; genus Dactylis; species Dactylis glomerata. Next base: position 45,075 of record QXEO01000185.1, read on the forward strand.
ATTGAACCTTGTTATGAAAGAGCAATTTTCTGGTGCTAGTACTGATGATGCTGCAGCTCATCTCAACAATTTTGTTGAGCTATGTGAGATGCAGAAATATAAGGATGTTGAAAGTGATATTATTAAGCTTAAGTTGTTTCCTTTTTCTTTGAGAGGAAAAGCTAAGGATTGGTTGCTGTCTTTGACTAAGAATAGTATTGATTCATGAGCTAAGTGTAAGGATGCTTTTATTGGTAGATACTATCCTCCTGCTAAGATTATAGCTTTGCGTAGCAATATTATGAAGTTTAGCCAGTTTGATAATGAACATGTTGCTCAAGCTTGGGAAAGAATGAAATCTATGATAAAGAATTGTCCCACTCATGGACTGACTACTTGGATGATTGTTCAAACTTTTTATGCATGCCTGAATTTTTCTTCGAGGAACCTACTTAATTCAGCAGTTGGAGGCACTTTTATGTCCCTTACCTTGGGCGCCGCAACAAAGCTTCTCGACAATATGATGGTAAATTACTCTGAATGGCACATCGAGAGAGCTCCACAAGGTAAGAAGGTAAATTCTATTGAGGAAACCTCTTCCTTAAGTGATAAGATTGATACTATTATGGCTATGCTTGCTAATGATAGGACTCATGTTGATCCTAATAATGTTCCTTTGGCCTCTTTGGTTGCTCAAGAAGAGCATGTTGATGTAAACTTCATTAGAAACAATAATTTTAACAACAATGCTTATAGGAACAATTTTGCTAGTAACAATTATAGGCCGTATCCTTCTACCAATGGTAATGGATATGGTAACTCTTATGGTAATTCCTCCAACAACACTAGGGCTGCTCCCTCCGAGCTTGAGGTAATGCTCAAGGACTTTATCGGTAAGCAAAATGCTTTTAACAAGTCTGTTGAGGAAAAGTTAGGCAAAATTGATATTCTTGCTTCTAAAATTGATAGCCTTGCTCATGATGTTGAACTTCTGAAATTAAAAGTGTTGCCTAATGATGTGAAATAGAATAATGTTTTTGCTACTGCTAATGCTATCCAAGTTAGAATTGATGAAAATGTTAGATTATTAGCAGAACTAGCAAGGTGGCCCTCACAAGTGCGAGAGAAACATCTTTATTGTATTTAGGATGTTTAAATCATAGGATTCTATAATTGTCGTAGATATTATGGTAGATAAATACCACAAACATGGAAAATATTTTGAAATATTTTAATTTATGGGAGAGTAGGTATTCTTGTATTTCCAAAAATACCATGCCATACATATATTACATGGTCATCTACATTGAAATATTGGTGGTACTATTTTAATTTATATACTTTTACTGGCCTCACTATGCCAGACACTTCATTCTACTCTCTCAAATACACTTTTTCTGGATGGTACCTCGGATGGCACATTGTTTCATGTAACATATTGAAGTTACAAAATGTAAATGGTACATAATTTCAACATTTCAATCAGTTACCAATTTACTATAGTTCCTCTAGGGAATAACATTTTGTAAATGCACAACCAAACCTCTGGTCATCCTAAATCCTATGATTATTGACTTCTGCAATTAGCTTAGGTTGATGGTCAGGAGTTCATTAATTTTTCTAAATCAATGTATATCTACCAAACTTCTATTTTAAAACCATTTACTATTGATTTTATTTATGTATAACGTACATGGGGTTTAATTTTTACAAATAACCAACTAAGTATTTGTTTTCAAGATTTGTACGTCAATCACTCTCCTCGTCATAAGGATTTATATTCAAATTGTGTTTTCAGTTCAGATTAGTTGTATTGCATACTTTAACTTATAAAATGCATGAATCTTCTATCTCGTCTAATGTGGTTTTACATCGATGCATATTTAAACACAAAACTAAAGCAAAATCACCTAAGTATTATGACTTGTATGTCAATTTGTTATTCTTGTCTTCCACCCACCTCATGATAAGTGGAACTGTAGTTGTTCGATTAGTGCAATATGAAGCATTCATATGAGACATGCCCCTACGTGAGCTCTTCTTACTCTAGTTTATTAAGTTGTTAGGCTATCTATTATAATTCATTCACTGAATGCTAATCATAAATTGCTAAAGATTTCTCTCCTAGCCCCTCTTTCTTGTGTTCACATTACGTTGGTTTGCTACATTGACAATTTTCTTCCATCGAGACTATTATAATTCTAATTATTACTACTGCAACTACTAATTTCCACATATAAAAATTTCAAAATCAAGGTACTTATGGAATGCCATATTATTGATGCTTATTTTTTATACAAAGAATATTGCATTTCACCTAAGGGTTCTGATATATACTTTCAGACCATATGGCTTTTGACTTAAACCAATATGCTAATCTCTTTGCGAAAATACTATGTCGTTTCTATTTAATTTTATGTATGACCAACATGCAAAAAATTTAGGTGTTATGAGGAGATGCGTGATTCCTATTATAGTGAATATGCAGAATGTGCTCTCATATCCCTTTGTTCTTATTTACCTCGTGGTCTGAGTTTAGAAAAAAAAATCAAATTTTGTAAAGTTTGACCAGATATTTGTGAAGAAAATCTTAACATCTAGAATTTATATATGGTGTATTAAAATCTTTTTATAGAAACAAAAAGATATGGATCTTTAAAATAGAGACACCATATTAACCCACATCATCTCAATTATTTATGCTGTTAGATTTAATCTTTATGGCTAGGATTTAATATAATATTATTGATTAATATAACCCTGTAGTTTCAGGTTGGCATGTTCACATATCTGTGGGAATAGCCAAGCCAATTAAAAAAATCATAGCTAGCTAGCAAGCTAGGCCTGTTTGGAAAATGCAACAAAATAATAGTCTAAGTCAAAACATAACTACCTTAGATTCTAGCTAGCTGAGTCTATTTTAATAATGCAAAGAAACTAAAGATTTCTTCAAAAATAGAATTCATTAGCAAGCTAGCTCCATAGAATCGGTAAAAGTTGATTAAAAAATAATGGAATAGCTGAGTCCGTTTAGATAAATGATGTGATGCACTCTATTTTGAAAAATATATAATTTAAATTGGAAAAGTAGACAATAGAAAAAATCTCTAGGAAAGACAATCAAACTTTGGTTAAAATTAATTTTGCATTCAAATGTTTTAAGATGACGGATCTTGATTTTTTTTTAGATTAAATCTGTAGTACACCTAGCTGGTGCGTGCTGTTGACGTGTATGCAATGTGCATATATATACATGCTATTTGTTTAGGCTAGACCATGCATTATACTATTTTTTTTACATCTGATATTGCATTATACTACGTGATTTATAGATGCATTGTAAGGTAGCTAGACTCTTATTTAGCTGTACGTGTCTAGATTGGAACTCTTTTTAGGCCGATCGATTTAAATACTCAATCGTATTATTCTCTCGGCTATCGATAAGCTTTGCTCATATTTTCTACTTGCCTACTTGGACGTGTCACCGTGGGCTTTTTTTTCTTTGCAAGTGTTCCTATTTACACGGTATGTGTCAGCTGTGGACTCTTTTCTATAACATCTCATCTTTTTTACTTGTCTGCTTGGACGTGTTAGACGTGGGCTTTTTTTTTCCTTTGCTCGTCTTTCCTTGGTAGGTGTCAGCCGTGGACTATTTTCTGTACGTGACAATATTACCTAACATCTTTTTATCTTTTATCTCAACCGTAAATTTTAGATCTTACGGTTAAAAATAATTAGAATGATGTGGATTAACATGGCGTCTCTATTTTAAAACCCTGTATTGTGCTTTTAGTATATAATAGATTGCATGCTAGATGGGAAAGAGAGGATGAGATTGCTAGGAATATGAAAGTTTGTACTATTACTACCTCTAATGATGTTGCTCCTAATGCTAGCAATCCTCTTACTTTGATTGGGGTAGAGAAAACTCCTACTCCTTGTGTTAAAAAGCCTAAAACTGCTAAATTTTTTCTCAAAAGAGTGCTGAAATTTTTCGGAGTTTAGGAGATGATAGCTCTATTTCCTTTAATAATTTTGATGTTGATGGCTGCAATATATCTAAAGTTATTTTGTTCTTGCAAAAGCTTGCTTTGACTCCCAATGCTAGTTCTTTAAATGTTGCTTTTACTAAGCATATTGCCAATGCTCTTATGAAAATTAGGGATGAAAAGTTGAAGCAAAAAGCTTCTGTTCCCAAGAAGTTAGAAGATGGTTGGGAACCCATCATTCATATGCATGTTAATGGTTTTGATTGCCATGCTTTATGTGATCTAGGTGCTAGTATTTCTATTATGCCTAGAAAAATTAATGACATGCTTGATTTACCACCACTTGAAAAGTGCTATTATGATGTTCCTATTGCTGATGTTGCTAAGAAGAAACCTTTGGGAAGGATTAATGATGTTCTCATTGTGGTTAACAATAACCTTGTTCCCGTTGATTTTCTTATCATGGATGTTGAATGCAATACTTCATGTCCTATTATTTTGGGAAGACCCTTTCTTTGAACTGTAGGTGCCATCATAGATATGAGGGAAGGCACCATCAAATATCAATTTCCACTTAAGAAAGGTATGGAACACTTCCCTAGAAATAGAAAGAAATTAGTGTTTGACTCTATTCTTAGAGCAAATTATGAGCTTGATGCTTCATCTCTTGATGTTACTTGATTCGCAATTTTCTGCGCCTAGCTCAAAGGCGTTAAAGAAAAGCACTCTTGGGAGATAACCCAATGTTTTTACTTTCAGTTCTTTTTCTTTTATTTGAGTCTTGGAAGTTATTACTACTGTAATGACCTCTCCTTATCCTTTTTATTTTGTTTTTGTGCCAAGAGAAGCCTCTAATTTGAGTGAGGTAAGATTTGGGGATGTTGCTGTCCTGAAACAGTTTTCGGTGCTGCACCGTAAAAATTCGTGAAAATTCTCTGTATTTATTTTGGACCTGAGATTTCTTTTCCATATGCCCCAGGTTATATCAAAACTTTCATTAGTTGAACACTTTTTGATTTGAGCAAAAGAAAACCCCTAAAAAATTCGACCTTTGTCAGCTGTTCTGTTTTGACAGATTTCTGCCAATATTTGTGTTGCCGCTTTATCGCTTTCTTTTTGAGTTCTTTTGATCACGGAACTTTTGGGGAAGTTGCTACAGTAGTATATTCTTTTTATGTGGTGGTTTTAGGTTGAAACCTGAAGCAAAAAGAGGTTGATTATATGTTATGCTTACACTAATGTTGCTAATAGATTTGTGTTTAGTTTTGTATAAAGGAAGTTTTCAAGTGTAGGGATCGGAGAGTGATGAGATGAGTTGAAGAATGGACAAAAGCTCAAGCTTGGGGATGCCCATGCACCACCCCAAGAAATATCCAAGAAGTACAATCATCAAAGCTTGGGGAGGCCCCCGAGGCACCCCTTCTTCATCGGCAAAAATCAGGTCACCTTTCAAGACACTATATTTTTATTGCTTCATGCATTATGCGTTTTTCTTGAAGCATCAGTTATTTTTAGTTTTCAGTTTAGTTTAGTTTAGTTTTCTGCAATAAATGGTTGGACCCCAACAAATTCCTTTGGAGAAGTTTCCTTGCTTTTAATTTTCCAAGAACACTCCGTTTTTCACTCTTATCGTTTCAATGAGTGTTCTCTTTTTCTAGAACTATGTTTGGTTTTCGATTTTCGCCTTGATATGTGTTCAGATCTTGTCATATCTTTTCATCAAGGTGTATTTTGCCTCTTATCTTTATTGGGTTTCATCAAAAGAGGTGTTTATAAATTTTTTGAATGGTGTTGGAAAAGAGAAAAAGCTTTATGCAAAAAAGTGGTACAAGAAGGAGCTTGTGTAGACTGCGGCCTAGGCTTTTGCATGTCGTGCTTGATGTCTTTTTGGTAGTATGCTTAGTGGTTTTGCTGTAGCATGACTTGTCTCAAATAATTGAGATTGCTTAATGAGCCTTTGAAAGAATCATGCGTTGTTTTCATCGTTTGGAAGCATTATTTTGGTTTTCTCCTTGATGCTTTATTTGGGTTGACTTGGCGCATGCTCACACATGTTAGACTCTCACAAAGTCGCCAATAGCCTCTATGATCATTTAGTTTTTAAATTTTGATGCAATCTTATGCTTCTTTTAATGTCGCTTTGTCGCTTTGCGTGATTATGGCCATTATTGCTCTCTTAGTTGGTCGCTCCCAGTCTTTTGCTAGCCCTCGCCTTGTACTGAGTATGAGCTCTACTCGTGCATCCGACTCCTAAAAACCAAGTTTGCCAAAGTGTCCACCATACATACCTATTAGCAATTTGCTATTCCAAAGTAAATTTGACTTGCTTTTATCTACTCTTCAAATTAAACTCTTACCAGTGTTATGCGAAAATTGGTCAGTAAAGCTCTCACGAACCAGAAGGCACACTTTACTTTTTCTTGTTCTTAAAAATTTGACATTGTGGTCTCTTATGTTGAGTTGTTATGCTTGCAAGTTGTAAGTTGGAGACTAGCCCAACCATGTCGTCATGGGGCAAGCTTTCAACATTGCACTTCTTATTTGAGTTGATATTGTGATCTTTTGTTTATGGATGCCCGCGGTGTGAAATGAATTGGGAATCTTGCAGGGATCATGGAGTTTGTATATGTGTTAGAGAAACACCTGGGCTGCCAATCTAAGCCATGCATAATTCATGGTGGAAATTTGCAGCATACCCATAGTGGACATTCGACGACGCATCTCAAAATAAAAAACTAAACAAATGGTAAATAAAAGAGATGTCGAGGTGTTCATTGTCTGCTTGTCCTGTCATTTTGATGTGGGCTTGTTCCATGTCATCGGGCACGGAGGTACCCTATTGGCGGTTCTTGATGATACATATATACTTACAATGACAAGAGCCTTGCTTGGGACTCTAAATAAAGTAGCATGAGGTTTGGGTACTCGTATTCACGCGACACGAGCTTTTCAACTTATGATTTGTCAAGCATATGCATCATAATTGTTCTCGCATTAACTTTAACCATTCAAGATGCTTATGATGGGGGCAATGAGAGCTCAAAGCCGGTAAGTACCATAATTTTTGAAGGTTTATAAAACTTGCAAACACTACTTCCCTCCACCAAGGGCCTTTCTTTTACTTTTATGTTGAGTCACCACCTTCTATCTTTATGCACCATTAAGAGAGCATAGTTGTCATTCTTAGTATAATGTGCATTGTCCCAAAGTTTTCATTGATTGATTCATATTGTTGGTTTCACTTGTTCTTAAATTATTTGTATCTAGTCGCCCTCTTAAACTTGAAGGTGTCCTATGCATTTATGTTTTGCTCTCTATGAAGGACAAGCTGAAAACCATTTGTATGTTTTTCCTTATGATTTGAACACACGTTTGACTTTCATTGTTTCATTTTCATGATCTTTTGTTTGTGTTCATTTTCTTGTTATAACATGGTTGCTAAGTTTGTTCTATCAAGATTATGCCTTCCATGCCCATGTTTTAAGTTCTTTTGATCCCAGCGCACAACGCTTACATACATGATCAAGATTGTGTAGGTGCATGTCACCTCAAAAATTATTTCTTTTGTTATCACTTACCTACTCGAGGACGAGCAGGAGTTAAGCTTGGGGATGCTGATACGTCTCCAACGTATCCATAATTTTTGATGCTCCATGCTTGTTTTTTACACCATTTGCTTAGTATTTCGTTACACTTCGTGGCACTTTTATGCATTTTCCGGAATTAACCTATTAACAAGTCGCCACAGTGCCAGTTCCTTCTTGGAAGATGTGGACTACCTTATTGGTGACAACGCAATGGATGATATCTGCTTATCACCAGAATTGGATGGAACCCTTGGTATGCCCACTTTTGAACATAGTTGTGAACATCAAAACTTCTGAGAAGGGCGGTTCAGTGAAAATGGCACCACAGTGAATGCAAGCTGGGAACAAAATGCAAGTGCCTAAGGAAGCATCAAGATACCACCAAGAGGAATTTTCTTTTAAGGGTGGTAGCACCCTAGTTCCATTGGAATCAATAAACTTTTAGCCTTTCTCCAATCTCGGGGACGAGATTTCTTTTAAGGGTGGTAGTCTGTAACATCCCAAGATTTTATCAAATTTTGGGGGAAATTTTTGCTTTTGTTTTGCTTGAGATGATTTGGAAATTCACTGGGATTTAATTTTTTTTTGAGTCTATCTGAAAGCTTTATTAGAAAACTATTTCAAACTTTCTATTATTTTTCTTGAAGAACTTCTTTGAGAAAGATCAAGTATCCAAATACTATTTTCCATCCTTTATTCAAACCTATGCAAGCTTGCTTGCAAAGGAGTGAATCACAAATGTGTTTTATTTAGTAAAGATTGTATTTTAAAAACTAAGTTTGAAAGATAATTTCAAACATTATTTTATAAAGTATTATCTCTTATTTCAAGGGATTTATTTTCAAACCCTATTTAGCTTTATGCAAGCAAACCCCTTTTGTTAAGTTTATGAAACCTTTTGAAAATCTTGTTCCAATTCTGAAAACTAGTTTTTCTTGCAGTTTTAAATCATTGCATTGATTTTTAGAAATTTTTTGAAAGTGGTTTAAATTGATTTGAAGCATTTATGCAAAAGATATAAAAGAAATAAGAAAACAGAAACGAGAAAAGAAGAAAAACAAAATAAAATTGAAAACGGGCCTGGGGATCCCATTCAGCCCAGCTCTGGAAGCGGCCCATGGCCCACCCGGCCACAATCCCGAAAGGGTACCCTCTCCTCTTCCACGAATGACAGGTGGGACCCACCTGTCGGCTTCATCCCCTCCAACGGTTTCTTCTTCACTGGAAACCGACGAGCCCAAAAATCTCGCCCCTCTCCCCTCTTAAATCCTCATTGCTCCCTGCCTTAATCGACGCCTACCTGCAACTATAAGACCCCCTCGCCGTCCTCCTCCATCTCCCTTTGCTCCTTCGTGAAATCGTCGATGAGCCACAGAGAGATTCCTCGCCGGAATCCAAAGCTTCCACCGCCGTCCTTCATTGATTACTACACCGTCGGTGAGCCCGCGCTCCTCTTTCTCCTCCTAAACTTCTTCCCACTCTCCGACGCCCACTCTGATACCCTTCCCTGCCGAATCCCGCAGGGAAACGACGTATGCGTCGTCGACCGAACCACCCCAATGCCGCACCGCCTCCAGTCGCCGTTCTCCTTTGTTACTGGACGAATTCGTCGTCTCCGATCAAGCACCCGAGCTCGCCGTCTTCTTCCCCACGTCGTCGTCGACTCAATCATCGCGGGAACCACAGAAGCATCATCGTCATTCAATCCCAATCCGCCGCCGGTGAGATCAAGCTATTCCGGCGACCCCCTGAAACCCTAGGTGATGTGGCATCATCTCGTCCCTCCTCTCTCACTTAAATCCGACGGCCACGTTCTGTTCTAATACCGAATCGGTATGGTGCAATCTGAGCCCTACGATCTAGATCTAACAGTCTCTGTCTGATGACTTAACCGAACCGGTATGCTCCAATAGGATTCTGCCGCGTGTCGGCCTCTGATTTAAAACAGTTTCGAATTAGAATTTCAAACCAGATTTCATCTAAATCTTGCATAAATCATATCTTTCGATCTGTTAATCGATCTGTTAATCCAAAAATTACAAATTTGTAGTCTCTGGAATCCTCTCAACTTGTAGAACATCTTAGGATCAAGAAAATACAAATTTGATACATGCACACACTTTGTGCATTCAAATTTGTCCAAATCACTATTTTGGTGATAATTCAAATTCTATAACTTATTTTGGAGTGAAACCACTTGCAGTGACTTTGTATTACTGCAAGCTATCCAGTAGCATCACTCCCATAATTTCTTGACCCACTTCACAAATATTCGAATTCAAATATGAGAATTTGAGTAATTCCATTATAGAATTAATTCTATAATTCTTTTCAATATAATTCCTTCTACAAAATTGAATCTTATGATCATGCCTATCCATCACCATCATACTTAATCCTAATCATCACCCAATCTTATGTCTATATTATTCTTGTGGGCTTAAGTTCATAGTATTCAAATTACACCTGAGTAATTTGAGTAAATAGTGGCATATCTCAATTAAGTTCTCCCTTGCTAGTTGTGGTGACACACTCCACTCCATGCCACACACACATCATAAACCATTCCCAATCAAACACTATTCTTGAATTGTGCTCAAAACTAATTTGAATTCTTCAAAGAGGAATTTAAAACTCTGACATAGCCATATCTTCAAAAGTCAACCCAAGATCAAGTTAATCCTTTTGTCCAAGCCAATCTTGTGACCAAGAAGCCACCATCATACTAAATAACATCCAATCTTATTCAACCCCATGCCAACTTAATCCTGTTGGCCTATATTGAACTATTCAATTTATAAATGAGTTAATTGAGTAATTCGATATATCACAAAATAATGCCCAAGCCCATGTGTAACATGTACTGTTTTGAGTAAGTGTTATCACACTTTATTCAGTGGTGTTATGTTGCATTATTCTAAACTCATGTGAATCTATTCACAGAATTTATCTCTAAACTCTATCCATGATCATGCTAAGCACAAGATTGTTACCTCTACATTGTATCTAGAAAGATCATTGTATGCTAAATCTTTAGACCACCTTGACCCATACCTTGTCCAACTAAACATATTTTGTCTAATTCATATATGTACTCAAATTGCAATTGTGCTACTTGAGTAGAATATGAATTCATCTCAAACTTAGGTTCTATTAATATGGATTTGCTATAACCCGTACCATAGTATGTGTTATACACCATGTTGATCAATGAACCATTTGAGCTATATCCACAAATATCAATCATTCATACCCAATCCAATGCCTACTTAGTTTGGTTCACATGTATTGAACTATTCAACTTGCAAATGTGTTAATTGAGTAGTCCAAGCATTCTTAAAACCTAGCCTAGTTCCTAAGTGCAATATATACTATTTAAGAGTAATTGTTGTCACATTTACTTAATAGTGTTGTAGTTGCACAATTTGACTCTTGTGTAACTTATTACACATGAGCTATTCCTAAAACTCATTTATGCTTTAATAAAGCATAAAGACTTCATCAATTATATTTTGCCTAATCCAATTCTCTCTCAAATCATATTGATCCTTCCCAACTAAGCTCTTACAATCCCTGATCCTTTGCCAAATCTTTCTATCATAACATATCAATAAATCTAAATTCTTAAACAAACACTTTTTCAATTGTTTGATTTGTTTGATTGTGTTTGTATGGTATGTTTATGTTATGTTATTTCTGTGCTATAGTTGGTGCAAAGAGCTACGTGCTTAGTTGAGAGAAGTGAACGCCGTGATCTTCAAAAAGGCAAGTGACACACATATCCCTTACCTATTTTTACTACTGCATCAGTGTGTTTCAGTAGTATGCATGATAGGTGGAATATTCAACTGTTTTATAAAATGCTTAGATCCTAGTAGTATGTAGCTATCCCTCAAACCCCACCTGTTAGGATGCTAAATACTTTGAAAGATATTGATGCCATGCTATGATCACTTGCTAAAAGTGTTTTGTGAACAAATTAAGAACTTCAACTAAAATGAAACACCTGGGTGGATTGGTTTGATAAGAGGCGGCGAAGTAGGTGGGTTCTGGGACACATGCCTCGTCGAGAGGATGTGGGTTCAGAATACCGCTCGGGATGGCCACCCTAGGAACAAAGAGGTTACTATGTCTTCCATGCTTAGAGTGCTTCCAGTGCAGCCTTATGACATTATGGTCTCTGTCTTGACTGATTAGATGTGAGAGTGCAACTTGTGTGCAAGAAGATGGCGGGTAGTTGAATTGTAGGTTGGGAACGGATCTTGCCAGTTAGTTGCTCTCTCCTTCTAAAAGGTCTCGTCTCATTTTATGTATGGGCATAAAATGAGTCTTAAGGTGAAAGTGCACAATCCCTGCAGGGTGTCAAAACTAATCGATAAGCCGTGTCCTCGGAATGGACAATTGAGTCTCTAGACATGGAATGTACAGAAGAATCTCATCATCTTTTCTGAATACTTTAAAACTTGACTAGCAACAATCAGGAGAAGGCTCAGGGCCATACACTCTGAGGGGTGGTGGTTTCTATACTTCAAAACTATGTTGAGTTTCGCCCAGAAACTACATACCGGCCAGTATGTAATGTAAGGGGGATGTCTTGACCCTTGAAAATTAAAATTTTGAAAGAAAGTTTTTGAAAAGGATTTTAGGATAAAATTGGCTTTATGCAAATCAGCCTATGAGATCCACCAGCCAAATGTCATGTAGATAGTTCTTTCACAACAGCCACCAAATATGTGTCGTTTGCCAGTACATCATTGTACTGACCCCTCTGGGGCTGCATATTCAAACGTGCAGGTTTTATTTCGAGTAAGGAACCAGGAGTAGGATCTCGAGCTTACATTCCAACATGTCTGCCTGTGGCACTTCATGAAGATGGAGGCTCATTGTAACTATGCTTTATGTTGTGTACTCGTAAGGTTGAATACCTATGTAACTGGATTTACATTATAATATTGATGCTATTGCAATGATTACTTATTTTGTACTGTGGTGCTATCTACTGATCCAGGGAATGACACTTAACACAGATGTTCCACCTTAATCCAAAGGTGGGGTGCTACAATGCTACTGAAAGTTATTATGAGAGAGAGAAACATGGTTTGATGGATCTCAACAATATTGAGTTTCCCCTCGTTATGTTGCAATTCTTGAAGCTATACTTGTTTTGCCTTCCTATGCTTTTTGCTTTGCGCTTTCAAGACTTGTCTCTTTACAAGAATATTTTTCATAGGAAGTGGTTTAGATTTAAATGTGTTTAATATTTGTTTTTTGATGCTCTCTCTTGCTTCAAGTTTTTATATAGCGCCTTTGCCTTAAGCTCTTTTATGGTGCCTACATGAGCATCAAAGGCGTTAAAGAAAAGCACTTTTGGGAGATAACCCAATGTTTTAATTTTAAGTAATTTTTCTTTTATTTGAGTCTTGGAAGTTATTACTACTGTAATAACTGCTCCTTATTATTTTTATTTCGTTTTTGTGCCAAGAGAAGCCTCTAATTTGAGTGAGGTAAGATTTGGGGATGTTGCTGTCCTGAAACAGTTTTCGGTGTTGCACCGTAAAAATTCGTGAAAATTCTCAGAATATCTTTTTGACCTGCGATTTCTTGTGCATATGCCCCAGGTTATATCCAAACTTTCATTAGTTATACACTTTTTGATTTGAGCAACAGAAAACCCTCCAAAACTTCGACCTTTTGTCAGCTGTTCTATTTTGACAGATTTCTGCCACTATTTGTGTTTGCCTCTCGATCGCTTTCTTTTTGAGTTATTTTGATCCGGGAACTTTTTGAGGAAGTTGCTACAGTAGTATATGCTTTAATATGTGGTGGTTTTGAGTTGAAATCTTAAATAAAAAGGGTTGATTCACTACTATGCTTACACTAATGTTGCTAATAGAATTGTGTTTAGTTTTATATGAAGGAAGTTTTCAAGTGTAGGGATTGGAGAATGATGAGATGAGATGAAGAATGGACAAAAGCTCAAGTTTGGGGATGCCCATGTCACCCCAAGAAATATCCAAGAAGTACAAGCGTCAAAGCTTGGGGATGCCCCCGAGGCACCTCCTTCTTCATCGGCAAAAATCAGGTCACCTTTCAACACACTATATTTTTATTGCTTCATGCATTATGCGTTTTTCTTGGAGCGTCTTTACTTTTGCTTTCAGTTTTCTTTTGTTTTGTTTGCTGAAATAAAAGGTTGGATCACATCATGTTCTTTTTGGAGTAGATGAACTTAGTTTTTCATTGCCAAGAACACTCTAGTTTTCACTCTTATCGTTCAACGAGTGTTCTCTTTTTTTGCTACTGCGTTTAGCCTTTGTTTTTCGCCTTGATTTTTATTCAGATCTTGTTTTATCTTTGCATCAAGGTGTATTTGGACCTCTGGTCTATGTTGGTTTTCCTCAAAAGAGTTGTTTCGAAAAGGGTTCGAATGGTGTTGGAAAAGAGAAAAAGTTTCATGCAAAAAAAGTGGTACAAAAAGGAGCTTGTTTAGACTGTGGCTTAGACTTTTGCATGCCATGCTTGATTGCGTTTTGATAGTATGCTTAGTGATTTTTGCTGTAGCATGAGTTGTCTCAAATGACTGAGATTGCTTAACGAGCCATTGAAAAAAATCATGCGTTGTTTTTATTATATGGAAGCATTTATTTGGTTTTCTCCTTTGATGCTTTATTTCGGTTGATTTGGCGCATGCTCACACATGTTTGACTCATACAAAGTCGCCATAAGCCTCTATGATCATTTAGTTTTTGACTTTTGATGCCATCTTATGCTTCTTTTAATGTTGCTTTGTTGCTTTGCATGATTATGGCCATTATTGCTCTCTTAGTTGGTCGCTCCCACTCTTTTGCTAGCCCTCATTTTGTGCTGAGTATGAGCTCTACTCGTGCATCCAACTCCTAAAAACCAAGTTGTCCCAATGTGTCCACCATACATACCTATTAGAAATTTGCTATTCCAAAGTACATTTGACTTGCTTTTATCTATCCTTCAAATTAAACTCTTTTTGGTGTTATGCGAAAATTGGTCAGTAAAGCTCTCACGAACCTGATGGCACACTTTACTTTTCTCATTCTTATAAATTTGACATTGTGGCTCTCTTATGTTGAGTTGTTATGCTTGCAAGTTGTAAGTTGGAAATTAGCCCAGCCATACCGTCATGGGGCAAGCTTTCAACATTGCACTTTCTTTCATTTGAGTTGATATCGTGATCTTTTGTTTATGGATACTCGCGATGTGAAATAATTTGGGAATCTTGCGGGATCATGGAGTTTGTATATGTGTTAGAGAAACGCCTGGGCCGCTAATCTAAGCCATGCATAATTCATGGTGGAAATTTACAGCATGCCCATAGTGAACATTCGACGATGCATCTCACAATAAAAAGCTATACCAATGGTAAATAAGAGAGATGTTGAGGTGTTCATTGTCTGTTTGTCCTGTCATTTTGATGTGGGCTTGTTCCATGTCATCGGGCACGAAGGTACCCCGTTGGCAGTTCTCGATGATACGTGTATACTTACAATGACAAGAGCTTGCTTGGGACTCTAAGTCGAGTAGCATGAGGTTTGGGTATTCGTACTTCACAGGACATGAGGTTTTCAACTTATGACTTGTCAAGCGTATGCTTCATAAGTGTATTCGCATTAACTTTAACCATTCAAGATGCCTATGATGGGGGCAATGAGAGCTCGAAGCTAGTAAGTACCATAATTTTTGAAGGTTTATAAAACTCGCAATCACTGCTTCCCTCCATTATGGGCCTTTCTTTTACTTTTATGTTGAGTCTCCACCTTCTACCTTTATGCACCTTCTAAGAGAGCATAGTTGTCATTCTGAGTTTAATGTGCATAGTCCCAAAGTTTATCTTTGATTGACTCATGATTTTGGTTTCACTTGTTCTTAAATTATTTGTATCTAGTCGCCCTCTTAAACTTGAAGGTGTCCTATGCATTTATGTTTTGCTAATCCATGAGGGACAAACTGAAAACCATTTGCTATATTTTTCCATATGGTTGAAACACACAGGTGACTTTCATTGTTTAATTTTCATGATCTTTCCTTTGTGTTTCTTTTCATGCTATAACATGGTTGCTAAGTTTCTATTATCAAGATTATGTCTTTCATGCCCATGTTTTAAGTTCTTTGGTCTCAGCACTCAATGCTCTACCTCGTTGATCAAATTGTGAT
Source organism: Dactylis glomerata (assembly GCA_007115705.1). Taxonomy (NCBI): domain Eukaryota; kingdom Viridiplantae; phylum Streptophyta; class Magnoliopsida; order Poales; family Poaceae; genus Dactylis; species Dactylis glomerata. Next base: position 60,817 of record QXEO01000185.1, read on the forward strand.
GGTGCATGTCACCTCAAAAATTATTCTTTTGTTATCACTTACCTACTCGAGGACGAGCAGGAGTTAAGCTTGGGGATGCTGATACGTCTCAAACGTATCTATAATTTTTGATGTTCCATGCTTGTTTTTACACCATTTGCCTTGTGTTTCGTTACACTTCGTGGCATTTTTATGCGATTTCCAGAACTAACCTATTGACAAGATGCCACAGTGCCAGTTCCCTATTTTCTGTAGTTTTTGTGTTTCGGAAAAGCTACACAGGAAATATTCTCGAAATTGGATGAAACAAGTTCCAGAACTCTTATTTTTCCCGAAAGAGGACCGAAGACCGAAAGAGAGCCGGAGGGGGGCTAGGGGCCAGCCTCACCATGAGGGGGCGCGGCCCAGCCCCTGGCCGTGCCCCCCTGTGGTGAGACCACCCTAGTCGCCTCCTGACGACACCCATTCGCCTATAAAAAGCCTCCCGATGGAAAACCCAAGGGGAATCGGCGAAATTTCCAGAAGAGTTCCGCAGCTCCGCCGCCGCCATCGACGAATTTCAGGGGACAGAAGTCTCTGTTCCGGCACCCTGCCGGGACGGGGAAGTGCCCCCGGAGCCATCTCCATCAGTCTCCATTGGTCTCCATCACCATCTCTACTGTCTCCATTGACCTCACTGCCATCTCCACCAACCTTGCTGTCTCCTATGATGAGGAGGGAGTAGTTCTCCCCCGGGGCTAAGGGCTCTACCAGTAGCTATGTGGTTCACCTCTCTCTCCCATGATGTGATCTTTATGTGATCGTGAGCTTTGTATCTAGTTGAATTGGTAGATGCTATTATTCAGATATTATGCTACTCCCGTGCTTATCTGTACAAATAAAACAGGGATACGACTGGTAGTCCGTACGTAACAGAACGTTTGCGCTTTCCCCCTCAAAAACTTTAGTATCAACCCGCAGTCCAAGTTACCAAGAACCAGGCACCACGACGCGGTGGACCATAGGCTAAGGACTACTATCGTACCGGTTTGGTTTCTCTATCGTTAAGGACTACTATCGTACCGGTTTGGTTTCTCTATCGTTCTCCCATCCACCCGTGTGAGGAAACCTGGTTGTGCTCGTGGAGACCCAGCACGAGCTAGGATGGAGGCCGAGAGGTCCAGAGTCGGGAACGAGTAAGGAAGGCTCTTGGCCGCGCATGGGAATAAAGACAGCGACAATAGGCTTCAAGATTGCGGCGCTGCACACCGACTCGAGGGAGAGCTGGCTGCCGGACTGGATAGTTCGGTCTACTGTCGGTGGAGACGTCCGCGTCGCGGGGTGAGCAGAGAGCAGGGCCTTGCGGGAAGGAGAAAGAAGAGGAGGAGCATGTTGGGGGAGAGGAGAGAGTGATACGCGGTGGAGAAGCTGCAGCATGGGGCGGCGCTTGGCTGGTTGGAGAGGCGGAGCAGGCGGTGGTGCAAGACGGGGGAGGAAGCACGATGAGGTCGATGGTTCTCGCTCAAGTGAGAGAAAGAGAGAGCAAAGGGATGATGTCCTGCTGGAGCGCAGCCTCCTAGCGCTGGCGCCGAGGCTAGGAAGAAGCGAGGGGATTAGATGAGGCTAGGGCTGGGTAGCTTAGGTGGGCTGGATGGGGTGTTTTACGGCTGGCCTGGGCCGGTTGGGCAGGTATTTTTTCCTTTTCTAAAGATATTTTGATACAGCTCAAAATTTGAGGAGAATCATTCAGAAAAAAGTAATAAATGAAATAACAGAAATAACATTGAAATCTAGAAAACCCGCAGCCCTTTGGTCTTCTTCTTTCTAATAGAATACCTCCTACAAATGAAAAAAAAGAGTAGGACTAAAGATATAGTCCAAATTTATATCCAGTGCAAGGAGTGAGAGATAATCCAAACTACCAAACTGTAGAAACATGGGTGCTATTCCATAAAAAAAATACTCTTCTGTAAAAAAGTAAGGCCCTAACTCACAGAAAGTGCAAGGAGTGTGGATAATCCAAACTACCAACACTAAACTACTACTCTCTCCGTTTCAAAATATAACATGTTTTAGCTTTGTGAAGCAAATGTATTTAGACATCTGCTGACGCCAAGTTGATGTGTGAATATGCAGTTGATGGTCCTTGTGCGTGGTGAACAACCAGCCCGTTGGGAACCCCAAGAGGAAGGTGTGATGAGTATAGCAGCTAGTTTTCCCTCAGTTAAGAAACTAAGGTAAGTCGATCTTGGAGAGAATGGACAATAACGACTGAAGGTGATGCGGACTGGCTTAGTAACACTCCAACAAGGGCGCCATTTAACGATACTTGTTGACTCGTCTTCGGCCAGCAGCAACGCGGAACCTGCACACAACACAACCAAGTACTTTGCTCCCAACTTGCGATGAGGTTGTCAATCTCACCGGTTTACTTGAAACAAAGATTATGAGCGTATCGAGTGGAAAACAGTAGAAGTATGCGAGTAAAGTAAACAGTGCGAGTAAAGTAAACAGGTGATAGCAATATGATGGAAATAGGACCGGGGTCCACAGTTCACTAGTGGTGTCTCTCCATAAGATAAATAACACATGCTGGGTAAACAAATTACAGTTGGGCAATTGATAGAATAAAGATAAACATGATATGTCAAGAAGATCACTATGAGATTTACTCTGGGCATTACAACAAAATACATGGACCGCCATCCAACTACATCTATGACTAATAATCCACTTGTGGCGAATCAATCCGAGAACTCCACAAGTATTAAGTTGCGAACAACAGATAATTGCATTAAGCAAAGTGTGTAATGTAAACAAAGCATATGCCCTTGAGCATATGAATGTTGTTTTCTCCCTAGTAGCAATAGCACATCTACAACCTTAGAGGTTTCTATCACTCCCCCAGGTTAAATAGAGGCATGAACCCACTATCGAGCATAAATACCCCCTCTTGGAGTCAATAGCAACTACTCGGCCAAGATAGCTACTAACAACGGAGAGCATGCAAGATCATAAACAACATAGAGATAACAAAAGATATAATTCAGTACAGCAACTCAATCATAACACCAAAATTCATCGGATCCCAACAAACCAAACATGTAGAATTACATAACGGTGATCTCAATCATGTAGGGCAGCTCATGAGATCTAAACATGAAGCACATGGTGGAGAAGACAACCATCTAGCTACTGCTATGGACCCATAGTCCAAGGTAGACTACTCACTCATCGCTCCGGAGGCAAGCATGGCGATGAAGAAGACCTCCGGTGACGATTCCTCTCTCCGGCAGGGTGCCGGGAAGAGCTTCTAGACCCTCCCGATCTTTGGGTCGACGACGGTGGCGGATCGCGATGTGTTCTGGAAAAGTGATCGGGTACTTAGGTTTTTCCCATCGGGGGGTCTTTATAGGCGAAGGGGCGATGTCAGAGGTGGCCCCAGGCCTCCTCACGCTAGGGCGGCGCGGCCAGGGGCTGGGCCGTGCCAGCCCTGCATGAGGGCAGCCTGTGGCCCCTCTCCTTCTCTCCTTCTGATGACTAGAAGCTCCCGGACAAAATAAGACTTCAAGAACTTGTTTCGTCCAATTCCGAGATATTTCCTGTGTATCACTTCTGAAACACAAAAATAGCAGAAAACAGGGAACTGGCACTGTGGCGACTCGTTAATAGGTTAGTTCCAGAAAATGCATAAAAGTGCCACGAAGTGTAACGAAATATTAGGCAAATGGTGTAAAAACAAGCATGGAGCATCAAAAATTATAGATACGTTGGAGACGTATCAAGCATCCCCAAGCTTAACTCCTGCTCGTCCTCGAGGAGGTAAGTGATAACAAAAGAATAATTTTTGAGGTGAAATGCACCTACACAATATTGATCATGTATGTAAGCATTTGTGAGCTGGGATCAAAAGAACTTAAAACATGGGCATGAAAATATAATCTTGACAATAAGAACTTAGCAACCATGTTGTAGACATGAAAATGAACACAAACAAAAGATCATGAAAATGAAACAATGAAAGTCAAACGTGTGTTCAATTCATAAGGAAAAACATACAAATGGTTTTTAGCTTGTCCTTCAAAGAGAGCAAAACATAAATGCATAGGACACCTTCAAGTTTAAGAGGGCGACTAGATACAAATAATTTGAGAACAAGTAAAACCAACAATATGAATCAGTCAATGAACATTGGGACAATGCATATTACACTAAGAATGACAACTATGCTCTCTTAATGGTGCATAAAGATAGAAGGTGGTGACTCAACATAAAAGTAGAAGAAAGGCCCTTCGCAGAGGGAAGCAGTGATTGCAAGTTTTATAACCTTCAAAAATTATGGTACTTACCGGCTTTGAGCTCTCATTGCCCCCATCATAAGCATCTTGAATGGTTAAAGTTAATGCGAGAACAATTATGATGCATATGCTTGACAAATCATAAGTTGAAAACCTCGTGTCCCGTGAATACGAGTACCCAAACCTCATGCTACTTTACTTAGAGTCCCAAGCAAGGCTCTTGTCATTATAAATATATGCATATCATTGAGAACCGCCAATGGGGTACCTCCGTGCCCGATGACATGGAACAAGCCCACATCAAAATGACAGGACAAGTAGACAATGAACACCTCGACATCTCTTTTATTTGCCATTTGTTTTACTTTTTATTGTGAGCTGAGTCGTCGAATGTTCACCATGGGTATGCTGCAAATTTCCACCATGAATTATGCATGGCTTAGATTAGCGGCCCGGCGTTTCCCTAACACATATACAAACTCCATGATCCCCACAAGATTCCCAATTCATTTCACACTGCGGGCATCCATAAACAAAAGATCACGATATCAACTCAAATAAGAAGTGCAATGTTGAAAGCTTGCCCATGACTGCATGGCTGGGCTAGTCTCCAACTTACAACTTGCAAGCATAACAACTCAACATAAGAGACCACAATGTCAAATTTTTAAGAACAGGAAAAAGTAAAGTGTGCCTTCCGGTTCGTGAGAGCTTTACTGACCGAATTTCGCATAACACTGGTAAGAGTTTAATTTGAAGAGAAAATAAAAGCAAGTCAAATTTACTTGGAATAGCAAATTGCTAGTAGGTATGTATGGTGGACACTTTGGAGAACTTTGGCTTTTAGGAGTTGGATGCACGAGTAGAGCTCATACTCAGTACAAGGCGAGGGCTAGCAAAAGACTGTAAGCGACCAACTAAGAGAGCAATAATGGTCATAATCATGCAAAGCGACAAAGCGACATTAAAAGAAGCATAAGATGGCATCAAAAGTCAAAAACTAAATGATTATAGAGGCTATTGGCGACTTTGTAAGAGTCTAACATGTGTGAGCATGCGCCAAGTCAACCCAAATAAAGCATCAAGGAGAAAACCAAAATAATGCTTCCATACAATAAAAACAACGCATGATTTTTTTCAAAGGCTCATTAAGCAATCTCAGTTATTTGAGACAAGTCATGCTACAGCAAAACCACTAAGCATACTATCAAAAAGATATCAAGCATGACATGAAAAAGCCTAAGCCGCAGTCTACACAAGCTCCTTCTTGTACCACTTTTTTGCATAAAGCTTTTTCTCTTTTCCAACACCATTTGAAAATTTTAAAGACACCTCTTTTGATGAAAACCAATAAATATCAGAGGCAAAAATACACCTTGATGAAAAGATATAAGAAGATCTGAACGCAAATCAAGGCAGTAGCGGAAAAAGAAGAACACCCGATGAAATTGTAAGAATGAAAAACAGAGTGTTCTTTGCAAATGAAAACGAGTACATCTCCTCCAAAGGAAATTTGTTGGGGTCCAACCATTTATTGCAGCAAACAAAACTAAGCTAACTAAGAAAACTAAAACAACTGACGCTCCAAGAAAAACACATAGTGCATGAAGCAATAAATATATAGTGTTTTGAAAGGTGACCTGATTTTTGCCGATGAAGAAGGGGTGCCTCGGGGGCATCCCCAAGCTTTGATGCTTGTACTTCTTGGATATTTCTTGGGGGTGATGCATGGGCATCCCCAAGCTTGAGCTTTTGTCCATTCTTCAACTCATCTCATCATTCTCCAATCCCTACACTTGAAAACTTCCTTCATACAAAACTAAACACAATTCTATTAGCAACATTAGTGTAGCATAACATACAATCAACCTCTTTTTGCTTCAGGTTTCAACTCAAAACCACCACATATATAGCAAATACTACTGTAGCAACTTCCCCAAAAGTTCCGTGATCAAAAGAACTCAAAAGAAAGCGATAAAGCGGTAAACACAAATATTGGCAGAAATCTGTCAAAACAGAACAGCTGACAAAGGCCGAATTTTTGAGAGATTTTATGTTGCTCAAATCAAAAAGTGTTCAACTAACGAAAGTTTGGATATAACCTGGGGCATATTCATAAGAAATCGCAGGTCCAAAAGATATACAGAGAATTTATACGAATTTTTACGGTGCAGCACTGAAAACAGTTTCAGGACAGCAACATCCCCAAATCTTTACCTCACACGAATTAGAGGCTTCTCTTGGCACAAAGATGAAATAAACAAGATAAGGAGCGGTCATTACAGTAGTAATGACTTCCAAGACTCAAATAAAAGAAAAATTACTGAAAGTAAAACATTGGGTTATCTCCCAAGAGTGCTTTTCTTTAACGCCTTTGAGCTAGGCGCAGAAAATTGCGAATCAAGTAATATCAAGTGATGAAGCATCACTTACCTCAGTAAGCACTTTGGAAGTTCCCGAAGATGATTCAACCTACAAGTCACCCTTAGTGGAACTAAGAGTCTTACCAATTTTAAGAACATGTTGAGATTTAAGCGCAGAAACCTTGGGAACATACATAAATTTTTGCTCTTTTCCAACAAACACTTTCTCTTTCTTAAATTTAAGAGAAGAGAAGATTAAGCTAAGAGTTTCGATAGACTCCTCTAGTTTACCAATCCTCAAGTTTTGATTGTCAAGAGTAGTGCTAGCCTCTAAAACGGTGATTCTCTTACCAATATTTTCTATTAATTCACTAACTCGGCTAGCATTTTCTAGGATACTTGGCAAACTTTTCTCTAAAGAGCTGAGCCTTTCTACCACCTCCTCCAAGGCGGTCTCAGTTTTAGCAACATGAATAGGTGGTATTCCCACTAAACTTTCAATTATAGTGCATGCTTCTCCAGCGGGAGTACCCAGAAAATTACCTCCTGTAAGAGTATCGAGAAAATACCTATTCCAACTAGATATACCAACATAAAAATTTCTAAGGAGGATCGTGGTAGAATGCTTTTTGGTACACCTATGATGAGCGTTGTTAATACGATACCAAGCATCTTTTAAACTTTCTCACCCTTGTTGCTTAAAACTACGAACTTCTACTTCAGGATTACTCATTTTAGCAAAACTAAAAGCAAACAAGTAAAAACAACTACCAAGGATTCTAATTTTTTTTTGGGTTTTTGATATAAAACGATGGAGGTAAAATAAATAAAGTAAAGCAAAACAATAACAAAGTAAAGGATGTGCGTGCGAAAACTTCCCTTGCAAAAGTCTTCCAATCTCCCCGGCAACGGCGCCAGAAAAGAGGCTGCTGACGCCAAGTTGATGTGTGAATATGCAGTTGATGGTCCTTGTGCGTGGTGAACAACCAGCCCGTTGGGAACCCCAAGAGGAAGGTGTGATGAGTATAGCAGCTAGTTTTCCCTCAGTTAAGAAACCAAGGTATGTCAATCTTGGAGAGAATGGACAATAACGACTGAAGGTGATGCGGACTGGCTTAGTATCACTCCAACAAGGGCGCCGTTTAACGATACTTGTTGACTCATCTTCGGCCAGCAGCAACACGGAACCTCCACACAACACAACCAAGTACTTTGCTCCCAACTTGCGATGAGGTTGTCAATCTCACCGGTTTGCTTGAAACAAAGATTATGAGCGTATCGAGTAGAAAACAGTAGAAGTATGCGAGTAAAGTAAATAGGTGATAGCAATATGATGGAAATAGGACCGGGGTCCACAGTTCACTAGTGGTGTCTCTCCATAAGATAAATAACACATGTTGGGTAAACAAATTACAGTTGGGCAATTGATAGAATAAAGATAAATGTGATATGTCAAGAAGATCACTATGAGATTTACTCTGGGCATTACAACAAAATACATAGACCACCATCCAACTGCATCTATGACTAATAATCCACTTGTGGCGAATCAATCCAAGAACTCCACAAGTATTAAGTTGCGAACAACAGATAATTGCATTAAGCAAAGTGTGTAATGTAAACAAAGCATATTCCCTTGAGCATATGAATGTTGTTTTCTCCCTAGTAGCAATAGCACATCGACAACCTTAGAGGTTTCTGTCACTCCCCCAGGTTAAATAGAGGCATGAACCCACTATCGAGCATAAATACCCCCTCTTGGAGTCACTAGCAACTACTCGGCCAAGATAGCTACTAACAACAGAGAGCATGCAAGATCATAAACAACATAGAGATAACAAAAGATATAATTCAGTACAGTAACTCAATCATAACACCAATATTCATCGGATCCCAACAAACCAAACATGTAGAATTACATAACGGTGATCTCAATCATGTAGAGCAGCTCATGAGATCTAAACATGAAGCACATGGTGGAGAAGACAACCATCTAGCTACTGCTATGGACCCATAGTCCAAGGTAGACTACTCACTCATCGCTCCGGAGGCAAGCATGGCGATGAAGAAGACCTTCGGTGGCGATTCCCCTCTCCGGTAGGGTGCCGGGAAGAGCTTCTGGACCCTCCCGATCTTTGAGTCGACGGCGGCGGCAGATCGCGATGTGTTCTAGAAAAGTGATCGGGTACTTCGGTTTTTCCCATCGGGGAGTCTTTATAGGCGAAGGGGCGATGTCAGAGGTGGCCCCAGGCCTCTTCACGCCAGGGCAGCGCGGCCAGGGACTGGGCCGTGCCAGCCCTGCGTGAGGGCGGCCTGTGGCCCCTCTCCTTATCTCCTTCGGATGACTGGAAGCTCCCGGACAAAATAAGACTTCAGGAACTTGTTTCGTCCAATTCCGAGAATATTTCCTATGTATCACTTCTGAAACACAAAAACAGCAGAAAACAGGGAACTGGCACTGTGGCGACTCGTTAATAGGTTAGTTCCGGAAAATGCATAAAAGTACCATGAAGTGTAACGAAACATTAGGCAAATGGTGTAAAAACAAGCATGGAGCATCAAAAATTATAGATACGTTGGAGACGTATCAACATCTTTTAGTGAGTAGATTTAGTTGAATATATGATGTCTAGATACATTTGCTTCACGAACCTAAAACATCCTATATATTTAGATGCACGGAGTATATATTTATCTCTATGCAGTTGTCATGTTTTCGATAATGAAATTATATGACTTTTGGATATATGTATTTATTATTTAGTTATTTCGCAGCAACACACGGGCACTTAGCTAGTTATTTGTAATCTCCGAAGATACCTTGTATCATGGTGTGAAGGTGACTAGTGTGCCCATCATGTGTCTCTTTTTGGTTAAATGTCTCTATGAATTGTTGGTGTTTGTTGGAACCATCTAGTGCGTTCATGGTGATAGTGTGGGACAATCTAGTTTGGGTACATATGGACTTTGAGGAGTGGTTTGTAGCCCTACGCATGATTAGTGTTCATTTTTCATTGGAGAATTGTTTTGAGTTGCATATTGATGATAGTATCTATTGGTTCAATTATATTATATTTGTTGAGAGTGTGTCCACTAGTGAAAGTATGATCCCTAGGCCTTGTTTCGAAGCATTATACACCGTTTCCTTTCAGTTTTGTTACATGTTTGCTTGCAGCGATATTTATTTTAGATTACATTTACTACTTATAATCATCACTACTACTTGTATTTCACTATCTCTTCGCCGAACTAGTGCACCTATACATCTGACAAGTGTATTGGGTGTGTTGGGGACATGATACGTCTCCAACGTATCTATAATTTTTGATGCTCCATGCTTGTTTTTACACCATTTGCCTACTGTTTCATTACACTTCGTGGCACTTTTATGCATTTTCCGGAACTAACCTATTAACAAGTCGCCACAGTGCCAGTTCCCTATTTTCTGCTATTTTTTTGTGTTTCAGAAGTGATACACAGGAAATATTCTCGGAATTGGACGAAACAAGTTCCTGAAGTCTTATTTTTCCCGAAAGCTTCCAGAGATCTGAAGAGAAGTTGGAGGGGGGCCACGAGGGCCCCACACACCAGGGCGGCACGGCCAGGGGCCTGGCCGCGCCCCCTATATGTGAGGGCTCCTCGGTCCACCTCTGACGATGCCCCTTCACCTATAAAGACCCCCTGATGGAGAAAAAACCTAAGTACCTGATCAATTTTCCAGAACACATCGCGATCCGCCGCCGCTGTCGACCCAAAGATCGGGAGGGTCCAGAAGCTCTTCCCGGCACCCTACCGGAGAGGGGAATCGCCACCGGAGGTCTTCTTCATCGCCATGCTTGCCTCTGGAGCGATGAGTGAGTAGTCTACCTTGGACTATGGGTCCATAGCAGTAGCTAGATGGTTGTCTTCTCCACCATGTGCTTCATATTTAGATCTCATGAGCTGCCCTATATGATTGAGATCACCGTTATGTAATTCTACATGTTTGGTTTGTTGGGATCCGATGAATATTGGTGTTATGATTGAGTTGCTATACTAAAATATATCTTTTGTTATCTCTATGTTGTTTATGATCTTGCATGCTCTCCGTTGTTAGTAGCTATCTTGGCCGAGTAGTTGCTAGTGACTCCAAGAGGGGATATTTATGCTCGATAGTGGGTTCATGCCTCTATTTAATCTGGGGCAGTGACAGAAACCTCTAAGGTTGTAGATGTGCTGTTGCTACTAGGGAGAAAACAATATTCATATGCTCAAGGGCATATGCTTTGTTTACATTACACACTTTGCTTAATGCAATTATCTGTTGTTCGCAACTTAATACTTGTGGAGTTCTCGGATTGATTCGCCACAAGTGGATTATTAGTCATAGATGCAATTGGATGGCGGTCTATGTATTTTGTTGTAATGCCCAGAGTAAATCTCATAGTGATCTTCTTGACATATCATGTTTATCTTTATTCTATCAATTGCCCAACTGTAATTTGTTTACCCAGCATGTGTTATTTATCTTATGGAGAGACACCACTAGTGAACTGTGGACCCCGGTCCTATTTCCATCATATTGCTATCACCTGTTTACTTTACTCGCACTGTTTATTTTACTCGCATTCTTCTACTGCTTTCCACTCGATACGCTCATACCCTTTGTTTCAAGCAAACCGGTGAGATTGACAACCTCATCGCAAGTTGGGAGCAAAGTACTTGGTTGTGTTATGTGCAGGTTCCGCATTGCAGCTAGCAAGCAAAGCTTGGACGAGGCGCCATATATAAATTGACCGAAGCTGTAGCAAACTAGCAAGCATCACCTACAGTCGCATTGTCCGCTCTTCTCCTGATCGGTAAACCTTGGTTTCTTAACTGAGGGAAAATCTTGCTGCTATATTCATCACACCTTCCTCTTGGGATTCTAAACGGGCCGGTTATTTACTTCATCAACTTGGCACTAGCAAGCAGTTTTCTGGTCCCGTTGCCAGGGATTGAAGAAGAAGAAGCCCCCACATCAAATACACGCTCCCCTGTCAACTTGGCACCATCAACCAACAAGTTTTCTGGCGCCGTTGCCGGGGAAGAGTGGAAGACCTCTGCAAGGGGAGTTTTTCGCACACACATCCTTTACTTTGTTATTGTTTTGCTTTACTTTATTTATTTTACTTGCATCGTTTTATATCAAAAACCCAAAAAAAATTAGAATCCTTGGTAGTTGTTATTTCTTTACTTGTAGTTCAACATGCTGTTCCCTAAGTACGTTCTGGAGGACCTCTCAGTAGGTAGTGGTTCTATTATTGGAAAAAGTAACATTGAGGAGTTCTTTAATCACATTAGTATGCATAAGGAAGTTGAGGAAAAATCTTTGGTTGAGCTAGCTCCTAGTATTGAAGTTGCTTCTGCTTATTTGATTCACATGTTGGAAACTAGGTTTGCTCGTCTTAATCCTTTTACGCAATACATGTTCCTTAAGCTTCATGAAATTGAAGATCCTGAAAAGAAAGCTTTTATTTTGGAAGCTTTGCGCTTAGAATTTAAAGATGTCGTTATTGAAGCTAGAAAAGTTCTTAAACATTTTAATAAACTCGGTTCACCTATAAAGGTTATTAGTACGAACGATGAAGGAGCCGAAATACCTATACCTAGCAAGCTCTTGGGATTGTGTGAAGCTTTTGAAAATAATTTTGACTGGATCTGTCCCCAAAATCTTTTTAGTGATTTGAGTGAACCAAAGCGTGATCACAAAGGGGCTTCTAAAACTTATGTCTTATTGACAAAACTTCTGCAGTTGACCTTAATGCCCTTTCTGATGTTACTTGATTCGCAATTTTCTGTGCCTAGCTCAAAGGCGTTAAAGAAAAGCACTCTTGGGAGATAACCCAATTTTTTATTTTCAGTACTTTTTCTTTTATTTGAGTCTTGGAAGTCATTACTACTGTAATGACCGCTCCTTATCCTTTTTATTTCATTGTTGTGCCAAGAGAAGCCTCTAATTCGAGTGAGGTAAGATTTGGGGATGTTGCTGTCCTGAAACTGTTTTCGGTGCTGCACCGTAAAAATTGTATAAATTCTCTGTATATCTTTTGGACCTGAGATTTCTTGTGCATATGCCCCAGGTTATATCCAAACTTTCGTTAGTTGAACACTTTTTGATTTGAGCAACAGAAAAGCCCTAAAAAATTCGACCTTTGTCAGCTATTCTGTTTTGACAGATTTCTGCCAATATTTGTGTTTGCCGCTTTATCGCTTTCTTTTGAGTTCTTTTGATCACGGAAATTTTGGGGAAGTTGCTACAGTAGTATCTGCTATATATGTGGTGGTTTTAGGTTGAAACCTGAAGCAAAAATAGGTTGATTATATGTTATGCCTACACTAATGTTGCTAATAGAATTGTGTTTAGTTTTGTATGAAGGAAGTTTTCAAGTGTAGGGATTGGAGACTGATGAGATGAGTTGAAGAATGGGCAAAAGCTCAAGCTTGGGGATGCCCATGCATCACCCCAAGAAATATCCAAGAAGTACAAGCGTCAAAGCTTGGGGATGCCCCCGAGGCACCCCTTCTTCATCGGCAAAAATCAGGTCACCTTTCAAGACACTATATTTTTATTGCTTCATTGCACTATGTGTTTTTCTTGGAGCGTCAGTTGTTTTAGTTTTCTTAGTTAGTTTAGTTTTGTTTGCTGCAATAAATGGTTGGACCCCAACAAATTTCTTTTGGAGGAGATGTACTCATTTTCATTTGCCAAGAACACTCCATTTTTCATTCTTACAATTTCACCGAGTGTTCTTCTTTTTCTGCTACTGCTTTTGGTTTTCGTTTTCACCTTGATTTGCGTTCAGACCTTGTCATATCTCTTCATCAAGGTGTATTTTTGCCTCTTATCTTTATTGGTTTTCATCAAAAGAGGTGTCTTAAAAAATTTCAAATGGTGCTGGAAAAGAGAAAAAGCTTTATGCAAAATAGTGGTACAAGAAGGAGCTTGTGTAGACTGCGGCTTAGGCTTTTTCATGTCGTGCTTGATGTCTTTTTGATAGTATGCTTAGTGGTTTTGCTGTAGCATGACTTGTCTCAAATAACTGAGATTGCTTAATGAGCCTTTGAAAAAATCATGCATTAGTTTTTATTGTTTGGAATCATTATTTTGGTTTTCTCCTTGATGCTTTATTTGGGCTGACTTGGCGCATGCTCACACATGTTAGACTCTTACAAAGTCGCCAATAGCCTTCATGATCATTTAGTTTTTGACTTTTGATGCTATCTTATGCTTCTTTTAATGTCGCTTTGTCGCTTTGCATGATTATGGCCATTATTGCTCTCTTAGTTGGTCGCTCCCAGTCTTTTGCTAGCCCTCGCCTTGTACTGAGTATGAGCTCTACTTGTGCATCCAACTCCTAAAAGCCAAAGTTTACCAAAGTGTCCATCATACATACCTACTAGCAATTTGCTATTCCAAGTAAATTTGACTTGCTTTTATCTTCTCTTCAAATTAAACTCTTACCAGTGTTATGCGAAAATTGGTCAGTAAAGCTCTCACGAACCGGAAGGCACACTTTACTTTTTCCTGTTCTTAAAAATTTGACATTGTGGTCTCTTATGTTGAGTTGTTATGCTTGCAAGTTGTAAGTTGGATTCTAGCCCAACCATGCCGTCATGGGGCAAGCTTTCAACATTGCACTTCTTATTTGAGTTGATATCGTGATCTTTTGTTTATGGATGCCCGCGGTGTGAAATGAATTGGGAATCTTGTGGGGATCATGGAGTTTGTATATGTGTTAGGGAAACGCCTGGGCCGCCAATCTAAGCCATGCATAATTCATGGTGGAAATTTGTAGCATACCCATGGTGGACATTCGACGACGCATCTCACAATAAAAAGCTAAACAAATGGCAAATAAAAGAGATGTCAAGGTGTTCATTGTCTGCTTGTTCTGTCATTTTGATGTGGGCTTGTTCCATGTCATCGGGCACGGAGGTACCCCGTTGGCGGTTCTCGATGATACATATATACTTACAATGACAAGAGCCTTGCTTGGGACTCTAAGTTGAGTAGCATGAGGTTTGGGTACTCGTATTCACGGGACATGAGGTTTTCAACTTAGGCCTTTCACAATGCATAGTTTCTTAGCACGTTTTCATAGGAGTAATTAAAACTTAAGATACAACTTCTCCAATGCATTGTCTCTTAAAGGTTGTCTCTTAATTAATGATTTTGGTCTCATGCATGCATATGATTGGACTAGAAATAATTTTTGCCTCTTAAAGGTTGAGTAGCATGAGGTTTGGGAACTCGTGCAAGTGTTGTATCTTAGCTAAGCTACAACACCACTCTCTTTCTTCATTTAATCTAGTGCCACATAAGCAAAGTACCTAGGATACCGCGCTAAGAAACTCCCATTGTGAAAGGCCTTATGATTTGTCAAGCATATGCATCATAATTGTTCTCGCATTAACTCTAACCATTCAAGATGCCTATGATGGGGGCAATGAGAGCTCAAAGCCGGTAAGTAACATAATTTTTGAAGGTCTATTAAACTTGCAATCACTGCTTCCCTCTGCGAAGGGTCTTTCTTTTACTTTTATGTTGAGTCACCACCTTCTTTCTTTATGCACCATAAGAGAGCAAAGTTATCATTCTTAGTATATATGCACTGTCCCAAAGTTTTCATTGATTGATTCATATTGTTGGTTTCACTTGTTCTTAAATTACTTGTATCTAGTCGCCCTCTTAAACTTGAAGGTGTCCTATGCATTTATGTTTTGCTCTCTATGAAGGACAAGCTGAAAACCATTTGTATGTTTTTCCTTATGATTTGAACACACGTTTGACTTTCATTGTTTACTTTTCATGATGTTTTGTTTGTGTTCATTTGCATGTTTATAACATGGTTGCTAAGTTCCTATTGTCAAGATTATATCTTCATGACCATGTTTTAAGTTCTTATGATCCCAGCTCATAAATGCTTACATATATGATCAAGATTGTGTAGGTGCATGTCACCTAAAAAATTATTCTTTTGTTATCACTTACCTATTCGAGGACGAGCAGGAGTTAAGCTTGGGGATGCTTGATACGTCTCCAACGTATCTATAATTTTTGATGCTCCATGCTTATTTTTACACCATTTGCCTACTGTTTCATTACACTTCGTGGCACTTTTATGCATTTTCCGGAACTAACCTATTAACAAGTCGCCGCAGTGCCAGTTCCCTGTTTTCTGTTGTTTTTTTGTGTTTCAGAAGTGGTACACAGGAAATATTCTCAGAATTGGACGAAACAAGTTCCTGAAGTCTTATTTTTCCCATACGCTCCCAAAGATCCAAAGAGAAGTTGGAGGGGGGCCACGAGGGCCCGACACACCAGGGCGGCACGGCCAGGGGCCTGGCCGCACCCCCTATGTGTGAGGGCTCCTCGGTCCACCTCAGACGATGCCCCTTCGCCTATAAAGACCCCCTGACGGAAAAAACCTAAGTACCCGATCAATTTTCCAGAACACATCGCGATCCGCCGCCGCCGTCGACCCGAAGATTGGGAGGGTCCAAAAGCTCTTCCCGGCACCCTGCCGAAGAGGGGAATTGCCACCGGAGGTCTTCTTCATCGCCATGCTTGCCTCCGGAGCAATAAGTGAGTGGTCTACCTTGGACTATGGGTCCATAGCAGTAGCTAGATGGTTGTGTTCTCCACCATGTGCTTCATGTTTAGATCTCATGAGCTGCCCTACATGATTGAGATCACCGTTATGTAATTCTACATGTTTGATTTGTTGGGATCCGATGAATATTGGTGTTATGATTGAGTTGCTATACTAAAATATATCTTTTGTTATCTCTATGTTGTTTATGATCTTGCATGCTCTCCGTTGTTAGTAGCTATCTTGGCCGAGTAGTTGCTAGTGACTCCAAGAGGGGGTATTTATGCTCGATAGTGGGTTCATGCCTCTATTTAATCTGGGGGAGTGACAGAAACCTCTAAGGTTGTAGATGTGTTGTTCCTACTAGGGAGAAAACAAGATTCATATGCTCAAGGGCATATGCTTTGTTTACATTACACACTTTGCTTAATGCAATTATCTGTTGATCGCAACTTAATACTTGTGGAGTTCTCGGATTGATTCGCCACAAGTGGATTATTAGTCATAGATGCAGTTGGATGGCGGTCTATGTATTTTGTTGTAATGCCCAGAGTAAATCTCATAGTGATCTTCTTGACATATCACGTTTATCTTTATTTTATCAATTGCCCAACTGTAATTTGTTTACCCAGCATGTGTTATTTATCTTATGGAGAGACACCACTAGTGAACTGTGGACCCCGGTCCTATTTCCATCATATTGCTATCACCTATTTACTTTACTTGCATTGTTTACTTTACTTGCATTCTTCAACTGCTTTCCACTCGATACGCTCATACCCTTTGTTTCAAGCAAACCGGTGAGATTGACAACCTCATCGCAAGTTGGGAGCAAAGTACTTGGTTGTGTTGTGTGCAGGTTCCGCGTTGCAGCTAGCAAGCAAAGCTTGGACGAGGTGCCATATATAAATTGTCCAAAGCTGTCGCAAACTAGCAGGCATCACTTACAGTTGTATTGTCCGCTCTTCTCATGATCGATAAACCTTGGTTTCTTAACTGAGGGAAAATCTTGCTACTATATTCATCACACCTTCCTCTTGGGGTTCCCAACGGGCTGGTTATTTACTTCATCAACTTGGCACTAGCAAGACACAAGAGACTTTCTATATCGTAATTGCAGGGTTGTTTGAGAGGGATAGCTTTGACCTCTTCCTCCTGAGTTCGATAAACCTTGGGTGATCCACTTAAGGGAAACTTGCTGCTGTTCTACAAACCTCTACACTTGGAGGCCCAACACTGTCTACAAGAACAGACCAGGATCATCATCTTCATCACCGTCATCACCAGCACCTTCATCACCACGCCATCCAGCTGTATCATCTTGGGGTGAATCTTGTCCAGTTCATAAGGGAAACTTTCCCGGTGTTGATTACTCTTGTAGTTGATGCTATTGAGTGAAACCATTGGATTAAGGTTTATGTTCAGATTGTTATTTATCATTATTTCACCTCTGGTCATGATCCATATGACGTCTTGTGAGTAGTTCGTTTAGTTCTTGAGGACATGGGAAAAGTCAAGATGTTAGTAGTGGAACTATGTTGAGTAATATTTAATGGTTTGATATTTATATGCTGTGGTGCTATTTTATTAGTGGTATCATGTGAACGTCAACTACATGATACTTCACATTTATGGGCCTAGTAGAATGCATTGTGTATTTGGCTACTAATTGTGGGGTTGCCGGAGCGACAGAAACCTAAATCCCCGTTAGGAAACCAATGCACCAGGGAGCGTAGGATCTTAGAGTTTAAGGTCGTGGTTAGATTTATCTTAAGTACTTTCTTGTAGTTGCGGATGCTTGCAAGGGGTATAATCACAAGTGTGTATAATTCCAAGTTGGGGTAGTGCATTAGCATAGGTTTACCCCCATAGCACTTATCAAACCAATGAAGATTACTTAGCTATATGAAGCGAAAGTGCTTGACAGAAACTCCCGTCTGTCCTCAGGAACGTTTGGTAAGCATAAGTAACACAACCCGCTTGTCCTTTGCTCTAGAAAGGATTGGGCCACTTGCAGCAATTACTATTATTATCTTTTATTTACTCGTACTTTATTTACTTGCCTTACCAAATACCCCTAAAAACCCGTTTGCTAGTATTTACAGTGAATCCTTGATCAAAACTGCTTGTCAACACCTTTTGCTCCTCATTGGGTTTGACACTCTTATTTATCGAAAGTACTACGATACACCCTCTATACTTGTGGGTCATCATTACTCTTATGCATATTATACTTTAATATAACCTTTTCTAAATATGCCTTCTGTGATAATCCTAACACTCCATTCTTTCTATCTCGGTGAATTTCTATGCCCAAAACATATGAAGCCTCACCAAGATCTTTCATATCAAAGTTTGAGGACAAGAACTTCTTTGTATCTCGTAGCAGACTAATATCACTACTAGCAAGCAGGATATCATCCACATACAAGATTAGGAAAATATATTTCCCATTTTTACACTTTGCGTAAACGCAGTTGTCCTCAATATTTTCTTTATATCTAAATCTTTTAATTATCTCATTAAACTTTAGGTACCACTGTCTGATGACCCACAAGTATAGGGGGTGTATCGTAGTACTTTTGATAAATAAGAGTGTCGAACCCAATGAGGAGCAGAAGGTGTTGACAAGTGGTTTTGATCAATGATTCATTGTAAATACTAGCAAATGGGTTTTCAGAGGTATTTGGTAATGCAAGTAAATAAAGTATGAGTAAATAAAAGACAATAATAGTAATTGCTGCAAGTGGCCCAATCCTTTCTAGAGCAAAGGACAAGCTGGTTGTGTAACTTATGATTACCAAACGTTCCTGAGGACACATGAGAGTTTCTGTCGAGAGCTTTCGCTTCATGCTGCTAAGTAATCTTCATTGGTTTGATAAGTGTTATGGGGGTGAACCTGTGCTAGCGTACTACCCTTACTAGGACTAATACACACTTGTGATTATACCCCCTGTAAGAATCCACAAATACAAGAAAGTAATTAAGATAAAACTAACCACAGCCTTAAACTCTGAGATCCTACGCTCCCTAGTGCAATGGCTTCCTAACGGGGGTTTAGGTTTCTATCGCTCCAGCAACCCCACAATTAGTAGACAAATGCACAATGCATTCCACTAGGCCCATAAATGGTGAAGTATCATATAGTCGACGTTCACATGACACCACTAGTAGAATAACACCACAACATAAATATCAAACCATTAAATATTACTCAACATAGTTTTACTACTAACATCTCGACTTCTCCCATGTCCTCAAGAACTAAATGAAATACTCACAAGACATCATATGGATCATGACCAGAGGTGAAATAATGGTAAATAACGATCTAAACATAAACCTTAATTCAACGGTTCCACTCAATAGCATCAACTACAAAGGTAATCAACACCGGGAAAGTTTCCCCTAAGAATTTGACGAGATTCAACCCAAGATGTTACAACGGGATGGCGTGGTGATGGTGGAGATGAAGGTGCTGATGATGATGATGGTGATGATGATCCCGATAAAGTCCAGCGCGATGATGATGATGACGATGGCGACGATCTCCCCTCTCCGGGAAGGAATTTCCCCGGTAGATTTCTACCTGCCGGAGAGCTTTTCTCTCTCGGTGTTTTCCGCCCCGCAGAGGCGGCAGTGTCTATCTCTGAGCCCCCCTTGACTTAGGTTTTCGGGGGCGACAATATACGCGAGGGGGCGATGGCAGTAGTGGGCTAGGGTGGCCTCACCATAGGCCAGCATTGCCAGGGGTGGGCCCGCACCCCCTGGTGGTGAGCCCACCCTGCTGCTCCTCTCGCCTCCTCCTTCTGGCTACTTTTGTCTTCTGATATTATATGAATTTCTGGGTATTTCTTTGGAATTGTTGATCTTGAGAAATATGGTGTCTTGACGGTCCTTTTTCAGCAGAATCTTGACTCCGGCAGCAAGTCCTCCAATGATCATCAAACATGTAAAAACAGAGGAAACAACATAAGTATCATCTCTAAATATGAAATATATCAATGAATAACAGTAAATTATGATACAAAATAGTGATGCAAAATGGACGTATCACTGTCTAGAGGTTTGCTTTAATCCATAAATTAATTTCTTTAGACGGCATCCCATATGTTCCTTGCCCTCCATGAAAAAACCCTTGGGTTGTTTCATGTAAACACTTTCTTCTAAATCTCCATTTAGAAATGCTGTCTTTACATCCATTTGATGCAACTCTAAATCAAAATGTGCAACTAGTGCCATTATGATTCTGAAGGAATCCTTACATGAGACCGGAGAAAATGTCTCATTGTAATCTAGTCCTTCTCTTTGCATAAAGCCTTTTGCCACAAGTCTTTCTTTATACTTTTCTACATTCCCATTGGAGTCATACTTTGTTCTGTAGACCCATTTGTAGCCTACTGTTTTTGCTCCTTTAGGAATTTCCTCTAAGTCCTAAACATTATTGGAACTCATCAATTTAATTTCATCTTCCATTGCCTCCACCCACTTCGATGAGTGAGGGCTACTCATGGCTTCTTCATATGAGGCGAGATCACCTTCCATATGAAAAGTTCCTGTGTTGTAAAGTTTATAAATTTCTTTAGAAATAGCTGGTCTTCTCACTCTTTTAGACCTTCTGAGTTCCTCAAAGTCTTGTTCATTTTGTGCCTGAGGTTCTGGCACATTTTCTATGTGTGGCTGTTGCGGCGGCTCCCTTTCGTGCTCAGCAGTGGGTTTAGGCGGCTCCTGACGGACAGGTTCCGAACCTTCTCCCATTGTTGTCATCGGTGGAGTTACAATAGGTGTCTGCACCACAACCTCAGGGGTTGTCGATGGTGGCACTACAGGTAGCGAAAAAATGGCTCCTGAGTCATCGGATTAGGTGCATGCACCCTCTTCTCCTCAAGATCAATTTTCTGAGCTACCATGCTCCCCCTTATCAATTCGTCCTCCAAGAAGATTGCATGTCTCGTTTCTATAAACTTTGTGTATTTGTCTGGACAGTAGAAATGATAACCTTTTTATCTGTCAGGATAGCCAATGAAGTGGCAAGTTACTGTTTTGGGGTCTGACTTTGCAATATTTGGATTAAATACTGTTGCCTCAGCTGGGCTCCCCCAGACCCTCAAGTGGCGCAGGGAGGGAACTCTCCCTGTCTGCAACTCGTACAGTGTTTTGGGCACCGACTTGCTTGGTACTCTGTTGAGAATGTGAATGGCGGTTTTAATCACCTCCATCCATAATCCCAATGGCAGGGTGGAATAACTCATACTGCGCACCATATCCATAAGAGTACGATTGCGCCTTTCAGCTACTCCATTTTGCTAAGGTTTGCTCGGCATAGAATACTGGGCGACTATTCCATTTTCCTGTAAGAACTTTGCAAAAGGTCTAGGTACTTGACCATATGGAGTGTGCCGACCGTAGTACTCCCGTCCACGGTCGGACCGGACTATTTTAATTCTTTTATCATGCTAATTTTCAACTTCTGCTTTGAATATTTTAAATTTATCCAATGCTTCAGACCTTTCTTTAATTGGATAAATATAACCATATCGGGAGTAATCATCTGTGAATGTTATGAACGAGTCATAGCCATCCACACTTTTCACAGAAAACAGTCCACATATATCAGTGTGGATGATTTCTAGTGTCACTGTACTTCGGTTTGCACCTTTTTTAATTTGCTTTACATACTTTCCTTTTATGGAATCTGTGCATTGTTCTATATCAGAGAACTCTAATGGAGGAAGAATATCATTTTTAACGAGGGTTTCTATTCTTCCCCTCGAAATATGGCCTAATCGACAGTGCTATAACTTTGATGAGTCATGAGTTCATTTTCTTTTCTTTGTTCTTTGTTCAACAAGGAAATTTGCTCATTCACATTACACATAGAATGCACTTTTCACGTAAGGATAACAAATAAAGCTCATCGTGAAGTAAAGCAATACCCACACACGCATCTCTAAACCATATGGCACACTTGCCATGTCCAAAAAAACACTCATAACTGTCTTTATCCAAACGTGATACACTTATTAAGTTTTTGTTAAGCGAAGGAACAAATAAGACATCTCTAAGCAGAATCGTAAAGCCATCAGCTAACTCCAAGGAGATGTCGCCAATAGCTTCAATGTCTGCTTGAACTCCATTGGCGACTTCAATGCATCTTTCGCTTCTTTGCATAGTCCTTGTCGAATGGAATCTCTGTAAAGAATTTGCAACATGAATAGTTGCACATGAGTCAATCCACCAAGTAGAATTTGAAAACTGTGAATACAGGGATTCATTTACAAAAGAAACTGTATCTATACCTTTCTTTGCCATTATTGACTTGAGCCAATCTGGGCAATCTTTCTTGAAGTGTCCAGTCTTCTTGCAGTGGAGACACCGATCTTTGTCCACTGGGAGACTTTCATGCTGATACTGTTGGGGACCTTTGCCATATGGCTTGAAAGGGGAACCTTAGTTGTTGTTGTGGTAGTTCCTTTTCCTGTTGTCCTTCACATAGTTCAGAGAACCACCATGAGAGGACTTAAGCCTCTCCTCCTCTTGCAGACACATGGCAATAGTCTTTTCAATGTCCCATTTATCAGGGGACATGTCGTAGTTGATCACAAAGTTCTCAAACACTTTTGGCATTGAAGCCATGACGAGGTGAACAAGTAGAGCAAGCTTGACCTCCAGCTCAGCATCCATGGGCTTTAGTTTATCAGCCATGTTGCTCATCCTCAGGATGTGCTCCCTGATGCCATGTGTACCTCCTGTGTACTTTTCTGTGACCAGCTGTTTGAGCAGCTGGGTAGCATACACCTTTGAAGAGCCAGTGAACTGGCTCTTTATCTTTTCTTGGAACTCCCCAACGAAAGTGCACTCTTTGATTGAGCCCGCAATGGCATTCTCAATCGTGTTCTTTATAAATGCCATGCACTTTTTGTTGGCATTCAGCCACTTTTGGTTGTCGAGGGTGTATGCCATCTCCACTGGAGCATGGTACCTCTTCTTTCTTTCCCATGCAGCATCACCATCAGCAGTTTCTCTCACCGAATCTGTTGGCTTGACTGGCTGTGGAGTGTCCACAACCCAGTCAACTTCAGCACAAACAAAGGCTAGGTCCACTTTCTTCCTTCACTCAGTGTAGTTGTCACCCCTGAGTGTCGGAACATCTTTGAGGCAACTCATCTAAGGAAAACCTCCTAAAAACCACAAAGATGTGAGATAACAAAACAATTACATGTATTAATCCAACGTTGGTATAAATCAAAACATAAAACTGTTTGTGCAATTAAAACTATATCACCGTTGGACAAAAATAGAGATAAATGCACCTTTTATCACATAATTAACAAATCATAATCATGCTGTTAACAACGTTGTTCATATAATAACAGAATCATAATCACTTTTAATATTACTTTATCACATCTTTCAAAAAAATAATACTCACTTTTAGGTATTTCTACCTTTTAAATAACAATTCCATCTATTTACAGCGGAAAATATGAATTTAAAATTCATTAACTTTAAAATTTTCAGAAATGTTTCTATAACTTTTGAATTCTCTAAAAAAAAATCGTTGGAATAATTTGAATAGAAAAGACTATTTGAAATTTGCCCAAAAAACTGAACAAAAATCAATTAAAACCAGTAATCTGTAAAACCTGTTTTGGCTCGTGGTCTTTGGCGGCCCACGGCCTGCTTTGCGCGCGCGCTGCGCACTGTGCGACGTTTTCTGTCCGCCGCTTGCTCTACAGGCCCAGTCCGAGACGGCCCAAGGCCTGCCTGCATGCGCACCGCTCACTCTTGGCCGTCTGATGGGGATCGGACGGCTGTCCGCGCGTTTCGCCTGATCAAGAAGGACCCCGAGCGGCCCCCAAAACCCTAGCCCCCATTTTCCCCAAACTCGGCACTCTCTCTGTCTGCTCGATGGTGGGTGCTGAGAGGCCGAGCCCCCCGCGGTCGGCGCCCCGCCGGCGACGGCGAGCTCCACCACCACAGCGGCGGCCCTCCCCTCTCTTCCCTTTGCCCCTTTTCGCCCCGTCCCCTTCTCTGTCTCGGACGCGCGCGGCGGCTGAGAGCGCCCACAGAGGAGACGGTGGCCGGAGGGGCAGCTCGCCGCTGGCACGCCGCCGGCGACGGCCGACGTGCAGCACCGTGGCGGCGGCCCTCCTCTTCCTTTCTTCATCCACCGCCCCCTTTGCTTGCCTGGTAGCCAGCGATGGAGGAGGACGCTGCCTCTGATGTCTCTCCCGCGTGCTTGCGGCGGCGCAGCTAGGAGCTGTCACCGGCGAGCAGGGAAGGACCAGCGGCTGAGAGCGCCCTTTGCCCCCGAAGGGGATGCTTTCCTTTCGGCCGTTGCGAGGTGTGTGCCCCCCACTGCCCTGTCCTTCTTCTCAGATGCCCCTGTAGAGGTGCGCATCGAGATCGAGCGGGACGGCACGGCCACGACGGTGGCGCACTTTGCCGGTGAGCCCAAGGCTCCAATCCGGTGAGTCTCTTTCTTTTCCCCTCTTTTGATTTTGGGGATTTTCTTTTGGGGATTTTGAGTCTGAGTGTCTTATAGAGATGATCTAACACCTAGATGATGCTCTGATACCATTGATAGGTGTAGAACTTCTATGTATCACATGAGTCGTGATCTGAGAGAGAGAGAGAGTGATGAGGGTTAACTCGACAAATGTCCTAGATGAAGGACTTAGGATCGGGGGAATAGGGCGTCGGATGAACTCGAAGGTAAAGGTTAGTCAAAATAAGTGTATATCGAAAGTAAACTTGGGTGTTCAACCTGGCTTGCTTTCAATCAGCCCTACACCGTCCCCTCCTGGCCCCTATATATAGGTGGCCAGGTCTCGAGGATCGGGTAGGGTCCGATACAGATTACAATATCGACATACGGTAAGAACTCGTATCTCGACTATCATTACAATTGGGCCTAGCTTAACGGGCCTCAGGGGTACTCAACTAACGGGCTCTATTAACTATACCCTTGTCAGTAGCCCCTGAGATTCTACCAGAATTGCAGATTCAGGTTGAATCTCTAATCTTCAAATCTTCGACTTGATCAATTTTTTGACTTCTTCATATCTTTGAATCTTCGACTTGGTCTTTCGACTTATTTCCATGATAATTTTTTGCAAGGGGTTTTGATGAACAAGCCCGACAACTCTGACGGATCAAGAGGTCAGTTAACTTCCTGAACAGATACTTGTCACCTACTTCAAATTCAATCCCCTTGGACTTGAATTCGGGATACCGGTCAAACCCACTTTTTTGCCGCATTTAGGACTTACAAAGAGTGAATCCCAGTGATTCTCAGGGTACCTAGTGCGTCCACCAGGATTTTCTTCGCGTCGTAGACACGGATACAGACCAGCAGAGCGCATCCATGTGTGTATACCAGGCCACACAGGACGGATCCTGGGGTCTTACCTTCATGACAAGTCACGGCATTCGAGTTGCGTTGCGATAACGCAACTCGAGAATCTCATGTCGCAGTCAAATTTTGACTGAAAATACTCGGGTTTTAACAACCATAGAACTCGCTCCCGATGGGAGTAATGCTCCTGCATTTCTCATACTCTAATGCTTTACCAAAAAATATCATCGGGTGCGCGCTCAGCGCTCCCGATGGGAGTAGCCCCCGAGGCTATAGTCGAAAAAGACTTTTTCGAGTATAGGCTCAAAATATAGTGTAGTCCATCATACTTCAACTCGAAATATTTTAATGATATCCTGTCATCGAATACGCGTTCATCACTCCAGTTAAATGTTGCATTCAATATTTTTGAAAGTAGTAGCCCCCAAGGCTATAATCGAAAATCCTTCATATATAATCTTGTCTATAGATTTTGCACTTGTCGGCGCCATCCTTCTTCTTTCTTATATCATCTTCTTTATGACGTCAATGAGTACGTCACTCTGTATGAGTGCGAACTGTTTTATGGACAGCACTGTAATTTTCGCAATTTTTGACCATTAGTGGGCTATCATTTCTGCTCCTTGCGCCACGTCTCAGCCCACGATCCTTCTCCCAGAAGGTATATAAGGGGCGTAGTGGGGGATTTTACTGTTTACCAGTTCGTTCTCTCCGCCGCCTCCATTGCTGATCTCTTCTTCCTCCTCCTCTCGTGCATAGCCCCCAAGCGCATCGCGTTTAGATGCGCGTGAAACATCTAGCCCAGACCTCTTCTGCCACCAGCTGGGTGCGCTCCGCCATCACGAACAAGGAGGTGGAGAAGGCCAGGACGGATGGCCTCATCTCCGCCCAGGATTCCATCAAGTTTCCAAGCACTGAGCGGATCCCGGAGCCCCCGAGCGGTTATCGGGTAATGTTCCTTGCCTTCCTCCTCCGCGGCCTTTCTCTTCCTGCCCACGAGTTTCTCCATGGGCTTCTCTTTGTTTACGGTGTGCAGCTCCACCAGCTCACACCGAACTCCCTTCTTCATATTGCTTGTTTCGTGACTCTCTGCGAGTCATTCTTGGGCATTGAGGCGCACTTTCTTCTCTGGAGGTCAATCTTTCGACTTCGCCCCAATGTTGCTCTGGCTAGAAAGCCTGAATTGGGCAGAGCCGTTGTCTCTGTGCACCCTGAGGCGCAGTACCTTGAATTTTCCTTTGCCGCATCTGTTCAGGGGTGGAGAACCAAATGGTTCTATATCCAAGATCGCAAAACCTCTCCTGAAGACCAATATGGTTTAGCCCCTTTCGAAGCCTCCAAGGAAGTGAAGAAATTGGCGTCGTGGGATGCGCTTCCCTCAGATGCAGAAATAGCACAAGTTCTTCCTCTTCTATCTCGCATTCAAGCTTTGAAAGGAGGCCAAGGAGGAGCTTTGTCGGGTATTCAACTCATGGCGTTCTTTGTGCAATGTCGAGTTCAACCCCTGCAGCACCGCCTTACCAAGCTTTGGAGTTACTCTGGTTTGGAAGATCCTACTCGCGTCTCTGAAGATTTGATAGAGAAAAAAGATGTCGACAGGCGAGTCAGGAGCCTCACCAAGCTCACCAAGGATCATGCGGTTGCTGATTTGATCGCTGACTATTTTGACTCCGTGCACCCCCTACCCGAGGTACATATCTTTGTGTTCACTTGTTGTCGAATTTGTTTGCTTCGACTTGTGTTGTTCTTTGCCCTTGTACTCTGCTGACTTATTTACATGCAGGGTCACCAATTCCTTATTTCGCACCCTCCTCTTCCAGAGGCAGGGCCCCTTCTGGCTGATCTGGCCTCGTCCGTATCTGAAGCCCCCGAGGCTGACGAGAATTAGGATGGAGATGATGCCGAAGAATCAGAAAAGGAAACTAGCTCGTCGACATCGCCTCCTCCCGTGCTTGCTGAAGATGCTGGTGTCGACAAGAAGAGGAAGCGTGTCGACGAATTTTCTTCTTCGAGTTCCGCAGCGGCTGATAAATCCCCTGTTCTTACAGGAGATATGGAATACTTCGACCTCCTGGCATCGTAAGTGCTTTATTCGAGTTCTTCAATTGCACCGCTTTTGCCTTGTTTCTGTCGTGTTATACATAATTTGTTTTCTTTTTGTAGAGATGACGAGGAGCCTCCAAAAGATGCTACAGTTGCTCCTTTGACTTCACCTGTGACTGCTGATGAGCCTGTCGAGCAAGAAGTTGCACCGAGGGTTACCAGGGCTTCTGTCAAGAAGATTCCTATAACTCGAAACCTCAAACGCTCGAAGAAGGCAAAAGACACCGACGTTTTTCTTGAGGCCCATGCATCGACGATTTCTCCCAGTGATGTAAGTAACTTCTGTTGACTTGCTCTCTTTGTATTCATTTACGTTCTTATACGCCCTTTTTCCCAGGCATTGTTGCAAAGATTCGTCGCCTTGGGCACTGAATGTGCTGAGTACTTAAAGGTTGCAAAAGCTTCCGAAGGTACACTTTTGATGTCCAGTCATTACTTTTCTTCTATGCTTATCCTTTGTTGTTTATCTGACTACCTTTCGTCTTCTTCTGTAGCTGCTCTAGCAACAGCCAATGCTCAAATTGCGTCGCTGGAGGCGGAGCTCAGTGCTTCGCAGAAGGCTTATGATGTTGCGGCCGCTGCTAAAGCAAACACTGAGAAGTCGCAGAAATCTGCGCTTGGTAAGGCGAAGAAAGCTGAAAAAGCTTTAGCTGATGCCAACAAGGAGCATGCTCAGCGAGAGCAAGCCGTGGCAGAGCGTCTTCGCACAATGTCTACTGCTGCTGAAGGTAAGTACTTCGCCTTGTCTTCTATTTCGACTTATGTTGCACTGTTGTACTTGTTGACACTTTTTTTTCCTTTTCTCTTCTATCTTCTTTTATTGTGCAGGATTTACCGGGGTATCTTCGTCATCCCTGCAACCGGACGATGATCCTCTGATGACTGTGATTAACCTACTCGAGGCAAACTGGATATCTATCTAGGAGACTTTTGAGTTAGTTAGCCGCGTTCTGTCACGGCTGTTCGTCGGGTTGTGGCCAAAGAAGAGGGCAGAAGTTCCAAAGGACAACTTGGGCAAGCTTGCCAAGGCTTTCGATACAACTGAAGACCCCACCCTCTAGCTTAAGGGGCTTTCTCTGAAGCGTGGTGCTGAGGGTGCTATTGCACTTTCTCTTGCCCATGGTGTGGACTTCGACTGGGAGAATGTGACCTCTTCCCATGGCCGCACCCGTGATGAGATGAAGACTTTATTCGAGAAGGCGAAGAAGTTGGCGCCTGCACTGGTGGCGATTATTTCTCCTTCAGTGGCCTCTGCGACATCTGCTGCGCCACCTCCAGCGGCGGAAGACCCTGCGCCTCCGTCGACTGTTGGCGAGGAATTTATCATGCCTTCTTCTGCCATGGAGCAAAATGCTGAGGTGGCATAGACTTGGCTTTCTTGTAGTTTTCCATTTATCCTTTTGAATGTAAAAACTTGTAGTCGCATGCAACCCAAGAATCTTAGTCAAAGGGTTTTGCACTTATGTAAATACATTTCCTTCTTATGAAGTTTTGTGCTGTCTCTCTAAAATGTTTCTTCTTTCTTTTCTTTTGACTTCCAGTCGATGCATATCAATGATCCTTTGACTGGCGGACCTGCTCCTTCCGCTGCCCGCATGTTCGGTTCGATGATTTCGTCGCCTCCTAGCCGATGTAATCAGTGCGCAGAGTACTCTTCAAGGATTGCTGATCTTGAGCGTCGCCTGACTTTGGCTAAACGTCAAGCACAGATGGCTGTGAGCAAAGCTAGTAAAGCTTGTGGCTATCTGAAGCAGATATCTTCTCTTGATGAAAAGGTTTCCAGTTTGACGGCGAAGATTGTCCATAATGAAAAATGCAAATCTTTTATTCTTGGCATTGTCGAGTCTGCCTGCGAGATGTTGCGATGTAAGTTTTCTTTTGACTTCTCTTTTCCCTGTTTCTTCACTGCTATTTTTGTGACATCCTTTGCCATCATAGGCACTTGTCTGGATTTCGCTGCTGAAGATTGTCGGGTTACCGAGCGAAATGCGGCTTTGGAGAGAATGTCGGTGGGCTTTGAGACTTTGTGGTCTGATCCTCGACGTCGGAGTGCCATTGTACTGCTTCAGGACCGTGCCCAACATATTGGCGAGTCAGCTGATGGTTGCCGATGGGCTCTCACAACTATGCACTCTGTTATGCTTCCTTGCAATCCTCTGCCTGCAACTTTCCCGCTTCTTCTTGATACTTTCAGATCCAGCCACCGTATTCATAGATTGATAGAGCTGAACTTAGTGGTAGGTGCCAATTTTGCTCTTGGGTGGATACGCAAGTGGCACCCGAGGCTTAATTATAGCTCTATGTCCCTGAGTTTGGCTCCAGGTGGAGCTAGCCTTCGAGTACATATGGAGAACACGCTGCAACCTGCTCGAAGGCTCGTGGCTAGGCTGCTAGAAGCGGATGCTGCATTTTTTCGTGAGTACCACTATTTAGATTCCTTAGGCATAGATGATTCTGATAACCCATTATTGTAATATATTTTGTATATGTGGAACGCGAGAGTGTCTTATTTCGCGACTTTATGCCGAAAATTTGTCCTCAAAGCGTTATTGTATGATTCGCTTTGAAAGACTCATAAACTCGAATATGAGGAACATTTTGTCTTTATTATACTTGTAATGTAAGATACACGGGATGACCCAAGAGATCCGGCCTATGACCTGTGTTCTGGATCTAGAGGGCATTGCCCCTGGTATAACTCGTGGCTTTTGCAGCCTTATTCTTCTACTCTACTTTATTGTTTTTTGATGCTTACACCGTCATGGCTTTCTCTTCTGTATCTTTGTCTTCTCCTGATGCTCCTACTCGAGGTTTCTTCATCTCGGGCTCTGCAACGCGTCCTTCGAATAGCTTGACGCCTTCTGTAGTCGTGCTTTTCGCCTTCTCTGCATAGTTGGCTGTCATACCAAAGTTTTGCGCCATCTTGTGGAACTCCCTGTCGCAGAGATCTGAAACTTCAAAACTTCCTTTTACTGTAATTATTCCTCTTGGTCCTGGCATTTTAAGCACCAAATATGTATAGTGAGGCACTGCCATGAATCACGAAAACACGGGTCGTCCGAGGATCGCGTGATACTGAGATGGCCAGTCCATGACTTCGAAGTCCAGCTTTTCTCTTCTGTAGTTTTGTCGGCTGCCGAAGCAAACATTGAGTGCTATTCGACCCAGTGGGTAATTGGCACTTCCTGGTACGATTTCGTGGAAGGAACAGTCTGTTGGCTTCAGGAATTCTAATGATATATGCATTGCTCTGAGTGTTTTTGCGTATATCAGATTAATTCCACTTCCTGTGTCCATGAATATTCTGTCGACATCATATGCGCCGATTTGTGCTTTGAGTACCAAAGGCGCATTTCCTGGCCGAGGTACTGTTATAGGGTGATCTTCTCTGTTGAACTCGATTGGTTGTTCTGACCAGTGCAGATACTCCGTTGTGGCTGGAGGTGAAATGACTGCTAGGTTGACTTGTCGAGTGATACTCTTTTCTTCTTTGTTTGATTTGGGCATAGGTTGTATCATCACTCACTACAAGAAAAATAGCCTGTAGAGACATTATTTTTGGGAGCTAGAGACATTATTATTGTCTTTACAATGGAGTAGAGGCACTTCGTCAGGTGTCACATAAGTGCCACTACATGCAGTGTCCCTAGGACTAAAAGACACTTCCATAATGTATATAGATATTATAATACATTTCATAGAGGCACTTTGTATTGTCTCTGCATTCTATAAGATATTAGTAAAGACATTCATTCTATCACTATTTATATGGAAAAATAATTTGTAAAAACGTTAGTAGCAATCCTTGAACTCAAGACCTTCATGTAAAAGTCATACTAACCCAACCACTTAGGCTCACACAACATCTTGTTAATAGACATTAGAAAACTCTTATGAGACTATGTTACATGCCTAAAAATGCCTCTACAGAATGTAAATAGTGTCTCAAACCGTGTCTCTAACTATGATGTAAGGCCACTTTATGAAGTGTCTTTAAAAATGCCTCTACATGATTCCTTGCGACACTTATTTAGTGTCTCATACAATGCCTTTTAACACTCATTTGATACTTACGAGATAAATGTCTCAACTAGTGTCTCTAGATTTAAGACACTCAACTTTGTGTCTATAATAAGTGTCTCTACATCAAGGAAAGTGTCTCTACATGATTATTTAACAATTTTATAAAGACAAATCATAAGTGCCTCTAGAGAAGTGCCGCTACAAGCAGTTTTTGTTGTAGTGACTGTGATGTGTCCTTTTGATGAAACGTACCCTTCGTTGTCATCGTGTTCCTGGTTTTGCTGGTCTTGTCCTTGAGGAGCTCCGTTGTTTCCTTGCTGTTTTGTCGGAGGATTGTTGCTTCCTTCAAATCCTTGTCGCCTTGCTTCGGTTTGCTTGTTTAGTGCTGCCTCTTGTAGTTTTAAGAATGTTGTGCAATCTTTCATTGCGTGCCTTGATACTCGCTTCCCATCGACGAATGCTGAGTGTATATGACAGGGTCCGTTGAGCATGTCTTCTGGCGATGGGTTGTACTCTCTGAGTTCTCTCGTGGGAAACTTTTTATAGTCCTCTTTTCCGTAGCTTCGATATCCCGAGCTTCTGTGATCACTTCCTTGATAGCTGTTGTCTTTGTATCCTGTGGCGACTTGGCTATGGGAGCCGTAGTTGTCATAATTTTGGGGCCGTCTCCTTTGACTTCCATATCTATTTCTTCTATCGTCCTCTGGGGATCGCGTCCGCTTGTTGTTGCATACGTCTTCTCCATCTGCAAATCTGTTTGCTACGTCCATGAGGTCTGACACTGTTTTTGGCTTGATTCTGCCCATCTCTTCGACTAGGTCTCTTCGCCTTAATCCAATGATGAACGCATCTATTGCTCTTTCGTCTGAAACTTCGACTGCTAAATTTTTGATAAGACTCCATCTTTGGATGTATGCCCGCAGTGTTTCATCGCGTTGTTGCACACACGCTTTGACTTCTTCTATTGATGCTGGCCGCTTGTATGTTGACCTGAAGTTGCTTGTAAATTGCTTTGTGAGATCTTCCCAGCTTCCAATAGTTTCCTTCTCTAGTTTGCTCAACCATGACCTTGCTGCGCCGGTGAGGTGTAGTTGCAAACTTTGCATTGCTGTTTCTTTGGTTCCTCCTAATATTTGTACTGCTTGTAGATAATCTGAGAGCCATGATTGTGGTTCCTGTGATCCATCGTACTTTTGTTGATCATGAGGTAACTTGAATCCTTTGGGAACTGGAGTGGTGCGAACCCTGCGGGTAAAGCACGATGCCCCCATCTCTTTTTCATCGTCTTCATAGTCGCGTTTTTCATTTGGGGATCGAGATCTTCGGGTTCCTCCGTGTTGTTTTGGTGATGGCGATCAAGATCGTTGATTGCTGCTTCTGCGCCGAGGACTGTTGTGACGGCGAGGCGATCTTGGCTTGTGCATTTCCTTATGGTGGTGTTCTTCCTCTCCTTTTGCTGATAGCTTGTGGCCCACCATGTTTAGTCTGTTCAATGCTGCTCTGTGCATATGTTCTCTAGGATCCCCCGGGCTTGGTCGAGTTGTGAGCAGATAAGCTTGAGCTGCCACTAGTTCTGCTTCAGGAGTTTTTGGTATGATGTTTCCTTGTTCATCGACCGATAAGAAGGACGAGTCAAGGTTTTTGGAAATGCTTTGCCTGTCGGAGTACTCGAGGTTATCGTACCTTGAACCATGTCGACGATTTTTCCTTGCGTTACTATATGATGCGTCGCTTCGCGCTTTACGAGCAGCGTTGCTAGCTACAATGGCTGAGTCTTTTCTTCTCTGTATCTCTATTTTCTGCTTTGCTAATTGCTTTGCCTGCTGCCTTAGGGCATAATGATACCCCAAAAGCATGTCTTTGCTGGAATTTGATGGTATTGGCGTGCCGTGTTCTACGGCTTCTCTTATTATCTTCCATTCATCGACTGATAGTCGAATTTTTTCCCTGGTTGTGAGGGATTCTGCTGTTTGCCCTTCTGCTAGGTGATTTGCTCCTCTGTCGATATTTGCTGGGTTTAGCACTGGATTGTTGTTTTCATCGAATTCTTCTGAGTTGTCTCCCACAATTGCGAGCACCTGGCATTATTTGCTGATGTTACTATTGAAGCTTGAAAAGATCGAGTCACCATCTTCAGAAAGCTCTAACCCTGTCTTCCATGTGTCTGTTGATTTGTCTGAGATATCGTCGAGGCAGATCATGAGATCGTCGAGTTGGACCCCTGCCTCGAGCTTTTCCCTTGCTTCATTGTCTTCTGCGATCTTTCCTTTTTGCACTTCTTCTAAGCTGACCGGCGAGTTTACCTCGCTGGAAGAGCCGTCAGAATATTCCATCATTGCTACTGTTTTGGGCTCACTTGCCGACGGATCTTGTTTCATCGGATCTGAAAGGCGAGATGAACCCGATGGCCCGATGAGGATGCTTAAACTTCCGATTGTCAACTCCATCTCTTAATTTTCGTCAACTTCTGTACTGCTGTTGGCTAAACGCGAAACAGCCGTCGAATTCATGATTCCAACGCCCAAGTTCCTCACGGTCGGCGCCAATTGACGAGGGTTAACTCGACAAATGTCCTAGATAAAGGACTTAGGATCGGGGGAATAGGGCGTCGGATGAACTCGAAGGTAAAGGTTAGTCGAAATAAGTGTATATCGAAAGTAAACTTGGGTGTTCAACCTGGCTTGCTTTCAATCTGCCCTACACCGTCCCCTCCTGGCCCCTATATATAGGTGGCTAGGTCTCGAGGATCGGGTAGGGTCCGATACAGATTACAATATCGACATAGGTAAGAACTCATATCTCGACTATCATTACAATTGGGCCTAGCTTAACGGGCCTCAGGGGTACTCAACTAACGGGCTCTATTAACTATACCCTTGTCAGAGAGAGAGAGAGAGAAATCGGAGAGGGAGAGGGAGAGGGTTACCTGCTGTTTGAGTCGAGGAGCTCAAACCAGTAGCCATGGCGATGGGTGGCGGCAATGTTAGTGGTGCTTCCCGACGCACGTCGCTAACCCTAATCAGTGGGTCTGGCGGTGGGGTTGAGGAGCACGGTGAACCTCGTGTCTCGAGCCCTCGGCCCCCCACCTCTCTTTATAGCGCTGGTGTTAGGGGCCCACCGACCATTAAGGGTCGGGCGCCCCCGATCAGGGCGCAATCAAGGGGCTGTGATCGAGCCATTGGGCTCGGTCACGGTGAGATCAATCCAACACAAGTCCCTCTTCAAAAAAAAGTCCCTCTTCTCTAAATTCATGTCCAAGGTTATCTTTCCAAGCTCACTTCTGATGATTGTCTATGCAAGCTGAATGACTGCAAAAATTGGATTCTCCACGCCATAGGAAGCAAGGTAGGGATCAACAGTCTGCAAGGTTTACATAATAGTAAAGGTTGGAGTTAGCATTAGTAGTTTGCCTGCAACAACCTCTGATTTCAAGAAGGATGTGTGTTGAAAATGCAAATCCCTAAACACTACACTAAGTAAATTAACATCAATCATTTACTTTGTTTTTTGTTTACAAGGTTAATTTAGTAAATTAGAAAATACCTCAGCACTATACTGCAGAAACATTACTAATATTATGATTAATACAGAAATATGCTAAATATAACCTTGTTAAACTTAGTTGAATGGCAAAATATACAAAACAACACAGACATAACTATCCAACCAGCTGATATTAACAACAGTATTATAACAAAAAGTAGCAGGCAAGGTTACTCACTTTTATGAAAGGGTCTAGGTTACCTCAATCAATGATAAATCAATTTTATTAACTTTTGTGATAAAAAACAATAAGATGTCTCAAAGGTAAAGATCTAAAGTGCCAGACTAACCCTGGTAGCGGAAGCATCAAACATGCTAAGGTTTCGGGAACAAGGTGGCCACATATTCTGGCCCCATTCTATATTTCCATCTGAGCTTCCGCATTGTTGTCGTCCTTTGGTTATAAAATCAGAACAACTGCCATAAGCTATTTTGATCAATCCTACAAAGAAAAATAAAATCATTAGGCTAGATAACATAAAAAATAAATAGAAGGGTTACGATGTGTTATTGGACAGACCTGAAAATGTGTACTCAAAATGTAAAAACTATCGATCCGGGCCGAGATTAATAAATATAGTTTACACTAAAATTATATACAACACTTCAATTTATTGCATAGATACTACAAATCCTAAGTGTTCAAACTAGTGTTGTTAATATACAACAGTTCTATTATTCGATTCAATTGCAGACTGGTTGAAACAATCGATCTGAGCCAAGACTAAAAATAATAATTTACAATAAAATTATATGCTTTCATAATAACTTACTGTTTATTATATTGCAGCCTGAATTAGTGTATATCTTTCCCATTACACAGTGAGAATAAATAAATATGAAATGTTATTACTATAAATATTAGAATTATTTTATTTTAATATACAATAAAAGTATGCTTATTGTATTCTAAAGAAATATATTTATAACAAAAACAATCTTAGTCTTCTATTTTACAGACTTTGGCTAGAAATGATAAAATTTATACACCTCCGTTCTTTTGCCTTTGGATGAATATTAAATATTTTTAAGGTTTTGATACATATAATATTATTAGACATTCTAACAAATATCTTAAGACAGATCTTAAGTGTACCATCAATGTGATCAGTAATCTTTTGTGCAAAACCGACCATCATTTTGTAACGCTGCATGGACAAAATTATGCTGCTCCATCAGTGTCTCTCAACACCGCACCACACCCCAATCTATCAAGGAAACGTTCTTCTCGAAAAGTCCAGAAAAAAATGGGATACTCCAAACATAATCAATACAATTCCTCACAATTTTCTATCCCGTTTTTTCCTCCCAAAATTCCTCGCATCATTCCAGCAACAATCCCTCTTTTATTGCAACCATAGAAACAACGCGGTGTAGAAAATGCGCCCTAAATAAAATGTGGTGTAGAAAATGAGACCTAAATAAAATACAGACAGCAGAACAATATGCATATGAGTAGGCTCTAAACTTGACCCAATAAATCATGGCTCTGTGGAGCCATGATCCCCAGATACACAGAAATAGATAGAGTGAATTTCACTTTTTATCCCTATTATATATTTGTGACACTAATTTGTTCATATTGCCCCTTTTAGAAGCTTTGGATCTTCAATATTATTTGTGTCCACTGAGCAAGATGTCAAGTGATGACCGCAGTTAAGAAATACTAGAATGATAGCAAGCAATAGAATAAATGGATATGAGAAGTCTAGACAAGATCGTCGATAGCGACCGCCGATCTTTACATATTTTGGCGCACCACCCCAACGTAACATACCAGTCTTATATAACAAAAACAAGCAAAATGCTAAAGTGGGGCAAAATCATGTTTTAAATCTCCTAATCTAGATATTTTAGTAGAAGTTTCACTAAATGAGGTAATATGTATCATAAATGCATAATTACATGGTAAAAAGTGAAATTCACTCAAATAGATACAAGCAACAAACATGTCCATGAAATTGCTCTAAGGTGAAATTACATGCCCAGCCTAGAGTAAGATGAATATGGAAATCCGGTGAACTTCCGGTAAAAATCTAAGCTGGGCTCGGTGGAATTTCACGCGCAAGGTATTATCTCGTGACACATACTGTTCGTTTCCGTGGATGGAGACGCGCTGGTCTGTCACGGCAAGAGCGACCACTGACCACTCACAATTTGCCGCATGTCTGCGCTCACTCACGTGGGAGGAAACAATTGTCGCATTCATTTCAGCTGGTCATATTGCAAATTTGCAATCATACGCTGGAACCCATGTTTTATCCTAGCTACTCGATTTTTCGATAAAGCTATATAGAATATACAAACCTCTACACCTATAAGATGCCCAAAAACATCAATATTGCACATAGCTAAAAGAAGAAAATAAAAAAAGAGAAGAAGTCTGATGATCAATCTCATACGCGGCAGCACTCTAACTACCATCAATGAAAACATCCAGACTATAAAAGAGGCTCTCCAAAAGCGACGTCTTCAAAAAGAAAACAATATCGTCGCTGGATCGAAGATCTTCGGTTTTTACGCTAGAGAAAAGTCTGAGTTCTCAAAACAATGCCTTAACAGGACCACTGCAAGGTTTAATCAATAAAAGACCAGACATTTGATTTTTACCTCAAAAGGAGCACCACCAAAGTTGAAGTCCCCTAGTGCCGCTGCTGCAAATCACCAATCACCAG
This sequence comes from Dactylis glomerata, assembly GCA_007115705.1. Lineage (NCBI taxonomy): Eukaryota > Viridiplantae > Streptophyta > Magnoliopsida > Poales > Poaceae > Dactylis > Dactylis glomerata. The sequence continues at coordinate 98,755 of QXEO01000185.1, forward strand.
GCTCACATATACCACACGTGCAATTTGGACATGAAAAGTCTCGAGCCAAGCATGCACAACAGCCCGTGAAGCAGTGTCTTCCTCACATCCAAAAACCCCGGCCCCCCTTTGCCCTTACCTTTTGATCTCCCAATCATAGATGACTTACATTCCCCACCATTGTCAACACCACTTCGACATGTTTGTGATGTCAGCTGAAAGCAAAGCTTCGCAACACACCCCGTTGAAGCCCCGCGGGTTGCTATTTTTTACGTGCCCGACTAGATTCCTTCTGATCTAGGGTCCGGGAGCACTTGACCAATCCGTGAAGATCGTTGGTGGAGAAATACTAAACTCGTCGGTGGCCTGATCGGAGGCAACCGGCAGCAGCAGAATGGCCAGTTGGACGGAAGAGTACCGCTAGGGTCGTTGCCCTACCTCCTTTATTGCCTGGAAGGGGACGACATGGGAGGGGATCTTCTTCACCGGCTGCCCACCTTCCATGGCGGGTGATAACATCAGCATGCTAAGAATGAGACGGCAGGAGCTGCACTGGCATAGCCCGCTCGAGCATCCACTCGATGGCTGGCACCGCCCAAACTCGCATCAGAGCACATGGGCGCCACCCGGCCTCCACGCTCCCCTAAGCCGCCTTTGGCAGATGGGGTGCCGCCGCTCTTCGGGAGGTCTTATGGTTCCCTCGGATTGGATGCATATACCTAGTTACTCGATAAACATGGTAATGTTTTGTTCATACTGTATCTTACTAGGTTTTGGGATATACATGTCTATGTACGTAGTAGCTGATTTTATATGCGACCTGACCGTAATTTTATTGTTTTTTAACAGTCAATACCACATATATTTATAGTAACAAATAGTACATGGTAGAGATACACGAGCTGTCTTTGCCAATTACAAAATAAAGTCTAAAAGAAACTAGGAAATCTTCGAGGTCTTCAAACTCTTTCTTCTTCCATGACATAATCTTGTACTTTTCTGAAGGTAGCCCAAGATAGATACGAAACCATAAATCTGTAAATACCTACGACGGTTCTTTCATAATTTTTTGAGCCGCAACGCAAAGGCTACGTGCACGCATGCATCCATTGAAGTAGTCAATCAACATTGGCAAGAGTACCAACACCAGTATGACAGAGCAAAATAACAAAACAACTTGATCGACGTCGCTGGGGAGTCGAGAGTACGAATCACCATTGTCGAGGACGTAGCACCCGAGACAAATATTGCAAGGACAATTCTACTCGCGGCGACCAAGAGAAAAGATCCAAAATCGATCTGGCAAAGTAAGATCTGAAGGACCATACCTAAAGGAGTTTAATCTTCCAACACCACCATTGACACCGGGAGGAAGATCTCGTCATCGATCAAATGGCCGGAGATCAATTATTGTAGACGATGTCATCTCCATTGATATAGAGGCCAAAAGAAGATGGCGACCAAACCCTAACCTAATCTTGTGAAAATACTACTTTTATCAAAACCTCCACTCATAGATCGGATTCCACACCCTTCCTGACACCGTCGAGGCCGGCCGGAGGAGGGAACGAATCTATAGTGGAGTAGTAAGGGCATCCACAATGCATAGCCCCAGGGGTGCTGCCTCGCAGCTTTAGCTAGATTCTGGTGGTCCAATTTAGGCTTGGATGATGTACTTTTAGGGAGGCTGTCTCTTCTGCATAAGGCTGCCTCTTCAACACTAAAAGTGAAAAAGAAAGGAAAATGTGAGAGGGAAAGAGAGAAACTAAATGAGCTTTTGAGGGATAGAGAAAGTGTCATGGGTTGGACCAATATTCTTCACACCTATTGCTTTATTTACTTTTTAGGTTCGTGCTTACGTGGGACAATAGTATACCACTGTCTCCATTGCTCATGCCGTAAGAGAAGAGGCGGTTAGGTCAAAGGGCGGCGGCTGAAAAGTTTTACCTCGCGAGGTGACCTGACGACAAACTAGTATTCCTAAGATGTCGCATTATGAGTTGTGTGTGCTTGATTTTGCAACGGGACAATGGCGTGACGGAAAGAGGCATATCCCTCCATCTTGGCCTCTTGGACAGAATGCCAGAATAGGGGACGTCAATCTCTGGTACTCTTCTGCCTTCACTTCCCAAAGCGGAAATGAAAGGCAAAGGAGATGCTTCTCCCTGAAAACTGCGTTAGCCGAATTAGCACATCTTGTCCTTGCATAAAAAGAAAGGAAAAGATTCCGATCTGGTCATTGCCGCAAGTGATTTAGGTAGCTGCATTACCGTCTGTAATTGCTGCAAGTGCCAGGTTCATATATACATGAGCAGGAATTGCACACACCATTGCCCTGTTCGGCCCATGATTCTTTTCTAACCTTGATCTAAACCTCTAACTAGGCACATTACATGGTCCGTGCAAGAACGCTATTAGTAAGGTTGCAATACCAAATCTGCACTATCCCTACATTACAACAGCAACGTGCAACAAAACAATACAGCTACCAGTACTGCCTTGTGCAAACCCGGCCATCATTTTCTAACGCTGCACGGGCACAATTATGCTGCTCCATCAGTGCCTCTCATCACGCGCACCACACCCAAATCAAGCAAGGAAACGTTCTTCTCGGAAAGTCTAGAAAAAGAAGAACACAAAAGGACATGACAGGAAGAGCAAAGTGATGAAGAAAAGATGTGAAACTGCAAACACAATCAGTGCTTTTCCTTTCCACTTCTTTTCCTCCAAAAATTCCGCACATCTTCTTTAGTCTTCCTAGATAAGTAGAAGATCAAGAACAATGGATCGATGCAATACACGCCCATCAACGAATCAATTACCTACCTGCAATATCAATTCGGCCCAAAAAAATGGGTGTATACACAAATTTTCAATTTGGGTTCGGATGCATGGTGGTGTGTGGCTAGGGCGATCCCTTCTTGCGGAGCATGACCTCGGTGTCGAGGCCGAAGGCGTCGACCTTGGAGACCCTGACCACCTCCGACCGGCGGAAGAGGCCGAGCAGGCCGTCGACGTCGAGCAGGTCGTTGGCGGAGTACTTGTCCCCTCAGCGGTGCACCGCGACGTGCAGCACTGCGATGCCGCCGGGGCGCAGCGTGCGCTCGATCTCCGCGGCGAAGCGGTCCGGGTAGAGCGCGTGGTCGAAGACGTTGGAGAACTCGAAGTCGAAGGCGGCGTCGGCGAAGGGCTGCGCGTGGAAGTCGCCCGGGAGGACGAGCGGCGGCGCCGGGGCGAGGTCGATGCCGACGGCGTCGCGCACGCCGACGAGGCGGAGGGCGGCTACCTCCTGGCCGAGGCGTGCGCCGACGCAGAGCGCGCGGGAGGCGTCGGAGAGGAGGCCCTCGGCGCGGAGGGCCTCGAAGGCACAGGCGAAGGCGTCCACCTTGCGGCGCCAGTCGCGGGTGGCCCAGACGCAGCGGAGGCGCGGGTCGAGGGTCTTGTTAAGCTGGTGGCGGAGGTAGTCGTCGTAGGAGCGGAAGGCGGCGCTGCGGCGCATGCGGATGTGCGGGTTGGGCGGGGACAGGAGGAGCGGGACGGGTAATTTAGGTGGGATTTTTTTTTGAATAGGCGGGGAAAATTTCAAAATTTTCCAAAAAAATCAAATAGTCGGCAAATTTTTCAAAATTTACCCGTAGCGCACCTCCACTCCATGCGCTATGGGTAAGATTTTTACATTTTATCCCGCCACACCTCCACCGTCCTCAAAAAATTCAAATTTTGAGATATACTTATGTTTCATGATCTAGTTATTAGAAAAAATAATAAACTTAAATTTAATAATTTTTACAAAAAATTTATGCCCAAGTAAAACGGCCATAACTTTTGCGGACGAAGTCGGATGAAAAAGTTTATTATATGAAAAAGTATCTACACAAAAACTTACATCCAATTTTTGGTCATTTGGACAATTTTTAGAATCTTCAAATACAAGAGGGAAAATAGAGTTTTTCTCACTTTCATATTTCATATTTTTATTTTTTATTTATATTGGATTAAACTTTTAGATTTATTCTATTTTTATTTTTTTAAATTTGAAATTTATGTTTTTAATATATTTTTTTCTAAATTTCTGAATTTTTAAAAACATTTGATTGTTTTGATTTTTAAATTTGGAATTTACTTTTTTGAAGTTTTTTAATTTTTTAAAAATTCAAAAATTAAACAAACATATACACATATCCACATATCCACACATATACACATATACACACATAGGCTTTAAGAGGATTGATATGATAGTGGTACTACTATCAATAAAGACTTGGGTAGCTGACGTGGGTATGACCTCTCGGGTCCTCGATATTAACCTACCTGGTTCCTGCCAAGGAAAAAGCCAGCTCGAAGGATACATGAAGCCCGCAAGGCCCAACACTTTGACTTGGAGTAGAAGACAAAAACTACTTGTAAATCCTAACTGGCTGCATATATAAAGCCACTAGGGGCATCCCCTAGAGAGGCTAATTTCGCATAGATACCTGATCTCGCATAGATCCTACGCATAGGCTAGCACACGCCATCTCTTTCGACCATAGCCAGATCCCATCTGCGCACCATTGTAACAGCTCCAACTATACAAGCAATACAAGATCAGACAAGCAGGATGTAGGTCTTTACCCTCCGGGGGCCGAACCTGGGTAAATTCGTGTGTACCCCTGTTTCTGTCTGAAGCCGTCGAATCCGCCAAGCGCCACATATGCTCCATGAATCGAAACCCCTAAACATGGGCATTGCCGGGTTAAAACCTCATCAATTGGCGCCGTCCGTGGGGAAGACGGGCGCTGGATCCATGGGTTCGCCGGTTCCATCAACGCTTGATACGTCTCTAACGTATCTATAATTTTTTATGCTACATGCTTGTTTTTACACCATTTGCTTAGTGTTTTGTTACACTTCGTGGCATTTTTATGCATTTTTCGGAACTAACCTATTAACGAGATGCCACAGTGCCAGTTCCCTGTTTTCTGCAGTTTTTGTGTTTCAGAAAAGTTACACAGGAAATATTCTCGGAATTGGACGAAACAAAAGCCAAACATCCAAAAATTCACCGAAGCTTCCAGAGAACCGAAAAGGAGACGGAATGGGGCCACGAGGGGCCCACATAACAGGGCGGCGCGGCCCAGGGCTAGGCCGCGCCCCTATGTGTGTGGCCGCCCCGGTCCACTTCTAACGATGCCCCTTCGCCTATAAAGACCCCCCGACGGGAAAAACCGAAAGACCCGATCACTTTTCCAGAAAACATCGCGATCCGCCGCCGCCGTCGACCAGAGATCGGAAGGGTCCAGAAGTTCTTCCCGGCACCCTGCCGGAGAGGGGAATCGCCACCGGAGGTCTTCTTCATCGCCATGCTTGCCTCCGGCGCGATGAGTGAGTAGTCTACCTTGGACTATGGGTCCATAGCAGTAGCTAGATGGTTGTCTTCTCCACCATGTGCTTCATGTTTAAATCTCATGAGCTGCCTTAAATGATCGAGATCACCGTTATGTAATTCTACATGTTGTGTTTGTTGGGATTCGATGAATATTGGTGTTATGATTGAGTTGATGTGCTGAATATTATCTTATGTTATTTCTATGTTGTTTATGATCTTGCATGCGCTCCGTTGTTAGTAGCTATCTTGGCCGAGCAGATACTAGTGACTCCAAGAGGTGGTATTTATGCTCGATAGTTGGGTTCATGCCTCTATTTAATCTGGGGGAGTGACAGAAACCTCTAAGGTTGTAGATGTGTTGTTTCCACTAGGGAGAAAACAACATTCGTATGCTCAAGGGCATATGCTTTGTTTACATTACACACTTTGCTTAATGCAGTTATCTGTTGTTCGCAACTTAATACTTGTGGAGTTCTCGGATTGATTTGCCATAAGTGGATTATTAGTCATAGATGCAGTTGGATGGCGGTCTATGTATCTTGTTGTAATGCCCAGAGTAAATCTCATAGTGATCCTCTCGACATATGCACGTTGTCTTTATTCTATCAATTGCCCAACTATAATTTGTTTACTCAGCATGTGTTATTTTATCTTATGGAGAGACACCACTAGTGAACTGTAGATCCTGGTCCTATTTCCATTATATTGCTATCACCTATTTACTTTACTCGCACTGTTTACTTTACTCACATACTACTATTGCTTTCCACTCGATACGCTCATACCCGTTGTTTCAAGCAAACCGATGAGATTGACAACCTCATCGTAAGTTGGGAACAAAGTATTTGGTTGTGTTGTGTGCAGGTTCCACATTGCTACTAGTTGAAGATGCGCTAACAAGAAATCGTTAACGGCGCCCTTGTTGGAGTGTCACTATGCTAGCAAGCATCACCTTCTTGAGTTTGGCTTTTTCCTATTAGATCGATAACCTTGGTTTCTTATTGAGGGAAAAACTTGCTGCTATATTCATCATACCTTCTTCTTGGGGTTTCCCAACGGCCGGTCATTTACTTCATCATCACCGCGCCATCTATAGCAATCAAGACTTTTTCTGGCGCCGTTGCCGGAGAAAAAGAAGACTTCTGCAAGAGGAGTTTCGCACGCACATCCTTTACTTTGTTTTAAGTTTTGCTTTTACTTTATTTTTATTTGAATCGTTTTATCAAAAACCCCCAAAAAATTAGTTTCTTTATAGTTGTTTTTACTTGTCTGCTTTTAGCTTTGCTAGAATGGCTACTCATGAGAATACCAAGTTGTGTGATTTTACTAGCACGAATAATAGTGATTTTATCTGCACTCCTATTGCGCCACCTGCTCCTGCTGCTGATTTTATGAGATTAAGCCTGCTTTGTTGAACCTTGTTATGAAAGAGCAATTTTTTGGTGCTAGTACTGATGATGCTGCAGCTCATCTCAACAATTTTGTTGAGCTATGTGAGATGCAGAAATATAAGGATGTAGAAAGTGATATTATTAAGCTTAAGTTCTTTCCTTTTTCTTTGAGAGGAAAAGCTAAGGATTGGTTGCTATCTTTGCCTAAAAATAGTATTGATTCATGGGCTAAGTGTAAGGATGCTTTTATTGGTAGATACTATCCTCCTGCTAAGATTATAGCTTTGCGTAGCAATATTATGAAGTTTAGTCAGTTTGATAATGAACATGTTGCTCAAGCTTGGGAAAGAATGAAATCTATGATAAAGAATTGTCCCACTCATGGACTGACTACTTGGATGATTGTCCAAACATTTTATGCAGGACTAAATTTTTCTTCAAGGAACCTATTGGATTCAGCTGCTGGAGGCACTTTTATGTCCCTTACCTTGGGTGCCGCAACAAAGCTTCTCGATAACATGATGGTAAATTATTCTGAATGGCACACTGAGAGAGCTCCACAAGGTAAGAAGGTAAATTCTGTTGAGGAAACCTCTTCCTTGAGTGATAAGATTGATGCTATTATGCTGATGCTTTCTAATGATAGGACTCATGTAGATCCTAATAATGTTCCTTTAGCCTCTTTGGTTGCTCAAGAAGAGCATGTTGATGTAAACTTCATTAGAAATAATAATTTCAACAATAATGCCTATAGGAACAATTTTGCTAGTAACAATTATAGGACGTTTCCTTCTAATGGTGATAATAGCTATCTTGGTAGACCTAAAATGCCTAGTGAAGAAAGAATTTTTGAACTTGAAAAGGCTTCCAAGAATTTTATGCAGGTGCAATATGAGCAGAACAGGGCTTTCACCAAGACTATGGAGGAGCAATCAGCTCTATTGAGGACTATTAGTCATCAACTTGAAAATTTAAACAAGGCTATTCCTGAGTTGCAAGCTAAGGTTTCCAAAGCTGAAACCGATATTTCGTCTTTGTCTAATGCGCAATCTTCTTTGGTTAACAGAATGTCCGCTAAGCCTGATCATTTTGCCACTTCTAATGCTATCCAAGTTAGAATTGATGAAAATGTTAGGATGCTAGCAGAATTGCATGCCAGGTGGGAAAGGAAAGATGAGATGGCTAGGAAGATAAAGGTATGTACCATTACTACCTCTAATGATGTTGCTCCAAATGCTAGCAATCCTCTTACTTTGATTGGTGTAGAGAAAACTCCCACTCCTAGTGTTAAAAAGCCCAAAACAGCTAAAACTTTTTCTCAAAAGAGTGCTGAAATTTTTTGGAGTGTAGGAGATGATAGCTCTATTTCCTTTAATGATTTTGATATTGATGGCTGCAATATATATAAAGTTATTTTGTTCTTGCAAAAGCTTGCTTTGACTCCCAATGCTAGTTCTTTAAATGTTGCTTTTACTAAGCATATTACAAATGCTCTCATGAAAATTAGGGATGAAAAGTTGAAGCAAAAAGCTTCTATTCCCAAGAAGTTAGAAGATGGTTGGGAACCCATCATTGATATGCATGTTAATGGTTTCGATTGCCATGCTTTATGTGATCTAGGTGCTAGTAGTTTCTATTATGCCTAGAAAAATTTATGACATGCTTGATTTACCACCGCTTGAAAAGTGTTATTATGATGTTCCTATTGCTGATGTTGCTAAGAAGAAACCTTTAGGAAGGATTAATGATGTTCTTATTATGGTTAACAATAACCTTGTTCCCATTGATTTTCTTGTCATGGATGTTGAATGCAATGCTTCATGTCCTATTATTTTGGGAAGACCCTTTCTTCGAACTGTAGGTGCCATCATTGATATGAGGGAAGGCACCGTCAAATATCAATTCTCACTCAAGAAAGGTATGGAACACTTCCCTAGAAAGAGAAAGAAATTACTTTTTGACTCCATTCTTAGAGCAATTTATGAGCTTGATGCTTCATCACTTGATATTACTTGATTCACACTTTCTGCGCCTAGCTCAAAGGCGTTAAAGAAAAGCACTCTTGGGAGATAACCAAATTTTTTTACTTTCAGTTCTTTTTCTTTTATTTTGAGTCTTGGAAGTTATTACTACTGTAATAACCACTCCTTATCCTTTTTATTTCGTTTTTGTGCCAAGAGAAGCCTCTAATTTGAGTGAGGTAAGATTTGGGGATGTTGCTGTCCTAAAACAGTTTTCGGTGCTGCACCCTAAAAATTTGTGAAAATTCTCACAATATGTTTTGGACCTACGATTTCTTGTGCATATGACCCAGGTTATATCCAAACTTTCATTAGTCATACACTTTTTGATTTGAGCAACATAAAACCCTCTAAAAATTCGACCTTTGTTAGCTGTTCTGTTTTGACAGATTTCTGCCATTATTTGTGTTTGCCGCTTTATCGCTTTCTTTTTGAGTTCTTTTGATCACGGAAATTTTGGGGATGTTGCTAAAGTAATATATGCTTTATATGTGGTGGTTTTGAGTTGAAACCTGAAGCAAAAAAGGGTTGATTCATTGCTATGCTTACACTAATGTTGCTAATAGAATTGTGTCTAGTTTTGTATGAAGGAAGTTTTCAAGTGTAGGGATTGGAGAATGATGAGATGAGTTGAAGAATGGACAAAAGCTCAAGCTTGGGAATTCCCATGTCACCCCAAGAAATATCCAAGAGGTACAAGCGTCAAATCTTGGGGATGCCCCTGAGGCACCCCTTCTTCATCGGCAAAAAATCAGGTCACCTTTCAACACACTATATTTTTATTGCATCATGCATTATGCGTTTTTCTTGGAGTGTCAGTTGTTTTTAGTTTTAAGTTTTGTTTAGTTTTGTTTGCTATAATAAATGGTTGGACTGTGGGGACCCCGGATTACCCATCCGGAATACCCGATATGCATACAATTCACGATCCCATGATCAGTGTGTCGTGAATCCACATATCCGAGTTGATAACAAAATTACATCATCCATTACAGTACCAAATAATATACTTACAATTGTTCACATGACCAAGTATGATACTACCATGCAGGACAAGTCTACAACTAAGCAGCGAATACCAGGCAGCGTTGATGACCCACATCATGCCTACTACCCTACAGGTAACTGACTGGGAGATGTTCCTAGTTCGCACCGGCATCATCGTAACCACCTTCATCTTCCTCATAGTCTTCTCCATAGTCTGACCAAGTTAATAGCCAGGGACAAAGCCGTGAGTACATTTTGGAATTGTACTCGTAAACCATCTAAAGAGAGTGCGTTGATATGCAGTTTGGCTGTACCAAGGAAAGGCTCTAGTCTAGTTTATTTTCTTCAGAAACACGGTTTTCTCGTGTCGATATAGCATGTCCAGAAACCATGTTCTACGACATCTCTATATCCTTAGTAAAAACATTTATAAAACAAGTTTAGTAAAATCTCTAGGAAGGAGAAAACCCTTTTTTGTTCATAAACCAGGTCAATCAAACATGACCATCTCCATTAATAGAACTAGGTTAATCACACATGACCATCTCCTATTCCTCGGCAGTACCCTACAAGTACTCTGAACAATACCCGTGCCACGGCCAGTACCCTCCGAGTACTCCATCCGGCACATTTTCCATTTTTCTGAAAACACTTTATAAAACCAAAAACTGACACAGGTTAAGTATGGCCATTCCAACCGTCCATGACCGAGGACTCGGCTATTCGAATAGATTTACACTCTGCAGAGGTTGTACACTTTACCCACAATCATCCAGATACTCATCGTGTGGGCATCTTCCCCGCATAACATCATATGCCATGACAAGCACCCGATTAAAGCCTTTCGCTTATCTACCTTAGTACGGGAATCTACCCTATGGAGTATGTACCTCCCCGGCACATCCTCGCAGTCTACCTCCACATTCGAGCGTAACTCCAGTACCACGTCAGGAGACCCATAGTGTCTTCCGGCCGGATAAATCTCTCACTGGATCCCGATTTACTATTGCCCTTATACTTGCAGCAATCTGGATTACCGCGTACCCTTATATAGTTATGAGACTTCCGTACTAAAATAAACAAACTATGAGCTAAGCCCCGTCCCATACCAGGGTAATCGTGGTTGCACGGGTTAATTGGTCTAGTGAACACTTATACACAATGCCCTCTTTCATAAATCCTCCTCCTCCTTCTCCTTTTCTCCATTTCCCATAACCCATTTTCCTGAAAACACTTCAGTGGAATAGAGCACTATTCCAAGGTTTTCGAAACCATTTTTCAAAGTCCCATTTGAGTGTTCCCAACCTAGAGTTTTTGCTCCACTACAAAGTTTTCCCAAAGGCTATGATGCTAACCATCACGCCACTAATTCTGGGGAATAAGTAGGTGTCAAGATAGGGGTCATCCATGAGGATGATATCATTTGACTTGTGGAGCCAAGTCACCAACAATTGCTATTTAGAGGCAATAGCAACAGAAAACAATGCATTTTCATAAACAGTAATAAATCATGCAATAAGTAAAATTGGGATCAGATATGCAACAAGTTTAGATGGCTTGCCTTGGTTGGCTAGTCCCTGGTCTTCCTCCTCCTGGTACTCAAAGACTACTACCCTCCTCGGTACACTCCTCGTTCGAATCTATCGCCGGAAAAGTAATAGCACACAATAAGCACACATGCATACAAGGTTCACACACATACCACTCAATAGCACTTTGCAATCAACACGTACCAGAAGCAAACACATTTAAATTCTGAAACAAGATCTCATCTTACAAAAGTAAAGTCATTCTATTAACAAGAAACCAATTTCTATACCAAATACACCCTATGTGCAACACAATCACATTGCAGGCATCAAAACTTGATCTAAAATTACAACCAGCATAGCATAAGATAGGTATCAAGTTTTTGAAGCTAACCCAATTGGAATCACTCCAAAATAAATTAGGGCTGAATGAATAAGATTTTCCTAGCCTCAAATACCACTAGATAGGCAAGATAATTCCTAAATATTCTCTGTAATTCCTAAAATCACTCTAGAGGATATTTTGGAAAGCTACAGTAATATATAATACATAGAAGTTGGAAGCAAACAAGAAAATTATTCCTAATAGAATTAATAAATCAAACCATGCAATTTATCAATAACAATAAGGTAATTACTGCAGGAGAACCAAACATCCTAAAATAGCAAAACAAGTTCTTCATGCATCACAATACAACAGAGAATCAATGAAAATTTGAATTGCTCAAATTAAATATACAAAACTCCAGATTTGGATCTATGAATGAAAAGTGACTACTTTTGCCATTGAAAATACTATTAAATAAACAAGCAACTATTTTACATGGGACCAGTGCCACAGGATGGATATTTTAACAAGAAATCTACAGAAATTTGAATCACTCAATTTGCATGCATGGTTATTTTTCTAGGCATTTTCAAAGTTGCAGATTTGTTTAAATTTGAATTAACAGAATCCACACAAAAAAATGTCTGGGCCGGATTCGGACGGATCTGGGCCAGACCATGCTGGGCCGGCCCATCTTCCATTCCACGGTGGTGGGAGAAAAAGAAATGGAACCTGACTAGTGGGCTCCACTAGTCAGCAAGCGGGGCCACAGGGGGGTTGACAGGTGGGCCGGGTTGACTGTTCTGATCTCCCGCGGGACCGTTGGATCCAGATCGGATAGCCTAGGGTCGCTGGACCAAAGTCGAGCGGCAGAAACAGAGGACGCGGCGGCTGCTCACCGGAATATGGCCGGCCGATCGCCGGACCTTGCTAGCGGGCTCGCTTGGATGCACCACTAGCACCAGCAGGCTCAGGAAGGCATCACAGATCTCGTGGACCCGTGTGCATATGCAGGGGAGTGCTGGACGAGGGGCCTCGTCGAAGACCCGATGCGGCGGAGGTTGAGCTCGAGGGGGCCAAGGCGGCCGAAGTTCCTGTACAAAATAAGAGAGGAAATACGCAACCAGGAGTAGAGGGGAACTCAAGGAAGTGCAGGAGATGTCGAGGGGAAGTCTGCATCGTGCTCGCGACATGGCGCCGTCCGCGGCGGAGCTCAGGGCCGAGCCGAGGAAGAAAGAAAAGGGGAGGAGAGATGGGGCTTAGTTCTGAGGTCCAGTAGGGAGAGAGGATGTGTGAGGGTGAGAGAGTGAGGCAGAGAGGAGGCCTGGCTGCTCTTATCTAGGGGACGGTCGGGCGCTGCCAGGCATGGCGCTCGCTGTCTGGCCGAGGTGGGCGGCGTGCGTGTCCAGGAGTAAGAAGACAATGAGAGTAATGGGGGCTGCGCCAGCGGGTCCACGCATGCGAGGCACAGTCGATGGCGAGGTTTTAGGTTCGGGGGTGGTCGGTTGGCTCAGAGGCGAGGCGGCGACTATATGCCCGCCAGGTGTTTGACGTTTGGTCAGCTCACAGAGCACGGGCGGGTGAGTCCGAGAGCAACTGGACAACGGGGAGGCTTGCTCAGTAAGGATTAAAGAGGCATAGGGCAACCCAGTGGCGAGGTGGCTCGAGCTGGGGAGGTATCTTATGCCTCAAGGCATGCCAATGTCGGCTTAGGGCATATGCGGGAGTGAGGGGGCTTGGAGCTAGCTAGGATAGCTTGTCGGTGAGGTAGCATTTCGACCAGATGGATGTGGAAGTGTTGCAGGGGTCAAGGTGATAGATTTGTGAAGTTTCAAATGGTTTTCGAGGATATTGGATGGATTTGGTGCGTTGATGCATGCATGGTCAAACTTTGGATTTGACTTAGCTTGATTATCTTCAAGAAGTACATGTGTGAATGATCAGAGAAGATAGTGAGGGGATTGAGTAAGACCTTGCCAAGTTTTAAATTTTTCCTTGATTACCAACAGTTTCATTTTGAAGATTTTCCCTAATAACAATTTGAACACGATGTTGGAAGAATTTGAAAATAAGCCACTAGGGTTTTGAGTTCATAGGATTCTACATTCATAAGATAGCATGGTAGAGTTTTTCTCAATTTTTATTTGATTGGGAGGAGTGCAAGAAATGGCATGGATTTCACTCCCATGCATTCTTCTAATAAGAGAAATAAACTAAGCGAAATAATTTATAGAAATTATTTTTGAGGATCAAGTAGTGATATCATGCATGAAAAACATTTTCAAAGTTAGTAGAGAGGGAATGGCTCATGGGAAGAATTTATGGCGAATGCTAAAAAGCGATCCAAAGATTTATGGAGAGAAAAAAAATAAAGGATGGAAGTAGTTTTGATTAGAGTTCAAAACCATCCCACATAAATGGGTGGCATACCTCAAAATGCACATACAAGTGCATAGGTAGTTAGAGTAGATTAAAAAAATAAGAGTAATAAATCATAGGATGGTCTCTGAACAATTTACTTCGAAATTTAAAAGTGTGAGCAGAAGTGCATCTGATAAAGGTCAAATGGTCGCTGATTTGATTAGGGTCGGAAACAGGATTAGAACAATTAGAATATGGCCTCCAATGAGTAAGTGGTAATGGAAAGAATGGAAGATCACATGTCAAGGATGAGTTCTAGGAAGGTACCATGTCATGGATAGAATAGATGAGCTTAATACAAGAGTCGGAAAACTGAATCTGTTAACATACACGAAGATGGTCTGCACACTAGGTGTTTGACGAAATGCCTGCAAGAAAATAATTTCCAGAAATTGAGAGGAACTTCTCAAGGTTGGATGGGGATGGTTTCCTATAACCTCATGGGTGTTTTATTGGGCCAAAATGATTGGTGCCAAAGTCCTCGAGAAGGGCTCCTAATGTCTTATGGTAAGACATTAAAGTTAGGGTTTTAGGATTGACATCAAAATAGGTTTTATTTGCAAGATAGAGTGGAAATAGCCTACAAGGATATCTCCATGGGACAATATAGTAATTGATGGACTTTGGATAGGTTAGGCCACATGCCTTCCTAAAGATCATAACTACACACAAACAACTCATCCAAGTCAGACAAAGTCACACAAAGTCAACCCATCACACAGAGTCACACCATTGGAAATAAGAGAGGTTGGTCCACAATATTGTTCAACACGCAACTCAAACAGACATTATTAACATAACAATCAAGACAAACAAGCAAGAAATAGTACTTCCCGAGGTTTGCACAAAAAGTTTTTGTTGGCCCTCATTTTTGGCTCACTAAACACTACTTAAACAGGGTTACAGAAAGTGGGGTGTTACATGGACCCCAACAAATTCCTTTTGGAGAAGTTGCCTTGCTTTTCATTTGCCAAGAACACTCAGTTTTTCACTCTTATCGTTTCAACGAGTGTTCTCTTTTCCTAGAACTGCATTTAGCTTTCGATTTTCGCCTTGATTTGTGTTCAGATCTTGTTATATCTTTGCATCAAGGTGTATTTTGACCTCTGGTACATGTTGGTTTTCATCAAAAGAGTTGTTTCAAAAAAGTTTGAATGGTGTTGGAAAAGAGAAAAAGCTTTATGCAAAAAAGTGGTACAAGAAGGAGCTTGTGTAGACTGCGGCCTAGGCTTTTGATGTCATGCTTGATGTCTTTTTGATAGTATACTTAGTGGTTTTGCTGTAGCATGACTTGTCTCAAATGACTGAGATTGCTTAATGAGCCTTTGAAAAAATCATGCATTGTTTTAATTATTTGGAAGCATTATTTTGGTTTTCTCCTTTGATGCTTTATTTGGGTTGACTTGGCGCATGCTCACACATGTTAGACTCATACAAGTCGCCATTGCCTCTATGATCATTTAGTTTTTGACTTTTGATGTCATCTTATGCTTCTTTTAATGTCGCTTTGTCGCTCTGCATAATTATGGCCGTTATTGCTCTCTTAGTTGGTTGCTCCCAGTCTTTTGCTAGCCCTCATTTTGTACTGAGTATGAGCTCTACTCGTGCATCCAACTCCTAAAAACCAAGTTGTTCCAATATGTCCACCATACATACCTATTAGCAATTTACTATTCCAAAGTATATTTGACTTGCTTTTATCTATCCTTCAAATTAAACTCTTTTTGGTGTTATGCGAAAATTGGTCAGTAAAGCTCTCACGAACCTGATGGCACACTTTACTTTTCTCGCTTTAAAATTTTGACATTGTGACTCTCTTATGTTGAGTTGTTATGCTTGCAAGTTGTAAGTTGGAAATTAGCCCAGCCATGCCGTCATGGGGCAAGCTTTCAACATTGCACTATCTTTCATTTAAGTTGATATCGTGATCTTTTGTTTATGGATACTCGCGATGTGAAATAAGTTGGGAATCTTGCGAGATCATGGAGTTTGTATATGTGTTAGAGAAACACATGGGCCGCTAATCTAAGCCATGCATAATTCATTATGGAAATTTACAGCATGCCCATAGTGAACATTCGACGATGCATCTCACAATAAAAGCTATACCAATGGTAAATAAAAGAGATGCTGAGGTGTTCATTGTCTGTTTGTCCTGTCATTTTGATGTGGGATTGTTCCATGTCATCGGGCAAGGAGGTACCCCGTTGGCGGTTCTCGATGATACATGTATACTTACAATGACAAGAGCTTGCTTGGGACTCTAAGTCGAGTAGCATGAGGTTTGGGTATTCGTACTTCACGGGACACGAGGTTTTCAACTTATGATTTGTCAAGCATATGCATCATAAGTGTATTCGCATTAACTTTAACCATTCAAGATGCCTATGATGGGGGCAATGAGATCTCAAAGCTAGTAAGTACCATAATTTTTGAAGGTTTATAAAACTTGCAATCACTGCTTCCCTCCGCGAAGGGCCTTTCTTTTACCTTTTATGTTGAGTCTCCACCTTCTACCTTTATGCACCATCTAAGAGAGCATAGTTGTCATTCTGAGTATAATGTGCATTGTCCCAAAGTTTTCATTGATTGATTCATGATGTTGGTTTCACTTGTTCTTAAATTACTTGTATCTAGTCGCCCTCTTAAACTTGAAGGTGTCCTATGCATTTATGTTTTGCTCTCTCATGAAGGACAAACTGAAAACCATTTGCTATGTTTTTCCATATGATTTGAACACATGTTTGACTTTCATTGTTTCATTTTCATGATCTTTCATTTGTGTTCTTTTTCATGTCATAACATGGTTGCTAAGTTTCTTCTATCAAGATTATATCTTTCATGCCCATGTTTTAAGTTCTTTTCATCCCAGTGCACAACACTTACATAGATGATCAAGATTATGTAGGTGCATGTCACCTCAAAAATTATTTCTTTGTTATCACTTACCTACTCGAGGACGAGCAGGAGTTAAGCTTGGGGATGCTGATACGTCTCTAACGTATCTATAATTTTTGATGCTCCATGCTTGTTTTTACACTATTTGCTTAGTGTTTCGTTACACTTCGTGGCATTTTTATGTATTTTCCAGAACTAACCTATTAACGAGATGCCACAGTGCCAGTTTCCTGTTTTCTGCTGTTTTTGTTTTTCAGAAAAGTTACACAGGAAATAATATTCTCGGAATTGGACGAAACAAAAGCCAAACATCCAGAAATTCACCAAAGCTTCCAAAGAACCGAAGAGGAGACGGAGTGGAGCCACGAGGGGCCCACACAACAGGGTGGCATGGCCCAGGGCTAGGCCGCGCCCCCTATGTGTGTGGCCGCCTCGTTCCACTTCTGACGATGCCCCTTCGCCTATAAAGACCCCCCGACAGGAAAAACCTAAAGACCCGATCACTTTTCCAGAATACATCGCGATCCGCCGCCGCCGTCAACCCGAGATCGGGAGGGTCCAGAAGCTCTTCCCGGCACCCTGCTAGAGAGGGGAATCGCCACCGGAGGTCTTTTTCATCACCATGCTTCCCTCCGGCGCGATGAGTGAGTAGTCTACCTTGGACTATGGGTCCATAGCAGTAGCAAGACGGTTGTCTTCTCCACCATGTGCTTCATGTTTAGATCTCGTGAGCTACCTTACATGATCGAGATCACCGTTATGTAATTATACATATTGTGTTTGTTGGGATCCGATGAATATTGGTGTTATGATTGAGTTGATGTGCTGAATATTATCTTATGTTATCTCTATGTTGTTTATGATCTTGCATGCTCTCTGTTGTTAGTAGCTATCTTGGCCGAGTAGATACTAGTGACTCCAAGAGGGGGTATTTATGCTCGATACTTGGGTTCATGCCTCTATTTAATCTGGGAGAGTGACAGAAACCTCTAAGGTTGTAGATGTGTTGTTGCCACTAGGGAGAAAACAACATTCATATGCTCAAGGGCATATGCTTTGTTTACATTACACACTTTGCTTAATGCAGTTATCTGTTGTTCGCAACTTAATACTTGTGGAGTTCTCAGATTAATTCGCCACAAGTGGATTATTAGTCATAGATGCAGTTGGATGGCGGTCTATGTATCTTGTTGTAATGCCCAGAGTAAATCTCATAGTGATCCTCTCGACATATGCACGTTGTCTTTATTCTATCAATTGCCCAATTATAATTTGTTTACCCAGCATGTGTTATTTTATCTTATGGAGAGACACCACTAGTGAACTGTGGACCCTGGTCCTATTTTCATTATATTGCTATCACCTGTTTACTTTACTCGCACTGTTTACTTTACTCGTATACTACTATTGCTTTCCACTCGATACGCGCATACCCTTTGTTTCAAGCAAACCGGTGAGATTGACAACCTCATCGTAAGTTGGGAACGAAGTATTTGGTTGTGTTGTGTGCAGGTTCCACGTTGCTACTAGTTGAAGACGTGCTAACAAGAAATCGTTAACGGCGCCCTTGTTGGAGTGTCACTAGGCTAGCAAGCATCACCTTCTTGAGTTTGGCTTTTTCCTACTGGATTGATAACCTTGGTTTCTTACTGAGGGAAAAACTTGCTGCTATATTCATCGTACCTTCCTCTTGGGGTTTCCCAACTAGCCGGTCAATTACTTCATTATCACCGCGCCATCTATAGCAATCAACGCTGCAAGAGATTCATCACCAAATCTTCGACACCATCGTCATGACCTTCGAATCAAGCATCAAGATCTTTGACACCATCGTCATGACCTTCGAATCAAGAATCAAGATCTTCGACACCATCGTCATGACCTTCGAATCAAGCATCAAGATCTTTGACACCATCGCCATGACCTTCAAATCAAGCATCAAGATCTTCGATGCCGCCATCGCTAAGATCTTCGAGTTCGCCATCATGGCCTTCAAGTCCACCGACATGGTCTTTGACTCCGTCTCCGACAAGAAATTCGACCCCTGCGTCGTCAAGAAATTTGACCCCTGCGTTGTCAAGAAATTCGACCCCTGCGTTGTCAAGAAATTCGACCCCTGCGTCGTCAAGAAATATTAGGGGTCACCTCGGAAGAAAATGTCAAAGCTAAGTTTTCCTCAACTATGAGTCGACTACTTTCATTACATTATGTATGCTTTCGACACTTTCAGCAACCGATACTCGGGGGCTTTGCTTTTACATTATGCATGTGTCTATTTGCCTAATGACCGTCGAGTGCGAGGTATCTACCTCCTCGACTGCAGGGATCAAGTTCATCGACTCCCCGTTCAAATACCGTGTCGAAGATAAGTCCACAGTTAAGATAAGTCCACAGTTAGCAACACTGCTGGCCCGGCAACGCAGCTATACGCGCTCTGCTGAGATAATTCCGTATCTACGGACGCATCAAGTCTACAGTTAGCGACACTGCTGGCTCGGCAACACAGCTATACGCGCTCTGTTGAGATAATTCCGTACCAACGGACGCTTTAAGTCCACAGTTAGCAACACTGTTGGCCCAGCAACGCAGCTATACGCGCTCTGCTGAGATAATTCCATACATACGGACGCTTTAAGTCCACAGTTAGCAACACTGTTGGCCCGGTAACGCAGCTATACGCGCTCTGCTGAGATAATTCCGTACCTACGAACGCTCTAAGTATCCCGACGGACGCGTCGGATACCACGCCTTCACCCGACACGGTTCGGGGTCTCGCTACTTCCACTCATATATTCGCCCCGACGTTGGCAACATGCTCGGGGGCTGCGCCTCGCATTGGTATTCATTTGCCTTGGCGTTGGCAACACGCTCGGGGGCTGTGCCTCGCATTGGTATTCATTCATCCCGGCGTTGGCAACACGCTCGAGGACTGCGCCTCACATTGGTATTCATTCGCCCCGATGTTGGCAACACGCTCGGGGGCTGCGCCTCTCATTGGTATTCATTCGCCCCGGCGTTGGCAACACGCTCGGGGGCTGCGCTCAGGATGGGAATGGGCCGGCCCGGACCTGGCCTTGGACCCGGCCCCTCTGGCCCCAGGGCCAATTTGAGAGGCCATGGGTCGACCCATATAAAAATGGTCAATGGTCTCGTTGGCCCAATGGGTATTACGGGTCGACCCAAATTTTTTCTTTCTCTCGCATAAAAGTCATGTTTCTAATGAATATGTTGTATGCTGGTAAAAGTAATACTGTACAACAATTAAAATACATATGCGCATGCTGATAGAAACAATAATCACGACCTATGTGAATGTGAGTTGAGCTCATAGTTGCCAGCGAACCGGATCGTTCGGATCGAGGAACGGGATCGCGAAACGGGGTTCGACATGCCGGTAAACAAGGATCGGTCAGGGGTACACATCTCTGGTACGCCAAGTTGGATCGGGGATCGCGATCCACTTTTGTTTGGATCGATGAGGCAGAATCAAGGGTATTAATAAGCCCAAATATGATGCTTGAAATTGAGGATATTAATAGGCCCAAATATGACACTTAGAATTAAGGGTATTAATAAACCTAAATAAGCCCATATATATATGAGAGAGCCCAGAATCAAGACTAATATGGAAACATAACGCACACGAACAGGATCGCGACCCAAAAGCGAATTGTACCGATCCACTCGCGTTCCCGACCCTCGATCCGGGTCGATCGACCCCGGATCGCGGAACGCGCCACCGATCCCGAACCTGGCAACTATGGTTGAGCTAGCTAGCTATGATCGAGTCATCAATCAACATGGATGCTCACAGATGTGTGCCTACTTGTCGTGTCTCGTCGGAAGAGCAGCCGTGCTATTTTTACTCTGCTTTCGTAAGATTAGAGCTACGCGAAGTTGCGAGCATATACGATCAATGCATGGCTATGGTCAGCTAGCTGAACGGATCAGAAAGGAGCACTGTGACAAAGCTGGACGAAGAATGACGACGACATGAAGGCTATGCCATTGACAAAGAATAGATCGGGCGGGGTGACGCAACAACTATTGTGAGATATGAGATTGCAGGATGGGCCAGCCCTGCTGACCCAACGGGTAATTTGGTGCCGGCTCCACTGACCCAAATCCCGTTCGAGGCTGACCCACCTGACCCATTGGCCATGAATTTTTGGGTCGGGCCAGCGACCCGGCGGGCCAACCCGACCCATTCCCATCCTGAGGCTGTGCCTTACGCTGTTAACTTTAGTAGCCTTCTAAATCATCAACGGCGCTCCGTCTGCTACGATGACTCCGGCTCGACATACTCTGGCTCGACGCCAATGACCTCATGCTGCGTCGACTCCGGTCCACGGTATTCGACTCCTGTCAGCCACACGTCGGCAACACCGACCTCGTCGCCTACAATGATCAAACGCTTGGGGGTTCGACAACGACATTGCCACTAACGATTCGCGAACCAGCAAGCATTCGACAACATCATCACAACGATTCGGCCACCGTGCGACTCCATCGACCGCGACATGCAAGAACTTCATTTGGTGCCCTCACACGCGACATGTACGACTTCAAGGCAAGATTTGAGTCTCTACCCGATTCTACGAATTGACTAGACATTCGGGGGCTACTGACGAGGGTATGACCCCTCGGGTCCTCGATATTAACCTACCTGGTTCCTGCCAAGGAAGAAGCCCGCTCGAAGGATACATGAAGCCCGCAAGGCCCAACACTTCGACTTGGAGTAAAAGGCAAAAACTACTTGTAAACCCTAACTGGCTGCATATATAAAGCCACCAGGGGCATCCCCTAGAGAAGCTAATCTCGCATAGATACCTGATCTCGCATAGATCACACGCATAGGCTAGCACACACCATCTCTTTCGACCATAGCCAGATCCCATCTGTGCACCATTGTAACAGCTCCAACTATACCAGCAATACAAGATCAGACAAGCAAGATGTAGGTCTTTACCCTCGGGGGGGCCGAACCTGGGTAAATTGCACATAATGAACTAGGTGAGGGTGATCACTGGCAGACATATAAACTTCAATTTTGACATCTAGAGCAGTATGGATATCTAAATCCATGGAATGGTCAAGGTACACAAGAGTGGAGGAAGATGGAAAAATATAGGCTAAATGAATTTCTTGTCTCATAATCATCGGAGACCGCTTCAGACAATTGATCTGCAACAGAAGAACAACTGGATGATAGCGATTCCTTCTCACTGTATGTCACCCTGCCATCCTCCCTCTCCCCTCTTATCTAGTAGAAGTAGAAATTTGGCCTTGTTGATGTGCACTCAAACATTACTTCCTTCACTTCCTTTCAAATTTGGGTGCCCTTCCTAGCAAATTAATTGCATAGATACTACAAATCCTAAGTGTTGAGACTAGTGTTGTTAATAAACAACACTTCGATTTATTCTGTTATTCGATTCAGTTGCATACTGGTCCAAACAATCGATCTGGCTCGAGATTAATAACTATAATTTACGCTAAAATTATATGCTTTCCTAATAACTTACTTTTTGTTATATTGCAGCCTAAATTAGTCTATATCTTTCCCATTACATGGTGAGAACAATTAAATAAATATGAAATGTTATTAGTATAAATATTAAAATTAAGTTATTTTAATATACAATAAAATTATGCTTATTGTGTTCTAAAGAAACATATTTATAACAAAAAACAATCTTAGTTTTCTATTTTACAGACTTTGGCTAGAAATGATAAAATTTGTACGGCTCCATTCTTTTGCCTTTGGATGAATGTTAAATATTTTTAAGGTTTTGATACATGGTGAGAACAATTAAATAAATATGAAATGTTATTAGTATAAATATTAAAATTAAGTTATTTTAATATACAATAAAATTATGCTTATTGTGTTCTAAAGAAACATATTTATAACAAAAAACAATCTTAGTTTTCTATTTTACAGACTTTGGCTAGAAATGATAAAATTTGTACGGCTCCATTCTTTTTACGGCTTCCTAGCAAATTATACGTTCTAACAAATATCTTAAGAGAGACCTCAAGTGTACCATCAATGTGATCAGTAATCTTTTGTGCAAAACCGACCATCATTTTGTAACGTTGCATGGACAAAAGTATGCTGCTCCATCAATGTCTTTCAACACGTGCACCACACCCAAATCTATCAAGGAGAACGTTCTTCTCGAAAGTCCAGAAAAAATTGGGATACTCCAAACAAAATCGATACAATTCCTCACATTTTTCTATCCAATTTTTTCCTCCCAAAATTCCTCGCATCTTTCCAGCCACAATCTTTCTTTTATTGCAACCAAACAAACAACGTGGTGTAGAAAATGAGCCCTCAATAAAATGTGGTGTAGAAAATGAGACCTAAATAAAATACAGACAACAGAACAATATGCATATGAGTAGGCTCTAAACTTGACCCAATAAATCATGGCTCCACTTAGCCATGATCTCCAGATACACAAAAATTGATTGAGTGAATTTCACTTTTTACCCCTAATTATATATTTGTGACACTAATTATTTCATTGAGTGAAAATTTGTTCATATTGCCCCTTTTAGAAAGCTTTGGATCTTCATTTTTATGCGTGTGTATTGAGCAAGATGTGAAGTGATGACCGCAGTTCGAAAATAATAGAATGATACCAAGGAATAAAACAAGTGAATATGAGAAGTCTAGACAAGATCGTTGATAGCGACCCTCCGGTCTTCGGTCTTTACACATTTTGGCGCGCCACCCCAAACGTAACATGCCGGTCTTATATAACAAAAACAAGCAAAATGTTAAATTGGGGCAAAACCATGTTTTAAGTCTCCTAATTTAGATATTACAGTAGAAGTTTCACTAAATGAGATACGGGTAATATGTATTATAAATACATAACTACACGGTAAAAAGTGAAATTCACTCAAATAGATACGAGCAACTAAACATGTCCATGAAATTGCTCTAAGGTGAAATTACATGCCCAGCCTAGAGTAAGAAGAAAATGGAAATCTAGTGAACTTCCGGTAAAAATCTAAGCTGGGCTCGGTGGAATTTCACGCACAAGGTATTATCTCGTGACACATACTGTTCGTTTCCGTGGATGGAGTCGCGCTGGTCTGTCACGGCAAGAGCGACCACACTGACCACTCACAATTTGCCGCATGCATGCGCTCACTCACGTGGGAGGGAGTAATTGTCGCATTCCCTTCAGCTGGTCATATTGCAAATTTGCAATCGTACGCTGGAACCCATGTTTTCTCCTAACTACTCGATTTTTCGATAAAGCTATATAGAGTGTATCAACCTCTACACCTATAGGATGCCCAAAGACATCAATATTTCACATAGCTAAAAGATGAAAATAAAAAAGAGAAGAAGTCCGATGATCAATCTCGTACGCGGCAACACTCTAACCACCATCAATAACAACATTCAGACTATAAATGAGTCTCTCTAAAAACCACGCCTCCAAAAATAAAACAATCATCGCCCGATCGAAGATCTACGGTTTTTACCCTGGAGAAAAATCCGAGTTCTCAAAACAATGCTTTAACATAACCATTGCCAGTTCAACCAATAAAATACCTGACCTTGGACTTTCATCATAGAAATGATAACTTTGTTCTTGAGGAGCACCACCAAAATTGAATTCCCCCAGTGGCGCTGCTGCAAATCACCAATCACCAGGCTCACGTGCAACACACGTGCAATTTGGATAGGGAAAGTCCTGAGCTAAGCATGCACAGCAGCCCGTGAATCAGTGTCTTCCTCATATCGAGAAACCCCCCTTTGCCCTTGCCTTTTGATCTCCCAATCATAGTTGCCTTGACATTCCCCACCATTGCCAACACTACTTTGACATGCCTGTGATGTCAGCCGAAAACAAAGCTTCACAACATGCCCCGTTCATGCCCCACGGGTTGCTTTTTTTGACGCGACCGACTAGATTCCTTCTACTCTAGGGTCCATGGGCACTTTGCCAATCCGTGAAGATCGCTGGTGGAGAAATCTTAAACTTGTCGATGGCCTAATTAGGGCATGAGCAATGGGGGCAGCGGTATGCTACCGCCCCACGTAAGCACGAACCTAAAAAGTAAATGGAGCAATAGGTATGAAGAATATTGGTCCAACCCATGATACATTCTCTCTCCCTCAAAAGTTGCTTTAGTTTCTATCTTTCTCTCTCACCTTTTTTCCTCCCTCTTCACTTTTAATGTTGAAGAAGCAGCCTCCTGCAGAAGAGACCGCCTCCCTAAAAGTACATCATCCAAGCCTAAACGGGACCACCCGAACCTAGCTAAAGCTGCGAGGCAGCACCCCTGGGGCTATGCATTGTACATGCCCTTAGAGGCAACCGGAAGCAGCAGAATGGCCAGTTGGACGGAAGCGTACCTCTAGGGTCGTCGCCCTACCTCCTTTATTGCCTAGAAGGTGATGGCACGGGAGGGGATTTTCTTCATCGGCTGCTCACCTTCCATGGCGGGTGATAACATCGACGTCCTAAGAAGGAAACAGCATGAGCTGCACCGGCATAGGCTAGCCCAAACCCTTGATGCTCCACTCGATGGCTGTCATCGCCCATACCCGCAACACAGCACATGGGAGCCGCCTGGCCTCCGCGCTCCCCTAAGCCGCCTCTGGCAGATGGGGTGCTGCGGCCCTTCGGGAGGTCTTATGGCGGTGGCTAGGGGGTTAGCTCCTGGTGCCGGCCTTGGGTGCAAAGGGGGGGGGGGGATACTTCCCTTGGAATGGATTGCATATATCTAGTTACTAGGTAAACACAGTAACGTTTTGTTAGACTGTATACAGGTTCGTATGTAGCTGATTTTATATGCGACCTGACGGCAAATTAGTATTCCTAAGATAACATTCCAATGCAACATGGTGTCTTCCTCTCTCCCTAGGAGACAGGCCGCAGCGGCTGCTCCTCCCTCCCCATATCCATCAGCCAAGAAGCTGATCCCCTCTTTCTCCCCTTGCCGCTCAGGCCGCTGGAGGAAGGGGGACCTCGTTCCTCCGTTTTGTAGGCGGAGTTAGGGTTTGTCTGTTGTGGTGAGTCATTGGGGTGGTGAGAGCGGCGTCTGGGCGAATAAATCTGCCTCAACTCCACTCCCACACCGACGACGACCTTCACGGCGGCGTCTCGGAGTTGATGGCAACGTGTGCTTGTCGATCTCTTAGATCGAAAGCTTGGTCTTATCGCCATTCTCCAGATCCGATGAGATCTATTTTCTCGACATGTTGCTAGAGTTTGTCATTATCCACGATAGCGCCGGGGGCCGGGGCGAGGTGGATGCCCTGGAATGAGGATATTGGTCCGGGGGTGGTGAATCTGACATTTTTTCCCCGACTTTGTCGATGGGATGCGGCGGATCTTGGTCCAAGACAGCATGGGGACGTTCCCCATTTGACTTGTTATAGTGATATGTGCCTCGCTGCTTGCAACGGGTCTGTTCATCGACTCACAAAGCCTTCTTGTCGATAGTGCTTCTTCAGATCTGGCAATGGTGGGAGGTTCAGCGTCTCTTCCAACGTTCGTCTAGGCGGCGCTGGAGTTTGGTGGCGGCCGCTAGCTTCAGCGAGTGCAGAAAACCTTAGGGATATGTCTAAATTTTTCTATCCTTTAGGGTGCTATCTGCAAAGTTTTTAGGACAACTTTTTTCTTAATCTGTCTTTTAGTTTCCACGTTTGCGTGTTTCGTGTAACATAATTTTCAATTAATAAAATATCATGGTTGCTCTAAAAAAGTATTCCTAAGATGTCGCATTATGAGTTGTGTGTGCTTGATTTTGCAACGAGACAATGGCGTGACGGAAAGAGGCATATCCCTCCATCTTGGCCTCTTGGACAGAATGCCAGAATAGGGGACGTTAATCTCTGGTACTCTTCTGCCTTCACTTCCCAAAGCAGAAATGAAAGGCAAAGGAGATGCTTCTCCCTGAAAACTGCGTTAGCCGAATTAGCACATCTTGTCCTTGCATAAAAAGAAAGGAAAAGATTCTGATCTGGTCATTGCCGCAAGTGATTTAGGTAGCTGCATTACCGTCTGTAATTGCTGCAAGTGTCAGGTTCATATATACATGAGCAGGAATTGCATACACCATTGCCCTGTTCGGCCCATGATTCTTTTCTAACCTTGATCTAAACCTCTAACTAGGCACATTACATGGTCCGTGCAAGAACGCTATTAGTAAGGTTGCAATACCAAATCTGCACTATCCCTACATTACAACAGCAACGTGCAACAAAACAATACAGCTACCAGTACTGCCTTGTGCAAACCCGGCCATCATTTTCTAACGCTGCACGGGCACAATTATGCTGCTCCATCAGTGCCTCTCATCACGCGCACCACACCCAAATCAAGCAAGGAAACGTTCTTCTCGGAAAGTCTAGAAAAAGAAGAACAGAAAAGGACATGACAGTAGGGGTGGGCATAAAAACCAATAACCGAAAACCAACACCGAAAAGGCCGAGACCGAAACCGAACAGACCGAAACCGAAAAGATCGATTGAAAATTTGGGTTAAAAAAATTTCAGACCAAAATTTGTATGATTAATTTGGTCATTACCTGCAAATAGACCGAATAACCGAACAGACCGACTTATCTACAGCTCCTGCAAAGTTAGTCCATATAATTATGAAAGTAAAATTTGTTTGTACCAAATTCAGTGAACTTAATCTATCTGTGTCTTATTCAAGCTACTAATTAGTGAGTAGTCGAACATGCTTAGAGATCAGAAATTCTTGTCGAGCCTTCAAAGCAGATGTTGTGTTATTCGGTATCGGTGGTATGGACATTTCCTATTGCCTTTGCAGACCATTGTCCCGAGAGAAGCTTTTCTTTTGTGGTTAACTTAAACTTAGCAAAAATCTGTGACGTATGTACCTTGCGAATATGGTGTAGGCGAACTGTTAAATCTTGATCAACTATTATATTGTGTCAATGTATATTGTTTGGTCCGACTGAATATTTATTTCTGCCAATTATATGCTTTAAAAATGTCCAAATTACACAAAAATGCTAGTCAAAATATTTACTGACTACTATTAAGACTCTCTTTTGACGACAGTCAGCAGATTATTCGGTCATGACCGAACCCGAACCCGAATTTTCGGGTACCCGAAATTATCGGGTAGCATATTATGCAAGTATCTTTCGGTCTTTATTTTCTTCAGACCGAATTTAAAATAGACCGAATTACAAAGACCGAAATTTCGGTCTAGACCGAACGCCCACCCCTACATGACAGGAAGAGCAAAGTGATGAAGAAAAGATGTGAAACTGCAAACACAATCAGTGCTTTTCCTTTACACTTCTTTTCCTCCAAAAATTAAGCACATCTTCTTTAGTCTTCCTAGATAAGTAGAAGATCAAGAACAATGGATCGATGCAATACACGCCCATCAACGAATCAATTACCTACCTGCAATATCAATTCGGCCCAAAAAAATCGGTGTATACACAAATTTTCAATTTGGGTTCGGATGCATGGTGGTGTGTGGCTAGGGCGATCCCTTCTTGCGGAGGATGACCTCGGTGTCGAGGCCGAAGGCGTCGACCTTGGAGACCCTGACCACCTCCGACCGGCGGAAGAGGCCGAGCAGGCCGTCGACGTCGAGCAGGTCGTTGGCGGAGTACTTGTCCCCTCGGCGGTGCACCGCGACGTGCAGCACTGCGACGCCGCCGGGGCGCAGCGTGCGCTCGATCTCCGCGGCGAAGCGGTCCGGGTAGAGCGCGTGGTCGAAGACGTTGGAGAACTCGAAGTCGAAGGCGGCGTCGGCGAAGGGCTGCGCGTGGAAGTCGCCCCGGAGGACGAGCGGCGGCGCCGGGGCGAGGTCGATGCCGACGGCGTCGCGCACGCCGACGAGGCGGAGCGCGGCGACCTCCTGGCCGAGGCGCGCGCCGACGCAGAGCGCGCGGGAGGCGTCGGAGAGGAGGCCCTCGGCGCGGAGGGCCTCGAAGACGCGGGCGAAGGCGTCCACCTTGCGGCGCCAGTCGCGGGTGGCCCACACGCGGCGGAGGCGCGGGTCGAGGGTCTTGTTGAGCTGGTGGCGGAGGTAGTCGTTGTAGGAGCGGAAGGCGGCGCCGCGGCGCATGCGGATGTGCGGGTTGGGCGGGGAGGGGAGGAGCGGGACGGCGACGGCGGCGTCGGACGGGGGAGGGGGCGATGAGGAGGAGTAGGCGTAGATGAGGAGGAGGGAGAGGATGGGGATGGAGAGTAGGAGGAGGAGAGGGCGGAAGGGGAGGAAAGCTCGGGGCTTCGCATCGGCGGGCATGGCGGCGAGGGAAGGAAGGACGGAGCGCGTGATGGCGTCGCGCGGCGCGTGTTAATGTGGCATGGCGGTGGTTTCGTTGCGGGATGGATTACGTGCGAGGTGGGGATCGATCGGGCCGTCTTGGCGTCCTTTGCGTGGGCTGTAAACTGAAACTGCTGACGAAACCCTTAATTACAGAGTAGGAGTAACACGTTTTCCAAAAGGACGAATAGCTTTACTTAGAAGCAAATAAAATTTGTACTCTATCTGTCCCGAATTAGATGTCGCAAATTTTATTCAGATTCACATGTATTTAGGAACCTTTGCACCCAAAAAAATCACATATATTAAAACATGTCTACATACATGTACATCTAGACAAATCTGCCAAAAGCAAAATTACAAGGCACATTTTGTTGAGCACAAGAGCTAGTAGAAATCAATGAGATACATCATTGTTTAGATTCGACGTTCCCAAACTCTTTGTACCTAGACATACAAATGTTACATATTTTCGTTTTCTTTTTTGAAAGTAAGAAATATACAATCGCGACTTTTGCATCGACAATTCAGACGACCATTTTGACTACGAAGTTCATCATACCAATTATTACAACTATATAATCATATAAGATCCATACACATATCAACCACCAAAAAATTACAAGCACACGACAACTACAGATTCTGCAATCTACTAGTGTGCCACTAACTACTCCGGGTGTAGATATCTCGAGCAACCATCATCTAAAGGTTGCATCCAGTAAACATTGGTCTCGGATAATTTGATGGGCGAAGAAAATATCAAATTGGATCTAGTAAGCAGCCAAACGAATAACCTATAAAAAGTTTAGATACTCCAGTCTTGTTAAAAAATATGTTGTTTCTATAGGTCCATATAGACCAACATAAATTTGAAAGACCAATCCGTATTCTAGCCTTAATTTTATTGTCAATCACATTCAACCAATTTCCGAATTTTATTTTATATTGGTTGGTGGAGGGAGATTATATGAAATAAAAACAATTCGCCAAATAATATGAGCAGAAGCATGTGAGAGAAATAAATGCTTAATTGTCTCCTCAGAGTTTTAAACGCGTAAATTTTTGCCCCCTCATTCCAATTTCTTATTGTTAAATTATCCTTAATAAGTATTATTTCCTACAGTGGAACCCATAAGTACTTTTAGTGGGATTTTTAATTTGCACATGCCAAAGACCGATGATGGTGCTTTTATAGATGAGCTTCCAAGTGAAATTCTCTGGCTCATCCGTTAAAAGCACCATCATCAGTCTTCGGCATAAGTGTAGACGATCCACTTATTATCGGTTAAGGACACTGTATGACGAGGGGTTAACTCGACAAATATCCTAGATGAAGAACTTAGGATCGAGGGAAGAGCAATGACTAGAGATTCCGGGATCGAGATTGGCGCACGACGTACCCAGGTTCACGTCCCCGCGGTGGAGGATCGCTACATCCTGCTAGCAATCTAGTATATGATCACAATGGTGTTTACATAGAGCCGCCGTAGGCGGATTTGTCTATCTAGTCTATGTCTAATCTATCTTGTACGTTGTGAGATATTGTGTTCTATGATGTTGTAAGTTGCCCCTCTAGTGCGCCCCTGCCTGGCTTTATATATGCAACCGGGCTAGAGTTTACAAGAGTCCTAGTAGAATACTGATTGGAGTTGCCTTTCTTCGTCTCCAAGTCAATCTTCGAGTCCTTGTGCTAGTCCACCTCCATAATGGGCCGGATCCGGTATACTAATCCGTGGGTACCTGAAGGGCATACCCATGTCAGTAGCCCCCGAGACTCTACTTGAGTCGCAGACTAGGGTTGAGTCTCCAAAACTTCGAATTCTATTCTCTGACTTCTGCAATCTTTGACTTCTTCAATTCTTCTACTTCTTCAATTCTTCTACTTCTTCAATCTTTGATTTCTTCAATCTTCGATTTCTTTAGTTTGACTTCATATATCTTCGACTTCTAAATGTAATGGCCAAAATCGTCGGGTTCTTGAATCTGCGCTCCTGATGGGAGTAAATGTCGAGTTCATTTTCTGGTGCTTGCCACCGATGATGGACTCCAATTCCTCATTTTTAGGGTGACCTTTTGCTTACTCTAAATCTGTCCCTCACCGTCCTCTCCTGGCCCCTATATATAGGTGGCCAGATCTCAAGGTACGGGAGGGGTTCAATACAGATTACAATATCGATATATGACATGAACTCGTATTTCGACTAGGATTACACTTGGGCCTAGCTTAATGGGTGACGAGGTTCTACCCCGGCAATGCCCATGTCGAAGGGCTTTCGATCGAGGAAGCGTATTGGGGACCTGGCGAACTCGACGGCGATCAGACGAAAGCGAAAGAACACAGGATTTACCCAGGTTCAGCCCCCTCGAAAGGTAAAAGGCCTACGTCCTGCTTGTCTAACTTTTGTATTGATGATGGTGTGGCGATGATGGCGATACAACGGCGGCGTAGATTGGATCTAGCCTTAACAGAGAGCTCTAAGTCTTCGAGCGCTCCGGCGTGAGGTGGGTGGAAAGGTGTCTAAGAGCCACTATGATCTCCCTCCCGACCTTTTATATGCGAAGATCGGGTCCCAGGAGTATTCTCCAAGTTGATTACAGATAAAGTCGGTTTGTATAAACCCTAATCGAGTCCTAGTTCGACTAGGCCTTCTCCATCGAATCTTCATCGTGCACGCCAAGTTATGTCCCTGGGCCTTGCTAGACCGCTATCTTGATGGGCCTCAAGGGCTTTCTGAGGGAGACCTTCCTCGGACCGAAACCCAGGTAGGCAAATATCGGGTGCTCGTTTGTCATTCCTTCGTCAGTAGCCCCCGAGTGCCTGGGATAGCCGAAGACTATGGCAGGGACTCCACCCGAAAATCTTCTTAGCCGCGCCCGATATGTGAGCCTGGTCTGTAAAACCAAAAGAACACAAAGAACATTCGAGTAATACGCTTGTCAGATACGAGATTTTCGAGTTATGCTCATTCAGAGCGTCGAAAGTGCTAAGTTGGGTTTGCAGAGGGATGCGCATAACCGGCCTGAGACTCATGCCGGGTCTCAGTTAATTGCATAGCCGCAAAAACATTCGGTTAGCTTACTCAGATTCGAGTCCCCCGACTCGAACCCGCGTGGGCTGGTGCTACCCCGACCCGAGCCACGTTGGACTTACCAGGTCAGAGCCCAGTTCATTTGAGAGACACCCGATGCGTCCATCGGTGTAAACTTCATACCGTAGGTATGGAAAACTTCCGGCAGAGCGCGTTTGATACGTATACCGGGCCATCAGGTGTTGCAACCCGTGGACTTACCTTCGTATTTGACATACGGCATCCGAACTGGCATATTGCCACCAAGATTCGGGCATGGTGATTGAGGAGCGTTGATAGCTTGAAGGAGAGGTTTCGAAAAGGCATCAGCCTATATTCGAACAGAATGAAAGCTCTAGCAGTCTAGAGATGTGCTTCGAAAATTTGGATGTTTAATCTTGAATAGCATAATGATGTTGTAGGCTCGAAAAGGATGACTCCAAGATCCGAAACTCGAATCCGAACTCCTTAAGGGCGTTACTGGGCCGAAAAAGGCAACTCGAAGGATCGAAGCCCGACATCGAATATCTTGAAGGCGCTGCTGGCCTGAAAGAAACAGTTCAAGGGACCGAAGCCCTGCCTCGAATATCTTGAAGGCGCTGCTGGCCCGAAAGAAACAATTCAAGGGACCGAAGCCCTGCCTCGAATATCTTGAAGGCGCTGCTGGCCCAAAAGAAACAATTCGAGGGACCGAAGCCCTGCCTCGAATATCTTGAAGGCGCTGCTGGCCTGAAAGAAACAATTCGAGGGACCGAAGCCCTGCCTCGAATATCTTGAAGGCGCTGCTGGCCCGAAAGAAACAATTCGAGGGACCGAAAAATTCCCTCGAAAGAGCAAACACCCCCGATTCGAAGATCCTCGTTCGAATCGTTCGACAAAGTCGTCGAAAAACTCTGCGTATGTTTGGGTAACACAAAAGAGAGAGGGGCACAAAGACCTCGAAAGAGTCCCAGTCGAAAGGTCATTCGAGTGCGAGAGGTACATACCTTTGGGACTCGAAGGAATTCTTACCAGTCTTTGCCCTTTGAGTCGAAAAGAGCCAACCTACCCAAAGGGTCGCGTCATCGCTGACGTTACTGTCCGTCGCGTTGTCACATCATCCTCTGCAAAAATGGCCTGACCCTGCCAAGACTTGACGCGCGGTGGGCCCACCGGCCACACGTCCCAGCCGTTGACAGAGTTTGACCGCACGTCCCGCGCGTGGGTGAAAAATAACCGGCACGGTTTCCTTGATTACCACGCGTAGTGGACGCCGCGGTGCCCGCGTGCTGACACGTGGACGGGTGGATCAGCCCGGCCGTTTCCGCTTCATCGTGAACGGCTGAGATCTGACGCAGATTTCCAGAAGCGGAATAAATAACGGTGGCAGAGTAAACAGTCCGTCCCACTCCGCCGCCACCGTCTTCTTCCTCGCGCATCGCTCCTGTCGCTCTGCTCCCTCAGCTCCATTCCTGCAATCGTTGCTGCGCCCTGAGGCCATGGGCAAAAGGCGCTCCACCGCTACCGGCGCCGCCGCCAAGAAGACCAAGACAGCCGACGCCGATGGCCCCGTCGTCGGACGCTGGGTCCAGACCAAGGTCGGGAACAAGGAACTATCCCAGGCCAAAAAGATGGGTCTCCTGAAGAACACGCCGGCGGAGTCACTCGCCGCCGGCCCGGAGATCATCCCCCGACCTCCACCTGGATTCTGGGTAATCTTCATCGCTTTCTTGCTGCGGGGCTTATCTTTTCCCCCGCATCCTTTCCTCCGCGGTCTTCTTTTTGCCTACGGGATTCAGCTCCATGATCTGAATCCAAATTCCATCCTTCACATTGCGTGTTTCATCACGCTTTGTGAATGCTTCCTGGGGATCGAACCCCACTGGGCACTGTGGCGTCGAATTTTTGCCATTCGACACCCTCTGCCATACCAAACCGGCGGCTTCGGCGTTCAGGTGCGCCCAGACGTCGAGCACTTCAACCTCCAAGCGCCCGAAAACAATCCCAGGTGGAGGACGAAGTGGTATTACGCCAAGGACAAATCCTCCAACGCCGAAAAGTTCGGACTCAAAGAATTTCGGCCCACCAGCGTTCTTCGACCTCGCGTGTCCTGGAGGCACGACCTTTCCGACGAGGAGCTGAAGATTACGGAACCGCTGATGGAGAAGATCCAGTAGCTCCGAGCTACTCCGAAGAAGGAGCTTTCGGGAATTCAGCTCATCCGAACCTTCATCGAGCGTCGAATCCAGCCGCTCGCTGCTCGAGCCCACTGCATGTGGGACTACATCGATCGTCGGGATTCGACCCGCATTTCCCAGGACGAGCTGCACGAAGCTGAGATCGACGAGTGCGTGCGCACCATCACCAACATCAAGAAGAAGGATCCCGTGCCGAAAATCTTCGGCGCAGTGGCCTTCAGCAAGGCCTTTCCCCGCACCGAGGTACTGATCCTGATGCTAACCGAATACCTTTCTCACTTCATAGCCGAATCGTCTTGTATCGAATGCAGTCTATATCCCTGTGCAGGTTATCACCCTAGCACGATGCTATCCGCCCCAGCCCGAGATGGGTAAATATCCAGGGCGTGATTTCATCAAAGTGCCGGAGGGATCGACTTCCGCCGCTCCGTCGCCACCGAGGGCCCCGAAGAGACAACGCATTGCGGATGTTGTCGAAGATTCGGAAGACCTCGAGGACACCCATTTTACTTCGGGTGATGATGTCGACAGCGCAATCCCCGCCTCGCCTTTAAGCCGCCGTCCTCCTCCTTGAGCAGAGAAGAAGGTCCTTCCAAAGTTCGGGATCGACGCGTCGTAAGTTTTCCTTGCTAAGCTTGTACATTTTGTGGCCTTGTTTCGAATTAACTGCCTGGTCTTGACATCGATGCTTGTTTCAGGTCTTCCACCGAAGAGACGTCGACCTATCTGGGGGATCGAGACCAATACCAGGTCCGACCTCATGACGACGCCCTTGAGCAGACCGCAGACTCGCAGGAGAAGGCTGCCGAGGTTGCTGCCCCCGAGGTCGTTCTCACGAAGCCTTCGACCTCCTCCAAGAAGAGGGCGTCGGAACACGAGTTCGTCCTTGTCTCCTCGTCTGGCGAGCCTTCCGGTCCTAACAACCATGTAAGTCCGAAGATTCTCATCTTGCGTTCCACGTGTTTGACCATCAGTAGCCCCCGAGGGTGAGTCTAAGTGTTTACACTTAGGCTCGCCCTCCGACTCATGACTCGAGGGTTAATCCTTTGCTTTGCCATCTTTAGCCTGTTGTTAGAGACCTGTCGAAAGTCTGTAGGAGCTTCCTCGCCTTGGAGGAAGAGAACCGAAAGTTGTCCGAGGAGCTCGAGGACACACGACGTAAGTATTGCTATCTTTCTTGCGAAGTTCTGCTCCGTGGGCGGTCTTGCTGATGGCTTCCTCTGAATGAACAGGGATTGGCGCACAGGCTGCCGTCGACAAGACTTCCCTGAAGTCTCAGTTGGACAACCTTGCCACTGAGAATTCGGGTCTGAAGGCTAAAGTCGCTGAACTGAACGACGAAATCGCCCGACTGAAGGCTGAATCGTCCAAAGCTCAGGAGCGTGCGAAGAAGGATCGCCAGGACGCCGAATCACGAGAGGGAGATATGCATCAGCGCCTGCAAAGCTCGCTCGACACCTTGCGCAGTAAACCTTTGGCACTTCCTTATCAGATTTTGTGGCGTTGACGAATCGCTTTTCTTGACTGGAGACCATGCGGCGCTTTGCAGGTGCTGCCGAGTTAGATGCTAGGGCCATGAAGGAGCCTGCTGGGCTGGAGTCCAGTGTTGGTGCCGCCGAGCGCCTGAGTCGGGATTTGTGCAGTTTCCTGGCGAAGGTGCGGTCTATGCTCGTCCGTGTTCGGGACACCTCTATTCCTGACTCGCTCGGCGATACCATGGCTGGAATCCTCGAAGCCTTGACGGTAAAGCCAGATGGCGAAGATCCGTTAGTTGCTGCGGTTCGCCGACAGGTAACTATCGGATCTGAGTCTGTCTTCTCTTTGATGATGATGCACGAAGTACCGTTCGACGCCGAGAAGGTCACCAGCACATACCCGAAGGATGCTGATGGACGTGACAAATCAGCCAAGAGCTATGTTGCTCGAGCACGCGACCTGGCTGCTCGGTTAACCAGCTTCTTGGCCGAAAGAAACGATCAGCGGGCGGTGGCGCGGGCTCGAAGGCGCGGAACTTCCGGCGCCCAATCTAGCAAAGCCCCTGGTAGTTCGGCGTAGTGCCGATGATGCTTAGCACGCATCTGTAATTAGCTTTTGTGGTCCCACGCCGAGGG
The DNA here is from genome assembly GCA_007115705.1 of Dactylis glomerata. Classification (NCBI taxonomy): domain Eukaryota; kingdom Viridiplantae; phylum Streptophyta; class Magnoliopsida; order Poales; family Poaceae; genus Dactylis; species Dactylis glomerata. The sequence goes on from QXEO01000185.1 coordinate 135,335, forward strand.
CTGTGACCCCGACTAGGACTCCTTTCTGCTGTAAAACTTGGTCTTATGTTATGTTGATCTATTCGATATTTGGCTGTCGATGCTTGTATGTGACGCTAGGCCTCTTATGCAGGAGCCTTCTGCGGCCACTGGTGCCTGGCCTGTTGAATATGAAACTGTCGGTAGTACCTCCAGTGCCGTCGAGCGTAGGGTGCCTTCTTCAAGCGAATTAACTCTGATTCGTTCTCTGCGCGACCAACTCCAGAGCACCCAGCGTCAGCTGAAGGTAGTTACTGCCAAGGTCGATGTTGCCCTGTCGAAGGCATCACTGGCTGCCGACGCTGAGAAGTTTCTGCTGGACGAAATCGAGAACTTGGGGAAGGCTCTAAAATGTGAGTTTTCGGCGTCCTCTGCTTCGCTGCTCAATTTTGGGGAATTTAATCTTCATCTCTTTTCTGCAGATGTGTGTCTTGATAGCGCGGCTGAAGCCCGACGTGTGAATGCGCATCTTATCGCTGCCCAAACACATGCCAATTCGATTGCTGACAACTTTTGGGCGAACTGGTCGAAGGCGATGAAGCTGACACTTCTTCAAGTCAGGATTGCCCAAGCCGGAGCATTGGCTGAGACGAGGCGAGGCGCACTTGCCTTGGTATACGAGGCGATGTTTCCTTTGAACAAACAACCCGAAGGTCTGCCGGCGCTGCTTGAACGGTTTGAGAACGGGAGCGCTGTGTACTCCTTCGTTTGGGAGCATTTGCGTTCTGGGGCTGTGGTCGCCCTCGCATTCGTGCATGCTCATTATCCTGAGATCGACCTGGAACTTCTGAAGACACCTCCTCCGAGTTCCAGTGGTCGCTTTAATATGGAGCCCCACTATGCTGCTTGCAGAGGTACAGCCGACTGTATTGCTCGACAGATTATTACCGAAAGTGATCGTCAGAGAGCGAACTAGGGCGCCACGGAATAGCTCTGTGGCTGCGTCTGTAACTCCATGTTGTGTACACTGTACATGTATATCTTGTTTGTCTAGGGCGAAACGAGCAAAGTTCCCGAACATAGGTCGAGAAGCGAAGCCCCCGAGCGTAGGTCGAAGGGCGAAGCCCCCGAGCATGGGTCGAAAGGCTGAGCCCCCGAGCGTAGGTCGAAGGGCGAAGCCCCCGAGCGTAGGTCGAAGGGCGAAGCCCCCGAGCGTGGGTCGAAAGGGCAAAGCCCCCGAGCGTAGGTCGAAAGGCTGAGCCCCCGAGCGTAGGTCGAAAGGGCGAAGCCCCCGAGCGTAGGTCGAAGGGCGAAGCCCCCGAGCGTGGGTCGAAAGGCTGAAGCCCCCGAGCGTAGGTCGAAGGGCGAAGCCCCCGAGCGTGGGTCGAAAGGCTGAGCCCCCGAGCGTAGGTCGAAGGGCGAAGCCCCCGAGCGTAGGTCAAAGGGCGAAGCCCCCGAGCGTGGGTCGAAAGGGCGATGCCCCCGAGCGTAGGTCGAAGGGCGAAGCCCCCGAGCGTGAGTATGCAAATATGTTAATTCATGAAGTGAGGAACTTGAACTTTATTGCTTGGTGCCAACGGTACAGTTGTCGAGCGCGGACTGCTGCCGGCGTTTGATTACATAGTAGAAGGGGTAGACGAGACAGCTTTGCTAGCTAGGGATAGAAGCGGCGCAGCTGCGCGGCGTTCCATGGATTCTCTACGTCTTTTCCTGTTTTCGGGTTGCGTAGGCGATATGCTCCTCCTGGGATGACCTCGTGGAGGAGGTACGGCCCTTCCCATGGTGGTTCTAGCTTCGACGTGCTTGTCTGCTTGAGGCGGAGCACGAGGTTGCCTGGCTCGAATGAGCGTCCGCGTACCCGTCTGCTGTGGTAGTTGCGGAGGCTCTGCTGGTAGACCGCCGATCGAACGAGGGCGACATCTCGAGCTTCGTCCAGTAGATCTTGGGCGTCTGCCAATGCTTTGTCCGCATCTTCCTCGACGTAGGTGACCACGCGGGGCGCACTGTAGCGTATATCCGTGGGTAACACTGCTTCTGCCCCGAAGAGCAGGAAGAAGGGTGTGTAGCCCGTCGAGGAATTGGGCGTCGTTCGCAGGCTCCATAGGACCGAAGGTAATTCCTCAACCCAGGCGCCTGCTGCGCGCTTAAGGGGTTGAAGTAGTCGCTTCTTTAGGCCTCCGCATACGAGTCCATTAGCCTTTTTGACCTGGCCATTAGACTTGGGGTGCGCCACCGAAGCGTACTTGAGCTTGATGCCGAGGTTTTTGGCGAAGTCCTGGAACTCGCCCGAAGTGAAGTTGGTGCCGTTGTCGGTGATAATGCTGTTCGGGACGCCATACCGGTAGACGATAGACTCGAAGAACTTGACCGCCGTGGTCGCCTCTTGGTTGGTGACTGGGACAGCCTCTATCCACTTGGAGAACTTGTCTACTGCGACTAGCAGGTAAGTATGACCTCCTCGAGATGATTTGGGGAGAGGCCCCACTTGATCGAGCCCCCATTGTGCGAAGGGCCAGGCCACCGGGATGGTGTGCAGTTCGGATGCCGGCGCGTGCGGCTTGGTGGCGAATAACTGGCATGCTTCGCAGTGCTGGACGATGTTTCTGGCATCGTAAAGGGCAGATAGCCAGTAAAAACCGGACCGGAAGGCCTTGGCCACGAGGGTTCGGCTGCAGGCGTGGTGCCCACAGGTTCCTTCGTGGATTTCTCGGAGGAGAGCGATCCCATCTTCCTGCGCTATGCACCGTTGGAGTACCCCTGTGGTACTGCGCTTGTAGAGCTCCCCGTTGATTATCGTGAAGGCCTTGGAGCGCCGCATGACTTGTCGTCGATGGATGGGATCCTCTGGGAGCTCGCCCCGCATCAGGTACGCCAAGTACGGTTTCGTCCATGTGGCTTCGATGAGCATGACTGTGGCTGCATCTTTCGGACGGTCCTCCGTTCCTGCGGCTGGGGCAGTGCTGGCCGATTGAGCCCCCGGACGTGTTGCTAACGCCGGGTCAATTGCTGGCTTGATCTTGACGGAGCGGTCGAATATTTCTTCGAAGAAGACCCCGGGTGGTATTGGGAGGCACCTGGAGCCGATATTGGCCAGGTTGTCTGCCTCCTCGTTGCTTTCCCTGCCGATGTGTGTTACTTCGCAGCCCTCAAATTCGCCTTCGAGCTTATCGTACATGGCGCGATATGCAATCATGTTTGCGCAGGTAGCGTCGCATTCCTTCATGACTTGCTGGGCAATGAGGTTCGAGTCTCCATGAATCTTGATGCGGGTGGCTCCGCAGGCCTTCGCCATGCGCATGCCATGGAGGACGGCTTCGTACTCTGCCTCGTTGTTAGAGGGACTTGGGAAGCGCATGCGAAGGACGTAGCGCATCCTGTCGCCTTGCGGCGACACCAAGACTACTCCTGCTCCTGCCCCCGAAACCCGCTTGGACCCGTCGACGAATATCGTCCAGCTGTTCTACAGGTCTGGGAGCTCGGGCATCTGGGCTTCTGTCCACTCGGCTATGAAGTCCGGTGGGACCTGTGACGATTGCAGACTGTCGTTGGTACGAGATCTCCCACGGCCCCAGCGTGATTCCCCATAGCGATACGCGCCCTGTGGCATCTGGGTTGTTGAGGATGCTAGAAACTGGATTCGAAGCCACCACTATGATGGAGTGGCATTCGAAGTAGTGCGGCAACTTCTTTCCCGTCATATAGATAGCGTATGCCAGCTTTTGATAGTGGGGGTACCTTTGCTTGGTCGGAGATAAGACTTCGCTCAGGTAGTATACAGGCCTCTGTACTCCGTGCTCCTTGCCTTCCTCCGCGCGTTCGACCACGAGAACTGAGCTGACAACTTGATTTGTAGCCGCAATGTATAGCAGCATCGGCTCCTTTTCTCGGGGTGTGACGAGAACTGGGGAAGTCGAAAGACGACGCTTGAGGTCGTCGAATGCGGCTTGTGCTTCTTCGGTCCACGTGAAGTTGTCTGTTTTCCGGAGCAACCGATAAAAGGGGAGTGCTTTTTCGCTGAGCTTGCTGATAAAGCGGCTAAGTGCTGCAAGTCGACCTGTCAACTGCTGGACATGCCGAAGCGTTCTTGGAGGCTGCATGTTGATGATGGCCTGTATCTTCTTTGGGTTGCCCTCGATTCCTCGCTCGGAGATCAGGTAGCCCAGTAGCTGGCCAGTGGGTACCCCGAAAGAGCATTTCTTCGGGTTGAGCTTGATGCTGTACCTGTCGAGGTTGGCGAAGGTTTCTCGAAGGTCATCCAGCAGGCTGTCTACCTTCGCGGTCTTGATGACAATGTCGTCGACGTAGACCTCTATGTTGCGGCCAATTTGCTCCTTTAGACACGCCTGCATGCACCGTTGATAGGTGGCTCCGGCGTTCTTGAGCCCGAATGGCATCATAATGTAGCAGTATACCCCGTGCGGGGTGATGAATGCCGTCTTGTCCTCGTCTTCTACTTTCAGTCGTATCTGGTTGTACCCGGAGTAGGCGTCAAGGAAAGAGAGGCGCTCACATCCTGCTGTAGAATCGATGATCAGGTCGATTTGAGGCAGGGGGAAGTAGTCCTTCGGGCAGTGCTTATTTAAGGCTGTGAAGTCGATGCACATCCTGTAGACCTTGGTGTCCTTCTTTTCCACCATAACTGGTGGCGAGAGCCACGTAGCTTCCTTGATCTCCCTGATGAACTTGGCTTCGAGGAGGCGGTTGATTTCTTCGCCCATCGACTTGGCCTTCTCTGGATTATATCGACGCATGGACTGCTTCACTGGCTTCGTGTTGGGAAAGATCTTGAGCTCCTGCTCGGCGAGTTCCCTGGGGATGCCTGGCATATCTGCTGGACACCAAGCGAACATCCTCCAGTGCTCATGGAGGAACTCGACCAGCGCACTTTCCTATGCAGGGGAGAGTGAGTTCGACACCCGCGCCATCTTGGTTGGGTCCGTCGGGTGGATCTGGTGCTCTCTGGTGTCCTTGGTGGCATCGAACGACAGTTCTGGGGTGTTCTGCTGCACCGGTGGATCGATGTCCATCACCGTGGCCTCCCGAATATGGTGCAACTCCTCGTGCACACCGAAGGTTTGGGACATAGTGTTGAAGTCCTTGTCGCAGTTTTCGGATCGGGCAAAGCTGCCGCTGATCGTTAGTGGTCCTCTGTTTGCGGGCATCCGCAGCTTGAGGTAAGCATAATGCGGTACTGCCATGAATCGGGCGAACGCTGGCCGCCCGAGGATAGCATGGTACTGTGAGGGCCAGTCCACGACCTCGAATTCGATTTTCTCCTTTCTGAAGTTTGCCGGAGTGCCAAAGATGACGTCGAGATGTATCGCCCCCAATGGGTACGTCGGCTTTCCTGGGACGATTCCATGGAAGGAAGTTTCCGTTGGCAGTAGATTGTTTAGCGGGATCTTGATCTTTCGTAGCGTGTCTGCGTAGATGAGGTTCAAGCTACTGCCTCCGTCCATGAACACCTTTTTCGAGGTGAAACCCCCTATTTGCGCCTCGAGAACCAAAGCATGGTGTCCTGGGCGTGGGATCTTCGGTGGATGGTCTGACCGGTCGAAACCGATTGGATGTTCGGACCAATTCAGGTATTCGGGAGTGGCAGGTGGCGCGTGTTCGGCGTGAAAGACTTCTCGTGCGCGCTTTCGCTGAACCTTATTCGTCGGGCGACCCCTCTGAATCATGGGCACGAAACCTCTTGGCGGCGGGAACTCTTCTTCCTCGTTGGCCGGCTGTCGCTGTTCGACTTGCTGGATCGTGGCGGCCTGGTGGCCCTGCTGTACGACGTTTGCTGGTGTATTCGGCGGTGGCGGTGGAGCGTTGTAAGCTATCGCCCCTGCCACTGGTTGCTCGACGCCCATCCTCTCTTGAAGTGCTCGGTTGAGACGTAGGAATTCGCTACACTCGATGAGGAGGTGTGCAGGTCTTCGTACTCCGTCCTTGTCGAGGTACGTATGCCTTGGGCATCCGCTATCAAGCATATCTTCTGCCGACATCTGTGGCTGCCGTCGGTGCCATTCTTTGCTTGGCTTCGAGACACTTCTGCTGCTGCTACCGTGGTAATTGTTTCCTTGCCGCGGTAAGTCGCGATTGTCCTCACGATCTTCATGTATGTAGCCTGCTGCTACCATGTCCGTGTTCTCCGTGTTGTCGTAGCGATTCCGACGACCCATCTTTCGGGACCCGGAGTGGAACTGGTCTTTCATGTCGATATCGCGTTTTGTTGACCGACGGCGACTTCTGGGAGCCGCGATGGAGTCTTCGCCATCGGCCCACTCATTCGCCAAGCTCATGAGGTGGTCGACGGTCCTTGGCTTGCAGCGTCCGAGCTCCTCCTTGAAATCGCGTCGGAAGAGGTCGTCGCGAAATGCGTCGATGGCCCTTTCGGGCGAGATGTTCTCCGTCGTGTTCCGGAGGCTGATCCATCGTGAGATGTATGACCTCAGGTTTTCTCCGGTTCTCTGCACGCATAGGCGTAGCTCCTCGAACGACGTAGGTCGTCGCGAAGTGCCCCGGAAGTTGGCGATGAACGCTTGCCGAAATTCTTCCCAGGAGCGGATGCTATCTGGAGCGAGATTATTCAGCCATGCCCTTGCGTTATCCTTTAGATGTAGCGACAGTAACTGGAGGGCGTTGTCTCTAGATCCGCCGCTTATCTTGACAGCGGTTATGAAATCATCGAGCCAAACTCAGGGATCCTGCTGCCCATTGAACTTGACTATGCCATCGCTTAGCTTGATTCCCTTCGGCAACGGTGCGGAGCGGATCAACAAGCTAAAGCAATCTTCCCCACACAGTCCGTCGCTGGTGCCGCCGAATGTCTCCGCCTCGCGATCTCCTTCGAAGCGGCGTGCTTCGCGCCGCGCTCGCGCTTGGTCGACCCTGTTCTGGGCCAGACCATGCCGAAGCTCTCCGTTGAGAGGTTCGACTGCTTGCGTCCGAGGCGCTACGGGTGGCACCGGTGCTGGGTGCCTGGCTTGCTCCGTCGGTGGGGCGGTCCTCCTTGCTGTCGCGTCATGTCCCGAATCGGGTGTGCCTTGGAGCACCCTTACTCCTTCGAGTGCCAGATTCCTCAGGTGTCGCATATGTTCGTCACCGTTGGATGCGTTCGCGGCAATGTATGCCGCCGCGGCCATGATCGCCGCCTCCTTGGTCTTGGGCATCAATTCGGCCTCGTTGAACTCTGCCTCCAGATTTCGGGTGATGTTGTGCATATTAGGCCCTGGCTGGGTGCGTGATCTTGATCTGTGCTAGACGCTTGATGAGTAATGGGACGATCTTTCGGCCCGTCTTCTGCTGGATGCATCGGCCTCCTCTCTTCGCCGTTCCAGCACTCGCCTGTCAGCACTGATCTGGTCCTTCTGCTCCTGGACGACAAAACGGAGTGCAGCCAGATCACTTGGGCTTGGGTTGGGACCGAAGTTCACCTCGCCCGCGTAAACCCTCCTTGCGAATCGGATCTGGTCATGTGTGACCACCTGGCGGCCACTATCTGCCCGGTTTCGGCCGTCGTTGTCTCTATTTTCATTTCCGTCGCCGTGCGATGCCATCATGCAGTGGCCCCCGGTCCACGGGGCCGAATCATCGCTGATTTCGCCCAACGCTGGAGGGTAGACGTCGTCGCTTTCGACGTAGGGCCCGACTTCGATCATGAGGTCAGAATCGTAATCAGCCATATAGCCGTCGCTAGATGCGGCGGACTCGCAGTGTGAGGCGGAGCTTGCTGAATTGCCGATTTTCCCCTTAGCTTCGGGGTAGACGTCGTCGTCGTCATCGGAGCACATGTAGTCCGAGTATAACCCCTCGACGTAGTCAGGGTCATATGGTGCGGTGCGAAGCGTGAGGGCGTTGAGAGCCCGATCGCACTCAGATATCGTCGGGTAGACAGCTGCTGTGCCTCCCCGAGGATCTTCACAACCGGCGATCTCATGGAATGAGAAATCTCTGGCTCCCACGTAGTGGTATGCGTCGCAGTCGACGCAGTATGCGGTGGTCGGGGATGGTGGTGGGTCTTCGAAATTGTTCGACCCTACTGATGGGGTCGAGGCTTTCGGCTTCGGTTCCTCCTCCGATGGCGCTAGTAGCGCGCTTGCCGAGAGTTTGCCCCCGATGGCTGGTGGTGTCGTCGTTTCGGCCACGAGCGGCGCCAATTCACCGATGGAGAGCAGTTCCATCGCTCCATTGCTGTCCACACGGAAGTTGAACAGTCCGAAAGCCATGTCATAGCCTTCGGGTGCTACTCCTGCCGTGCTTGAGATGGGGTCGATGACGTTTGCCGCTGGAGTGGGCTTTGCAGCACCCGGCGAAATATTGCTGACGACGATCGAACCAGTGGCATCGACGCCTAGTTCCGTTGGGTTGGCATTGAGGACGGCCGGCACAGCGATGCCGATGATGGTGTCGATGTCGATCTTGGCGGTGGTGTCAACGTTGGTCGGCGCAGCGATGCCGACGGTGGTGTCGATGTCGATCTTGGCGGTGGTGTCGACGTCGGTCGGCGCAGCGATGCCGACGGTGGTGTCGATGTTGATCTTGGAGGTGGTGTCGACGTCGGTCGGCGCAGCGATGCCGACGGTGGTGTCGATGTCGATCTTGGCGGTGGTTGGTGATGGAGCCGGCGAATCCGTAGATCCAGATCCCGTCGTCCCCATGGTCGGCGCCAATTGACGAGGTTCTACCCCGGCAATGCCCATGTCGAAGGGCTTTCGATCGAGGAAGCGTATTGGGGACCTGGCGAACTCGACGGCGATCAGACGAAAGCGAAAGAACACAGGATTTACCCAGGTTCAGCCCCCTCGAAAGGTAAAAGGCCTACATCCTGCTTGTCTGACTTTTGTATTGATGATGGTGTGGCGATGATGGCGATACAACGGCGGCGTAGATTGGATCTAGCCTTAACAGAGAGCTCTAAGTCTTCGAGCGCTCCGGCGTGAGGTGGGTGGAAAGGTGTCTAAGAGCCACTACGATCTCCCTCCCGACCTTTTATATGCGAAGATCGGGTCCCAGGAGTATTCTCCAAGTTGATTACAGATAAAGTCGGTTTGTATAAACCCTAATTGAGTCCTAGTTCGACTAGGCCTTCTCCATCGAATCTTCATCGTGCACGCCAAGTTATGTCCCTGGGCCTTGCTAGGCCGCTGTCTTGATGGGCCTCAAGGGCTTTCTGAGGGAGACCTTCCTCGGACCGAAACCCAGGTAGGCAAATATCGGGTGCTCGTTTGTCATTCCTTCGTCAACGGGCCTCAGGGATACTCAACTAACGGGCTCTATTATCTACCCTTGTCACTGTAAGAGCAATTTTTAAAACTGTATGTGAGAAAATGTTTGAGACGGAGACATCTTTCTGTTGCACTCTGTTATATAGTGATGGTTATTGTTGAGCTAGTGCCTAGTGGCATCACACCAAGCCAAATATCCTCCCCAAATCTAGTATCAATACATCTTCAATTTTGAAAGAGCATCTGTTAATGAAATATTCTTTAACTCTTATAATGCATTACCAAAATGGAGAGTTCGCAGGTTTTTCCTAAACTTTTGACATGTATTTTAAAGTTACTTAATTTGTAGAAATTCTCGCCACAAACACCTTTCCCATTAAGTAATTTAAACACCATTCAACAAGTCTATATTTCTCATCACTTTGCTATAAAAAACTTGATATGTAGAAATCAAGTCGTTTTCGTACAACCGTGGATATTTCAAGAAATGATAACATTAATATCAACATACTAGTCAAAATGGAATTAATCAAGAGAAGTTGATCTCCATATGATAGAAACTTACCTTGTCAGTAGGCCAGTCCAATGCTTTCAAAAACCTCACAGATTGCTCGAGAGGGAAGGTGAGGGGGTGGAAGGGGCAGGGGCTGTCCAAAGCGGGTCGAGAAGTGCTGATTAAATATGTCCTACAAGCAGTTTCAACATATGCCATGGGGTGCTTCCACCTAACGAAGGGGCAATGCGGTTAGCTCTCGGCAGTTGCATCTAGGTTTTGGTGGGGTGCTCTAGATGGACAGCGGAAGAAGCACTGGGTAAACTGGGGAAGGATGTGTATGCCTAAGAATAAAGGTGGTATGGGGTTCCGTAACTATGAGGATTTTGATCAAGCTTTGCTTTTGAAGCAGGCATGGAGAATGGTGACGGCATCAAACTCCCTCTGCACTAGAGTCCTCCGAGCCAGATATTTTGAGAACGTGACTTCCTGAGTGCTACCTACCCTAAAAGGGCATCGTTTACATGGCGGAGTATACTACATGGCAGAGAGCTATTGAAGGAGGGCTTGATCTGGAGAGTGGGAAATGGCTCGAATATAAATGTCTGGTCGCAGAACTGGATTCCACGAGCCATGCTGCAGAAACCATTTGGCCATCTTCCTGATGTGGAGGTGACTAAGGTTCAGGAGCTTCTGTTACCTGATGGTGCTGGGTGGAATGTGAATAGATTGAATGAGTGCTTCTTTGAAGGTGATGTAGCTGATATACTGAAGATTCCCGTGGGCAGAGCTGGTAGTGAAGATTATCTAGCATGGAATTACACCAAGAACTGGGAGTTCAGTGTCCGATCAGCGTATCATCTCAAGCGGCAACTCAGTTTATCTCACGAGGGGAGACCGGGGCCGTCGACAAGTTTCGATGACCATCAAGGTTGGCTTGCGTTATGGGCAGCGGATGTGCCAGGCAAGGTGAAAATTCATTGCTGGAGACTGTTGAGGAATAGTCTTGCTGTCGGGGAGGAATTGAGAAGAAGGAAGATAAAGGATGGGGTGGTCTGTTACGCCCGCCCGGAAACGCTGTTTTATCGGTTTTGGGACTGCCCATTCTCTAGTCAAGTTTGGTCTTATATTAGAGAAGGCACGGGCCTCTCTATCCCATGTCCTCCCAACGAGTTCCGATCCCATGCGGAGCTCCAGGGTTGGTTCTTGGACTGGCTGGGGAAGTTACCGGAGAAGGAATTGAGTACCTGGCTATTAACTATGTATCACATTTGGCTAGCCCGTAATGAAGCTCGAGACCTCCAAATGATTGAGCACCCGGATCAGACGGCGAGGAGAGTTGTCTTTCTTGTGAGAGAATTGACCACACTTTGGGCCTTTCCATTGCATGTCTATTTATACAAGAATTACAATCCTAATCATAAATGGGAGATCACAACATTAAGGACTCTCCACGATTTAGAGGATCAGGGAGTTATGTCACATAATGTGACATATCTCTGGCAATGATGTCACATAATGTGACATATCTCTAACACTCCCCCGCAGTCACAACGGGAGGAGAGCGGATGTTGAGACTGGACCAAAAATCCAGAAACAACGGTGATGGGAGACCCTTCGTCAAGATGTCGGCGAACTGTCGAGACGAGGGAACATGCAACACGCGAACCTGGCCCATGGCAACACGATCGCGAACGAAGTGAAGATTGATCTCGATGTGCTTGGTGCGCTAGTGCTGGATAGGGTTCGTAGACATGTAGACGGCGCTAACATTATCGCAGAACACAACCGTAGCTGGAGAAGATGGTCGATGAAGATCGTGGAGGAATTGGCGAATCCAAGTAGCCTCGGCAACAGCGTTAGCCACAGCATGGTACTCAGCCTCACCGCTAGAACGAGAAACCGTGTGTTGCCGCTTCGAAGACCATGAGACGAGGTTGTCACCGAGGTAGACGCAGAAACCCGACGTGGAACGTCGAGTGTCAGGGCAGCCAGCCCAGTTGGCGTCAGTGTAGGTGACCATGGAAGCCGGTGAAGACGAATGGAGCTGGACTCCATGAGACATCGTGCCCTTGACGTAGCCCAAGATGCGCTTGATATGTCTCAAACGTATCTATAATTTTTGATGCTCCATGCTTGTTTTTACACCATTTGCCTATTGTTTCGTTACACTTAGTGGCATTTTCATACATTTTCCGGAACTAACCTATTAACGAAGTGCCACAGTGCCAGTTTCCTGTTTTCTGCTATTTTTGTGTTTCAGAAGTGATACACAGGAAATATTCTCGGAATTGGACGAAACAAGTTCCTGAAGTCATATTTTACGGGGAAGCTCCCAAACATCCGAAGACGTGATGGAGGGGGGCCACGTGGCCCCCACACACAGGGGCGGCGCGGCCACCCCCCTGGCCGCGCCGGGCCCGCGTGAGGGGTCGTGGTCCCTCCTCTGACATCGCCCCTTCGCCTATATATACCCCCTGACGAGAAAAACCTAAGGGCCCGATCAGTTTTCCAGAACACATCGCGATACGCCGCCGCCGTCGACCCGAAGATCGGGAGGGTCCAGAAGCTCTTCCCGGCACCCTGCCGGAGAGGGGAATCGCCACCGGAGGTCTTCTTCATCGCCATGCTTGCCTCCGGAGCGATGAGTGAGTAGTCTACCTTGGACTATGGGTCCATAGCAGTAGCTAGATGGTTGTCTTCTCCACCATGTGCTTCATGTTTAGATCTCATGAGCTGCCCTACATGATTGAGATCACCGTTATGTAATACTATGATGTTGGTTTGTTGGGATCCGATGAATATTGGTGTTTATGATTAAGTTGCTGTACTGAATTATATCTTTTGTTATCTCTATGTTGTTTATGATCTTGCATGCTCTCCGTTGTTAGTAGCTATCTTGGCCGAGTAGTTGCTAGTGACTCCAAGAGGGGGTATTTATGCTCGATAGTGGGTTCATGTCTCTATTTCACCTGGGGGAGTGACAGAAACCTCTAAGGTGGTAGATGTGCTGTTGCTACTAGGGAGAAAACAACATTCATATGCTCAAGGGCATATGCTTTGTTTACATTACACACTTTGCTTAATGCAATTATCTGTTGTTCGCAACTTAATACTTTTGGGGTGTTCGGATTGATATCCCCGAGGGTGGATTATTAGTCATAGATGCAGTTGGATGGCGGTCTATGTATTTTGTTGTAATGCCCAGAGTAAATCCCATAGTGATCTTCTTGACATATCACGTTATCTTTATTCTATCAATTGCCCAACTGTAATTTGTTTACCCAGCATGTTATTTATCTATGGAGAGACACCACTAGTGAACTGTGGACCTCGGTCCTATTTTAATCATATTGCAATCACCTGTTTACTTTTCCCGCACTGTTTATTTTACTCGCATATTACTACTGTTTTCCACTCGATACACTCATAACCTTTGTTTCAAGCAAACCGGTGAGATTGACAACCTCATCGCAAGTTGGGGACAAAGTATTTGTTTGTGTGTGTGCAGGTTCCACAAACACCTTCAGTCGTCATCGTCTCTCTTCTCCTGATCGATAAACCTTGGTTTCTTAACTGAGGGAAAACTAGCCGCTACACTCATCATACCTTCCTCTTGGGGTTCCCAACGGGCTGGTCATCACCACGCACAAGGACATACTGCTCCCACGTCAACTAAACGCCACAGCTCTTTTCTGGCGCCATCACACGAGTAGCAGCTTCTTTTCTGGCGCCGTTGTCGGGGAAGAGAGAAGACTTCTGCGAGGGGAGTTCTTCGCGCACACATTCTTTACTTTGTTATTTGTTTTGCTTTACTTTATTTTATGTTACCTGCATTGCTTTATATCAAAAACCCAAAAAAAATTAGAATCCTTGGTAGTTGTTTTTACTTTACTTTAGTTTATCATGTTGTTCCCTGAGTTCGTTCTGGAGGACCTCTCTGTAGGGAGTGGTTCGATTATTGGCAAAAGTAACATTGAGGAGTTCTTTAATCACATTAGTATGCATGATGAAGATGAGGAAAAGTCTTGGGTTGAACTTGCTCCTAGTATTGAAGTTGCTTCTATTTATTTAATTGACATATTGGAAACTAGGTTTGCTAGTCTTAATCCTTTTATGCAATACATGTTCCTTAAGCTTCATGAAATTGAGGACCCCGAAAAGAAAGCTTTTATCTTGGAAACTTTGCGTTTCGAATTTAAGGATGTCGTTACTGAAGCTAGGAAGGTTCTTAAACGTTTTAATAAACTCGGTTCACCTATAACGGTTATTGATACACATGATGGGGAGGCCGAGATACCTATACCTTGCAAGCTTTTGGGATTGAATGATGCTTTCGAAAACAATTTTGCCTGGATTTGTCCTGAAAATCTTTTTGATGAGGATAGTGTACCAAAGCATGATCACAAAGGGTCTTCTAAAACTTATGTGGATGAAATACAATGCCTTATTGACAGGACCTCTTCTGTTGATCTTAATGCTTCTTCTGAAGGTACTTGATTCGCAATTTTCTGCGCCTAGCTCAAAGGCGTTAAAGAAAAGCACTCTTGGGAGATAACCCATTGTTTAATTTTCAGTACTTTTTCTTTTATTTGAGTCTTGGAAGTCATTACTACTGTAATGACCGCTCCTTATCTTCTTTATTTCGTTTTTGTGCCAAGAGAAGCCTCTAATTTGAGTGAGGTAAAGATTTGGGGTTATTGCTGTCCTGAAACTGTTTTCGGTGCTGCACCGTAAAAATTCGTGAAAATTCTCTGTTTATCTTTTGGACCTGCGATTTCTTGTGCATATGCCCCAGGTTATATCCAAACTTTTCTTAGTTGAACACTTTTTGATTTGAGCAACAGAAAATCCCTCAAAAATTCGTCCATTATCAGCTGTCCAGTTTTGACAGATTTCTGCCAATATTTGTTTTTGCCACTTTATCGCTTTCTTTTGAGTTCTTTTTGATCATGGAACTCTTGTGGAAGTTGCTACAGTAGTATATACTTTATATGTGGTGGTTTTGGGTTGAAACCTGAAGCTAAAAGAGGTTGAATATATTTTATGCTTGCACTAATGTTGCTAATAGAATTGTGTTTAGTTTTGTATGAAGGAAGTTTTCAAGTGTAGGGATTGGAGAATGATGAGATGAGTTGAAGAATGGACAAAAGCTCAAGCTTGGGGATGCCCATGCATCACCCCAAGAAATATCCAAGAAGTACAAGCGTTAAAGCTTGGGGATGCCCCCGAGGCACCCCTTCTTCATCGGCAAAAATCAGGTCACCTTTCAAGACACTATATTTTTATTGCTTCATGCACTATGTGTTTTTCTTGGAGCGTCAGTTGTTTTAGTTTTCTTAGTTTGTTTAGTTTGTTTGTTTGCTGCAATAAATGGTTGGACCCCAACAAATTTCCTTTGGAGGAGATGTACTCGTTTTCATTTGCAAAGAACGCTCTAGTTTTCACTCTTATTAAAAATCGAGCGTTCTACTTTTTCTGCTACTGCTTTTGGTTTTCGTTTTCGCCTTGATATGCATTCAGATCTTGTCATATCTTTTCATCAAGGTGTATTTTTGCCTCTGATTTTTCATCAAAAGAGGTGTTTATAAAAATTTCAAATGGTGTTGGAAAAGAGAAAAAGCTTTGTGCAAAATAGTGGTACAAGAAGGAGCTTGTGTAGACTGCGGCTTAGGCTTTTTCATGTCATGCTTGATGTCTTTTTGATAGTATGCTTAGTGGTTTTGCTGTAGCATGACTTGTCTCAAATAACTGAGATTGCTTAATGAGCCTTTGGAAAAAATCATGCGTTGTTTTTATTGTATGGAAGCATTATTTTGGTTTTCTCCTTGATGCTTTATTTGGGTTGACTTGACGCATGCTCACACATGTTAGACTCTTCCAAAGTCGCCATTAGCCTTCATGATCATTTAGTTTTCGACTTTTGATGCCATCATATGCTTCTTTTAATGTCGCTTTGTCGCTTTGCATGATTATGGCCATTATTGCTCTCTTAGTTGGTCGCTCCCAGTCTTTTGCTAGCCCTCACCTTGTACTGAGTATGAGCTCTACTCGTGCATCCAACTCCTAAAAGCCAAGTTTTCCATTGTGTCCACCATACATACCTACTAGCAATTTGCTATTCCAAGTAAATTTGACTTGCTTTTATATTCTCTTCAAATTAAACTCTTACCAGTGTTATGCGAAATTTGGTTAGTAAAGCTCTCACGAACCGGAAGGCACACTTTACTTTTTCCTGTTCTAAAAATTTGACATTGTGGTCTTTTATGTTGATTTGTTATGCTTGCAAGTTGTAAGTTGGATTCTAGCCCAGCCATGCTGTCATGGGGCAAGCTTTCAACATTGCACTTCTTTTTGAGTTGATATCGTGATCTTTTGTTTATGGATGCCCGCTGTGTGAAATGAATTGGGAATCTTCTAGGGATCATGGAGTTTTTATATGTGTTAGGGAAACGCCGGGCCGCCAATCTAAGCCATGCATAATTCATGGTGGAAATTTGCAGCATACCCATGGTGAACATTCGACGACGCATCTCACAATAAAAAGCTAAACAATATAGCAAATAAAAGAGATGTCGAGGTGTTCATTGTCTGCTTGTCCTGTCATTTTGGTGTGGGCTTGTTCCATGTCATCGGGCACGGAGGTACCCCATTGGCGGTTCTCAATGATATGCATATACTTACAATGACAAGAGCCTTGCTTGGGACTCTAAGTAAATTAGCATGGTTTGGGTACTTGTATTCACGGGACACGAGGTTTTCAACTTATGATTTGTCAAGCATATGCATCATAATTGTTCTCGCATTAACTTTAACCATTCAAGATGCTTATGATGGGGGCAATGAGAGCTCAAAGCCGGTAAGTACCATAATTTTTGAAGGTTATAAAACTTGCAATCACTACTTCCCTTTGCGAAGGGCCTTTCTTTTACTTTTATGTTGAGTCACCACCTTCTTTCTTTATGCACCATTAAGAGAGCATAGTTGTCATTCTTAGTGTGATATGCATTGTCCCAAGGTTCATTGATTGACTCATATTGTTGGTTTCACTTGTTCTTAAATTATTTGTATCTAGTCGCCCTCTTAAACTTTGAGGTGTCCTATGCATTTATGTTTTGCTCTCTTTGAAGGACAAGCTGAAAACCTTTTGTATGTTTTTCCTTATGATTTGAACACACGTTTGACTTTCATTGTTTCATTATCATGATCTTTTGTTTGTGTTCATTTGCATGTTTACAACATGGTTGCTAAGTTCTTATTGTCATGATTATATCTTCATGCCCATGTTTTAAGTTCTATTGATCCCAGCTCACCAATGCTTGCATATATGATCAAGATTGTGTAGGTGCATGTCACCTCAAAAATTATTCTTTGTTATCACTTACCTACTCGAGGACGAGCAGGAGTTAAGCTTGGGGATGCTTGATACGTCTCAAACGTATCTATAATTTTTGATGCTCCATGCTTGTTTTTACACCATTTGCCTATTATTTCGTTACACTTAGTGGCATTTTCATACATTTTCCAGAACTAACCTATTAACGAAGTGCCACAGTGCCAGTTTCCTGTTTTCTGCTATTTTTGTGTTTTAGAAGTGATACACAGGAAATATTCTCGGAATTGGACGAAACAAGTTCCTGAAGTCATATTTTACGGGGAAGCTCCCAAACATCCGAAGACCTGACGGAGGGGGGCCACGTGGCCCCCACACACAGGGGCGGCGCGGCCACCCCCCTGGCCACGCCGGGCCCGCGTGAGGGGCCGTGGTCCCTCCTCTGACATCGCCCCTTCGCCTATATATACCCCCTGACGAGAAAAACCTAAGGGCCCGATCAGTTTTCCAGAACACATCGCGATACGCCGCCGCCGTCGACCCGAAGATCGGGAGGGTCCAGAAGCTCTTCCCGGCACCCTGCCGGAGAGGGGAATCGCCACCGGAGGTCTTCTTCATCGCCATGCTTGCCTCCAGAGCGATGAGTGAGTAGTCTACCTTGGACTATGGGTCCATAGCAGTAGCTAGATGGTTGTCTTCTCCACCATGTGCTTCATGTTTAGATCTCATGAGCTGCCCTACATGATTGAGATCACCGTTATGTAATACTATGATGTTGGTTTGTTGGGATCCGATGAATATTGGTGTTTATGATTAAGTTGCTGTACTGAATTATATCTTTTGTTATCTCTATGTTGTTTATGATCTTGCATGCTCTCCGTTGTTAGTAGCTATCTTGGCAGAGTAGTTGCTAGTGACTCCAAGAGGGGGTATTTATGCTCGATAGTGGGTTCATGTCTCTATTTCACCTGGGGGAGTGACAGAAACCTCTAAGGTGGTAGATGTGCTGTTGCTACTAGGGAGAAAACAACATTCATATGCTCAAGGGCATATGCTTTGTTTACATTACACACTTTGCTTAATGCAATTATCTGTTGTTCGCAACTTAATACTTTTGGGGTGTTCGGATTGATATCCCCGAGGGTGGATTATTAGTCATAGATGCAGTTGGATGGCGGTCTATGTATTTTGTTGTAATGCCCAGAGTAAATCTCATAGTGATCTTCTTGACATATCACGTTATCTTTATTCTATCAATTGCCCAACTGTAATTTGTTTACCCAGCATGTTATTTATCTATGGAGAGACACCACTAGTGAACTGTGGACCCCGGTCCTATTTTAATCATATTGCAATCACCTGTTTACTTTTCCCGCACTGTTTATTTTACTCGCATATTACTACTGTTTTCCACTCGATACACTCATAACCTTTGTTTCAAGCAAACCGGTGAGATTGACAACCTCATCGCAAGTTGGGGACAAAGTATTTGTTTGTGTGTGTGCAGGTTCCACAAACACCTTCAGTCGTCATCGTCTCTCTTCTCCTGGTCGATAAACCTTGGTTTCTTAACTGAGGGAAAACTAGCCGCTACACTCATCATACCTTCCTCTTGGGGTTCCCAACGGGCTGGTCATCACCACGCACAAGGACATACTGCTCCCACGTCAACTAAACACCACAGCTCTTTTCTGGCGCCATCACACGAGTAGCAGTGCTTAATGGCCGCCAAGTGCTGTTCGCGCGGGTCGTGCATGTGAAGACACACCTACTGAACGGCGTAGGCGATGTCAGGGCGCGTGAAGGTGAGGTACTGGAGAGCCCCAGTGAGACTCTGGTACTCAGTCGGGTCGGCCACGGAAGGGCCGGCAGAAGCAGAGAGCTTGGGCGATGTGTCGACCGGTGTCGTGGCAGACTTGCAGGCAGTCATGCCGGCGTTGTCCAGAATCTCCGCCGCGTACTTGGCCTGCGAGAGGTGCATGCCGGAGGAGTCACGGGTGACCGCGATGCCGAGGAAGTAGTGGAGGCTGCCCATGTCCGTCATGGCAAACTCGGAGCGGAGGGAGGCGGTGATCCGGTCAAGAAGCCGGGTCAAGGAGGCGGTGAGGACGATGTTGTCGATGTACAGCAAGAGGAAAGCTGTACCCTCCATGCACTGAAGGACGAACAAGGACGTGTCGGAGCGTGAACACGTGAAGCTGAGCGAGGTGATGAAGGTCGCGAAGCGCTGGTACCATGCACGAGGAGCCTGCTTGAGATCGTATAGAGAATGGTTCAGCCGACAGACATGCTCGGGGCGAGTAGAGTCGACGTAGCCGGTGGGTTGGCGACTGTAGACGACCTCGGCGAGCTTGCCATGGAGGAAGGCGTTCTTGACGTCGAGCTGGCGAGTCTCCCATTTAAGGGAGAGCGCGATGGAGAGGACGACGCGGACCGTGGCCGGTTTGACAACCTGACTGAACGTCTTGTCAAAGTCAACGCCTTGCTCCTGAGAGAAACCACGAAGCACCCAGCGTGCTTTGTAGCGGTCGAGAGAACCATCGGGCTTCAGCTTGTGGTGAAAGACCCACTTCCCGGAAACGATGTTGGCGTTCCGAGGAGGAGGCATGAGATCCCAAGTGTCATTGCCGAGGAGAGCACGATACTCCTCGGTCATAGCCTCGAGCCAGTTGGGATCCTTGAGTGCCACACGTGCGGAGGAGGGAACCGGCGAGTACCTGTTGACAGAAACATGCAGGTTAAGGCACTCAAGGGGAGGGACATAGATGCCGGAGGTGTTGCACATGCGATGCACGGGCGCCGGAGACGGCGCATGCGCCGGTGAAGGCGGCGAGGAGGGTGCCGGCGAAGGCGGTGGGGAGGGCGGCAGTGAAGGCGGTGGGGAGGGTGGATGTGAAGGCGTCCCCGTAGGGTTGTGTGGGACAACCGGAGGAACGACGATAGAAGGAACATCATCAAGAAACTCGTAAGTAGCAGCATAGGAAGGCAGCGGCGAGGCAAAGGGAAAAGTGGACTCGTCAAAAATAACATGACGAGAAATAAGGATGCGCTGAGTGGCAAGGTCCATACAGCGATAACCCTTATGATGAGGTGAATAACCAAGAAAAACACAAGCACTAGACCGAGGTGCGAGTTTGTGAGACATAGTGGAAGTGGTGTTGGGGTAGCAAAGACAACCAAAAACACGAAAAGATGAATAGTCGGGGTGCGTGTGATGAAGAGCGAAGTACGGGGAGGGTGCACTAATGGTTTTGGTGGGGAGGCGATTAAGAACGTGAGTGGCGTGATGAAGAGCTTCAACCCAAAAACGAGGCGGTAAACTAGCCTGAAATAAGAGAGGACGCACAATATCATTGACAGTACGTATGACGCACTCAGCTTTACCGTTTTGTTGGGATGTGTATGGGCACGAGAAGCGGATGTGTATGCCATGCTCGGCGGCTAGGGAGTGGAGTTTGGCGTTGTCGAACTCACGACCGTTGTCACACTGAATGGACGCAAGATGTAACTTAAACTGTGTATGGGTGTACGCGCGAAAAGAGGCGAGCGAGGCATAAGCATCAGATTTCTGGCGTAAAGGAACTGTCCATAAGAAATGAGTGAAATCATCCAAAATGACTAAGAAATATTTAAAACCAGAAGTGCTCAAGACAGGAGATGTCCAAAGATCATAGTGAATTAACTCAAAAGGGCGAGTAGTTCTAGTCGTCGAAGATGAAAAAGGCAAACGTACATGGCGTCCAAGTTGACAAGCATGACAAAGAGAGCTAGAATTTGTGTCTTTATTACAAGGCAGAGAAATATGCTGGGAAAGACGACGATAAGCGTCATGACCAGGATGACCGAGGCGACGGTGCCATGTATCATGAGTGGTGGCGGTGGCAGTGAAAGCACGGGGCGCCAGGCGCTGGAAAGTGTAAAGCTCCCCCGTACTGTTACACCGAAGAAGTTCACGCCGAGTGAGAAGGTCCTTCATAGAGAAACCAAAAGGGTCAAAATCGACAGAACAGTTATTATCAGTAGTAAACTGACGAACAGAGATAAGATTTTTAATAATGCGAGGTGTAACGAGAATATCACGAAGATGAAGAGGACGATTAGGAAAAAAAGACGGAAAAGAGACATGTCCGGAAGAAGAGACGGGGACAGGGGAGCCATCTCCAACGGTGACATGGCGGTAAACGGGATGTGGAGAGAGAGAGAGGAAAGGATACCGGCGTCTTTAACGAGGTGAGCGGTGGCACCGCTATCGAAGACGTACTCCAGCGGAGGGGGCTGCAGCGTCAGGTTGTTGAAGTGCTAAGCGAGCGCAGAGGTGTCCCAAGACTACGCCGAGGCCGGGGGTGCGGTGTGGGAGACATTGCCGGCGTAGGGGGCACCGTAAGGGGCGCCATAAGGGGCGCTGTAGGGGGCGCCGTAAGGAGCGCTGTAGGGGGCGCCATGCCCGACCCCCGGCGGGGCGCCGTACGTAGCCGTGCCGTAAGAGGAGGAATGGCCGGCGTGGGGGGACGCCATGAAGGCGTTGGCACGGGGACCCGGGCGAGGTCCGAGGATGCCGTGGCCGACAGGCTGCGGCATGGGCCACATCTGAATGGCGCCGGTCCACGGGTTGTACGGAGTAGGCGCGGGAGGGGCAGCGGCGGGCTTGTAGACCTTGTTCTTCCCCTTGTTATTGTCGTAGCCTCCATGATGAGGGTTAGCACGCCACTGCTGCCCCCCCCCCCCGCCCGTACTGGGAGGCGGCAAACCGCCGGCCGGAGGAGGCAGCACGGGAACCTTGGCGATGAAGGCCGAGGCGGAGGTGTTGGCGGTGCGGCGCGCCACCTTCATCTCCTGTAGGAGCAGCATGTTGCGAAAGTTGAGGAAGGTGGGGAACGGCGTGAGGAGAGGGGCGATGTCGGCGATGGAGTCAAAGCGCTCGTCGAGGCCCTTAATGACGTTGGTGACGAGGTCGGAGTCGGAGATCAGGGCACCGACCTCGGCGAGGGCGTCGGCCGCGACCTTCTGGCAGTTGAGGTAGTCACTGACGGAGAGGTCCCCTTGCTTGACATTGCGGAATTCCTCGGCGAGGTAAACCTCGCAGGTCTTCTTGTTGTCATTGAAGAGGCCGTGGACGGCCAGCCACACCATGTTGGCGGTAGCGACGGGGGCATCGGCGGCAGTCGAGGTAGGCATGACGAGGTCAACGAGGTCCATAGCCATGGAGCCGTAGGGCCAGCGGAGAACCAGGGCGTCGAGCCGGAGCCATGTGGCGTCCGTGGAGGGCTTGTCGGAGGTGAGGTGATCCTCGAGGGTGTAGGTGGTGACGGCCATGGAGAAGAAGGTCCGCCACTTGGGGAAGATGTTGGACTTGAAGTCGAGGACGACCGGAACAAGAGACCGAACATTTTGGATGGCGGAGTCCTGCGCCCATAGGTGGGCATTGGGGTGGGGGGCGACAGGTCCAGGCGCCATGGGGAGAGTGGAGGGAGGCGGCGGCCGGCTAGGGTAGGAGGGCGGCGGCCGGCTAGGGTTGAGGAGGAGGAGCGGAAGCGGTTAGGATTGTTTGGCTGATACCATGTGAGAGAATTGACCACACTTTGGGCCTTTCCATTACATGTCTATTTATACAAGAATTACAATCCTAATCATAAATGGGAGATCACAACATTAAGGACTCTCCACGATTTAGAGGATCAGGGAGTTATGTCACATAAAGTGACATATCTCTGGCAATGATGTCACATAATGTGACATATCTCTAACATTTCTCTCGGAGGAGTGGCAGAGCATGAAGTCTCCGAACCCTAGTAGGGTCAATGCGACGGAGCAATGGGTGCCTCCGCCACGGGGTTGGGTGAAGGCGAACTGTGACGGAGCCTGCCTTGTCAAAGATGGTGTATGAGGTGGTGGGACGGTTCTTAGGGACCACCATGGTGAGTTCCAGATTGGAGCATGCCGTTTTTTACCAACTATCTCTGACCCGGAAAGGGAAGAGCTTCAAGCGTGCCAGATGGCGGCGGATTTAGCAAAGGACTCAGGGGCTCGATGAGTGACCCTGGAATCCGATTGTATGGGGGTGGTGACTAAGCTGGGAAGTGGAGTGGTGGACCGTTCGGTGCATGGGCCACTGGTTGAAGACATCAAGGTTCTCCTTCGTGACTTCGACGAGGTCAAGGTGCAATATGTTCGGCGTTCGGCAAATGGTGTTGCTCTTCGGTTAGCTCAGGAAGGCTGCAGGAATAAAACTTGTAATTCTTGGATGGGGGTACCTCCAGATTGGATTGTGAACTTGTTAGACTCTGAGTGTGGTGTGTTTTAATAAAGTGCAGCCATTTAATCTCAAAAAAAAATGCAACCTTACCTTCGAAGCGACTATCTACTGGATTCCATTCTGTATTACAGAGTTTTGTAATGCATAGATACCCATGTCTATCTAAGATAAAAAAAAACTCTTTGCTGATGTCTAACATCTTTCTGAAGTCATCACTAGAAAATTCATCCCTCCAAACAGATCATTGACGTCTTAGTGTCACTTCAATATTAGGTCCCTTCATTTCTTTTTGTTTGGTTTATGTGTATTCCAAATATGGATATTTTTTTACCTTTTTATACATGGTAGGACAATAAAAATGACTTTCTTAAGTAAGGCGTGAAATGAGTAGGTGATACATCAAAGATGATGAAAAATGCGGAAATGGCAACACATGGGCTAACTTTGAATTTAATCGGAATCTACTAGGTGGTATAACCCCTAGGGGTAGCAACATTTTCTCTACTCTAAGGCATGTTGTTTATATAGCATAAAATTAATGTTATTGAATTATATTCAAAATTACTTATAATTAAAAATTTATATCACATAAAACATATTTTAGTCGTAATCTTGTCTTAACCAACAAACTTCATTTTCAAAGTAAATACAGTATGTAGTGACTCCTAATGGCTTTCACAATAAGTTTACAACATGCAGCAAAAATATATAGGAAACAATATTCAAGATGATTTACATATATGAATATCATAATTAAAACACTTCAATGCAATGATAGTTTATTTTTATGTTTTTAATCTATCTACTTTGGAGTAGGAATGACCACTTGTATAGCATCCATGTGGTAGCATATTTTATAGTACTAACTTTGGGACGCGAATTTTTGCTCTCCGGTAGGGGTGTAAATGGTATGGATAATTTCCGCTTCGAATCCGCCTCCGTTTTTAAGGGTATGGTATACATTTTTTAAAATCCAACAGATATGGGTGCGGATATGGATATTGTTCATGTGGATATCCGACATATATGGTATTGCTATTATCCGGCGGATACGGATTATCCACCATTTTTCGTGGATTATCCGGCCTTCTCTATTAGGATAATCCGATTTGCATATCTAAAAATCAGCCCAAGTATTAGATTAGTACCTAAATGGTCATCTTTATATATAGGTTATAACCCCACCTATTACATTATCATCGCATGTTATACGTTTATTCTAGCCTCCTTGTTTCTCCTACTTAGTCGTAGCTTACTTTTATTTCTTCGCAAAAAAACTGCAACATAAAATGCGTGTAAAAGTATACTATAATAGATTAATGTCAATGGTATGACATGGACAATTGGTTGGCCAACTCGGCAGCATGCTTCGTTTTCGCTCGTTGCACCAAATTACAGTGGGCAACTCGGGTGGCTCCACCTAGCCCTAGCCATCGGGATGCTTCCTTCGGCTTCCTTGTTGCCGCTGCCTCCGGCTCCCTTATTGTCGCTGACTGCGGCTTGGTCCGCGGTGGCAATGAGCCTCATCACCAAAGAGGGGCGGGGGCCTCCAACCGTACCCACGGTGGATCTTGGATCCTTGGGCGGAGGCCCTAGATCGATTGTGGCGGAGTGGCTTCCCCTGGCGGTGGTGCATTTTTGCCCTTGGCCATGTCGTCGGTGACCTCGTTGAGAGGCCCTGGTGGTGCTATGCCTGTGGGATGAAGACAGATTTTGTGAGGGAAGCCGATGACTTCGGCCTCTTCCGAGGTGAGAACCTTGTTCTGACTCAGTCAGAACCGACGATGGTGACGCCTTCGGCGCCGCATACTTTTGTGGAGGCATCATTCGTGGGAGCTGGATCGACATCCTGGTGTCTAGCCGATTGAGTTCTTCGTCCCATTGCAGGGACTGTTCCGGGGAAACCCTAGATCTGAATCTCGGATCAGACGTTGGTGGCATACGACGTCGTTCTCCCTCCCGGGGCATTGTTTTTGGAGTAGGTTCTGGTTGGAGGGGTCCTTAGGTGGAACGGCATGGTTTCTTTCGCGTCAGAGATTGGAGTCTCGATGGTATGGTGCAATGGAGTCTTGTTGTGGCAGACGCGTGATGATGGACATGCACATGACGATGGCACTGTTTGGCGTCAAGATGGCAGACCTGGCAAGGTCAATGCGTAGATCCCTTTGCTGAAGATGGGTTTGTGGAAGACAACGGTGGTGACTTCTGCAGTGTACACATGCAGTACATACTTAGAGTTTGCTGGACCAGTGTGCTGGTTTTAGATGATGTGCATTGGTGGAAGGTTGGGCACACAACCCTGATCATAGTCACCCCTTCATCATGATGTAGGTGTAATAGTGTTTTTATGCTAAGCAGTAGCTTCGGCTTGATCGATGTATTATCTTGTGACTTGTGAGGCTTTGGTGATTATATCAATAAAAAAGACTATGTGCATTATTTCAATGCAGGGGTTTCATTCTCTCATTCAAAAAAATGGACAAGTGGTTGGTTAATATTGTGGGGTGGATAGATTGCATCTTGAGATAGAGTGCTGCTATGCGTACGCCATATCTTGTACGATTCGTGTACGACTTACCACATCCGGCCATCCATGTGTCAGAAAATCAGAGAAAACCACCACTAGATTACTAGTCGTACAGTTATCGGACAGCAAAACATCGTATAGGCAGAGGGCTTCCGCTTGAGATAAGATAGACTATCATAAATGACTATTAGTGAGGTTTGCTTTATAAGAGATATAGATAAAAAACGAAAATGTAACACTCATGTTCGGTATAAGTATACCAATCTCACTCCATCAAGCTAATATCATAAACTATAATCTGTAAATGTTCTTCTAAACTATCCGCTCCTGGTTCAAACGGTGACCTGACCTCTGATCGAAGGGCGTGGTGAGAAGAAGAACGCTGTCCTAGTCGTTCACCACGCAAGGGCCAAGGGGTTTCAGGTCCGGGTAATCCTTCCGCATCCTCTCCTCCGAGAGAACGTCATCCGCATCTTGAGGCGCCCAGAAGACTCGAACACCCTGAAACAGTATGCTGAATTAGCAATGGAACAGACTATGCTAATAATGTCGAATTGGGTAACTCATGGAACTTGAAGGAGACGTTCTGCATACCCGAAGGACACTTTCAGTCGTAAAAAAGCTGAGACATGCCGCTAATGTATCCAGTTCTGCAGCGCTTCTGATCTCTTTGGGGAGGGTCCTTATTCCATCAGCAGCGATAAGAATGGTTACCTGAAGAGTTTGGGAGTCATCCAAAACGCTGCTCGGTTTATGATTTACAATAAATGAAACATCCACGTTTACAGGAGAACTTCGGTACTTAGTAATCAGGGGGTGACAAAAGAAACTGTAGGAACGTCCGTGGAGCATACATACCACTACGTATTCGTTTTTGCTGCCATCTGTTTTCATGGAGTAGGTTTTCTTTTGCTTGACCCCGTTCCAGTTCGAAAGTGTTTCTTCATCAAACTTGCTCGTCTCCTGGGCGGAAATTCTGTCAAAATGCCACTTCCAAGAACGCTGTCCCGGTTTTGTAACAACCTAAAGTAGATGTAATTAATCGAACGTTGCAAGATTCAATGAGTTTCTCTCCTAGGATAATTT
Organism: Dactylis glomerata; assembly: GCA_007115705.1. NCBI lineage: Eukaryota > Viridiplantae > Streptophyta > Magnoliopsida > Poales > Poaceae > Dactylis > Dactylis glomerata. Next base: position 162,200 of record QXEO01000185.1, read on the forward strand.
GTGTAATTTGTATACACCAAAGGTTTTAAGAATGTATATGTTTTCTTACCGAGAAGCAGCTTGAAGAGATGCAGAAATACTGGTGACGACGAATGGTATACATGGTCTCTGCACAAGGGCGAACCGTCAGATAGACCGAACAGAGTAGTAGTATTACTAATCCTCTGATATCTAAAGAGAAGGTAAATAAGCTTAGTATGGAATGGGCACCTTGCTCATGTCCATTACTATGTGTGCGAAAGCGTGAACAAAATTGTGCATTAGTCGGTATGTTGTCACTTTAGACCCCTTGTGTTTGGTTATAAACAGGCTAGTTTCAGTGAATGCTAACAACTGACATGTATCCAACTATCCATACATGATACATCATATTGGAAATATGCAAATAAAACATACATATATGTCTCGTAAGAAAAATCTCCAACTAAGTGTGCTTTTAGTGATCCATCTATCCATGCATCATATTGGAAATATGCAAATAAAACATACATATATGTCTCGTAAGAAAAATCTAGATTCCTTGTGTTTTTAGTGGTCCATCTAAATTCAGTTCCAGACTTATCAGTGTGCTTCATATACCCGGTTGCCACCTGACTACCTGAATACCTGACTAATTAAGTACATATCTAGATTCCTAGTGTTTTTATGATTATCTAAATTCAGTTCCAAAGTTGCCACTGCATGCACTTCTTACACCTGGCTAGTTACATTTTGTCCAAGCTAACTTTTTCCTACTTTGTTTAACATGATACTAGAATTGATTAGAAATTCTAAACTTGAGATGGTCGTAAACTTCAGATTTGAAGTACGGAAAGGCGACACGCAACAGAAACAGCAAGCATGAATATTATAACCAATCCTGAAGACATAGTGGTATGTATGCTCCACGGACGTTCCTACAGTTTTGAATGATTCAGTGGTATGTATGATTCAGTGGTACATAGTAATCACGGGTCCACGAGGCACTGTATTCTTGAGCACAAACACACAAGAATTAAATGATTCAGTGGTGCTACAATTTTGAATGAGCAACCTTACCGGTCAATATGAACCTGTACCAGCGTGGGTTCGAAGCCTGCACCCTCTCAGCAATCGCATTCATATCCTTCTGGAATGATTTCACCATCTCCGTACCCCGCACAGCAACCTGAATTGCGAAAAAATCCAAGTGATCGAGGAACCTCAAGTCCCAAAACTGAACAGAATTTGGATTACGAAATCAGGAGAGGACCTGAAGCTTAAGCACGGAGGTCGTCTCGCCCGGTATCCAGCCAGCCTTCGCGGCGACGGCAATGGCGGATAACGCCACGGCGGCAATGCCGCCCCAGAACCACATGTCGGTCGGGGTCGGGGGCACTGGAGGAGTAGCCGCGGTGCCAACCGACTCGTGAGTCGCCTCCGTCCCCTTCTTCTTCTTCTTCTTCTCCTCCTCCGGCTCAGTATAGGAATCATCGGAGGACCATGTGAAATCGGTTGTGGAGTCATCAGATGACGAAGAGGAGGATGACGAAAAAAAAGATGACCAGCTGGAGTCGTCGCAACCGCCACAGGAGCCGCCGGACAGGGCAAGCGCGGCCTTTGGGCTCGCCGCCACCGTCGCGGCGGCGGCGAGCAGAGTAGAGAAGTTGAGCGGGCCCCGACGGTGCTCAGGATTGGGGAGCCCATCGTCGTCGTTGCGCCGCGCAGCGACGGGAGCCAGCGAAGGGATGGCAGCGGCGCGGGACCACAGAAGGATCGGCGGCGTGGAGGCGAAGCGGACGAAGGGGCTCGATAGAGGTCCGCCGCGTCGAAGGGCAGGAGGTGGGTGGTGCAGGTGGGCTTCGATCGCTGCCATTGGGGGCGCAGGAGCAGCCGGGGACCAAAAGGCAAAGGTTTAGTTGGGACTTGGGAGGGTTTTTGGGATAGGAAAATACGGAGTATAACTACTTCTTAGCCATTTTGTGCGACGGGTCCTAGCACATACTAGATCATTGATGGCGTGTTGCCGCGTCTATCTATTTTCAATCAATATTAATACGGAGTATTAGTTAGTGAGGCACAAATGTTATAAAAGCGATAGGCAATAACGAAGAACGAAAAAGAAATCACAGCACGGAGACACAAGATTTTAACATGGAAAACCCTCTCCAACAAAGAGAGGTAAAAACCACGGGCGTCAGCCAGCAAAACTTCACTATATCGGGTGTATGTTTACAAACGCCGTGGGCTATCTTATGATGCGATAAACCCTAGCCGGCGGCTTATAAGGAGTATATATAGACGGTGGCAACGATCCACTCGGCCCAAGCCTCCGGCGACGGGCCTCGCTCCGCTTGTCAGAAGTTGGCCTCTACTTTATAGAATTTGGATCAGAATATAACAAACTCCACCTTGAGATAAATTCCTTGTAGCATGAATTTCAACAATCACCTGAATCAAACAAAGAAAACACTTGCTGGCGCCAAATAGCCACTTAGACTAAACAGTTATACCAACTAAGCTTGAGCAAAGCTCAAACTTAGCAACAGGAACAGACTTTGTCATCATATCAGCAGGATTATCATGAGTACTAATCTTGCATACCTGCAGTTTACCTTGTGCAACCACGTGGCGAACATAGTGGTACTTAATATCAATGTGTTTTGTCCTCTCATGGAACATCTGATCTTTAGTAAGATAAATAGCACTTTGACTGTCACAAAATAACTTAATGCAAGAATCATCTCCACAAAGCTCAGCAAACAGACCTTTCAGCCAAACAGCCTCTTTACATGCTTCATTTATGGCCATGTACTCAGCCTCAGTTGTAGATTGTGCTGGAACATCCTGCAAGGTAGCCCTCCAGCTAACAGCACATCCACCAACAGTAAACACATAACCTGTGAGGGACCTCCTCTTATCCAAGTCGGCAGCATAATCTGAATCCACATAGCCTACGAGTCCCCCACCAGTCCTGCCAAACTTCAAACAAGCTTTAGATGTGTCGCGAAGGTACCTGAAAATCCACTGAACAGCATTCCAATGTTCTTTACCAGGATTAGCCATGTATCGACTGACCAAACTCATAGCATGTGACAGATCAGGCCGGGAACAAACCATGGCATACATCAAGGAACCAACAGCACTAGAATAAGAAAACTCGAGACATGTACTCAATATCATCTTCAGAAGTAGGACATTGCAAAGCTGACAATTTGAAGTGAGAAGTAATAGGTATACTAACAAACTTTGCATCATGCATATTAAAACGATGAAGAACTTTCTCAATGTATTTTTCTTGACTAAGAAATAGCAAACTAGACTTTCTGTCCCTCTTAATTTCCATGCCTAGTATTTTCTTAGCAGGACCAAGATCCTTCATCTCAAACTCACTACTTAATTGAGCCTTTAAAGTAGTGATCTCTTTCATGCTCTTGGCAGCAATCAACATATCATCAACATATAGCAGCAAATAAATAGGTGATCCATTAACAAACTTGATGTACACACAGCTATCATACTAAGATCTCTTAAAACCATGTGCTAGCATAAATGAATCAAACCTTTTATACCATTGTCGTGGCGACTGTTTTAGACCATAAAGGGACCTCTTCAACTTGCAAACAAGATCCTCCTTACCAGGCACAACAAAACCTTCAGGCTGGTCCATGTATATCTCCTCCTCCAACTCGCCATGCAGAAAAGCAGTCTTAACATCTAGCTGCTCAAGCTCAAGATCATGCATAGCAACAATACCAAAGAAAACACGAATAGAAGCATGCTTCACAACTGGGGAGAAAACATCAGTATAATCAACACCTGGAATCTGACTGAAACCTTTTGCTACTAACCTTGCCTTAAACCTTGGAGGCTCATTAGGAGATAAACCTTCCTTCCTTTTAAATATCCACTTGCAGCGGACAGCCTTCTTTTGTTTAGGCAAGCGCACAACATCTCATGTGCCATTTTTCTCAAGCGATTGCATCTCTTCTTGCATCTCACCTAGCCACTTTTCCTTATCAACCGAAGCAATGGCTTCAGTATGCGTAGCTGGTTCAACATCATGCTCCACCTGTTCAGCACAACTCAAAGCATAATGAACAATATCACACTCTTCAATTAAACGATTAGGAGGTGTAATATTTCTCTTAGGACGGTTAGCTGCAATAGACCGTGATGGCTGCTGAACAATAGGCGGTGAAGGTGGAACATAAACATCATCATTATTGGTTTCAGGAACCACATTTTTGTTCTCCTTTGCGTGCTCCACCTGCACGCCAATTCTCTGTTGCTCATCATCAGAAACATTAGGAGAATCAATAGCATCAGAAATATCAGTAGACGGACTATCATAAAACATAACCGCCTCATTAAAAATGACATTCCTGCTCAATAAAACTTTCTTGGTTTCAGGATTCCATAATTTATATGCCTTAACTCCTGAACCATAACCAAGGAAGATACACTTAACAGCCCTTGGCTCTAACTTTCCATTATCAACGTGAGCATAAGCAGTGCAACCAAAAACTCTCAACTCAGAATAATCAGCTGGTGAACTAGACCATACCTCAATGGGAGTTTTCTTATCAAGTGGAATAGAAGGTGACCTGTTGATGAGATAGCATGCGGTGGAGGCTGCTTCAGCCCAAAAACGTCTATGCATCTTTGCATTAGACAACATGCAGCGAGCCCTCGAAATAATGGTCCTGTTCATGCGTTCAGCCACGCCATTCTGCTGAGGGGTATATGGGATGGTGTGATGTCTTACCATGCCATCATTGCTGCAAAACTCATCAAATTCATTTGAACAAAATTCCATACAATTATCAGTACGGAGTATCTTAACCTTCCTTTCAGTTTGTATTTCTACCATAACTTTCCACTTCTTAAAAGCAGCAAAAACATCAGATTTATGTTTCAGAAAATATGGCCACACTTTCCTTGAGTAATCATCAATAATAGTAAGCATGTAATTAGCACCACCATTAGAAGTTCTACGGGACGGACCCCAAACATCAGCATGCACATAATCCAAAATGCCTTTGGTGGTATGAACGGAAGCATTGAATTTAACTCTTTTATGCTTACCAAAAATGCAATGCTCACAGAACTCAAACTTACTCAAGTCGCAACTATCAATTAGCTCTCTCTTCGCCAATTCTGCCATGCCAAGCTCACTCATATGTCCAAGACGCTTATGCCAAAGGTTAGTCTTACTAGAATCATCAGAACTAACGGCAGCAGCAATACCAGGCAAAGTGCTACCTCTAAGGACATATAATTTTGCAGAATTCATATTACTGATACGTCTCAAACGTATCTATAATTTTTGATGCTCCATGCTTGTTTTTACACCATTTGCCTTGTGTTTCATTACACTTCGTGGTGTTTTTATGCGATTTCCGGAACTAACCTATTGACAAGATGCCACCGTGCCAGTTCCCTGTTTTCTGCTGTTTTGTGTTTTAGAAGTGATACACAGGAAATATTTTTGGAATTGGACGAAACAAAAGCCAGAAGTCTTATTTTTCCCGGGAGCATCCAGACATCCGAAGAGAGGAAGGAGAGGGGCCACAGGCCTCCCTCACACAGGGCTGGCGCGGCCCAGGCCCTGGCCGCGCCGCCCCTGTGTGAGGAGGCCCTGGCAGCCCTCTGACATCGCCCCTTCGCCTATATAAAGCCTCGGGACGGAAAACCCTAAAGGAGTCGGCAAATTTCCAGAAAGAGTTCCGTAGTTCCGCCGCCGCCACCGACGAATTTCGGGGGACAGAAGTCTCTGTTCCGGCACCCTGCCGGGACGGGGAAGTGCCCCCGGAGCCATCTCCATCGGTCTCCATCGCCGTCTCCGCCATCTCCATCGACCTCACCGCCATCTCCATCAACCTTGCTGTCTCCTATGATGAGGAGGGAGTAGTTCATCGCCGGGGCTGAGGGCTCTACTGGTAGCTATGTGGTTCACCCCTCTCTCCCATGATGTTATCTTTATGTGATCGTGACCTTTGAATCATGTTGAACAAGTAGATGTTATTATTCAGATATTATGCTACTCCTATGCTTAATTATTATAGTGTACTCTAGTGATGTTATTAAAGTAATCTATTCCTCCTGCCATGGTGTAACGGTGACAGTGCGTGCATCATGGTGGTACTTGGTTTAGGCTATGATCGTGATCTCTTGTGGATTATGAGAGTAATTATTACTATGATAGTATTGAGTGATCTATTCCTCCTTTCATGGTGTAATGTTGACAGTGTGTGCACCGTGTTAGTACTTGGTCTAAGTTGCAATGATATCTATCTTGAATTGTGATCTGATTTGGATGTCTCTATGAGTGGTGTTTGTCAAGTACTTGATGAACTTTAAGGGGTGCTTCTGTTGCCACTACACAGTGATTAGTGTTATTCAATAGGAGAGTAATTCAGAGTACCATAGTGGAGAGAAGTTGTTTATTTGTTCAATCATGTTATATTGTTGGGAGTGTGTCCACTAGTGAAAGTATGATCCCTAGGCCTTGTTTCCAAGCTTTGCACACCGTTTACTTGCTATTTTGTTACATGTTTGCTCGCAGCGATATTTACTTCAAGTCACATTTGCTACTTATAATCATCCATACCTCTTGTATTTCACTATCTCTTCGCCGAACTAGTGCACCTATACATCTGACAAGTGTATTGGGTGCGTTGGGGACACAAGAGACTTTCTGTATTGTAATTGCAGGGTTGCTTGAGAGGGATAGCTTTGAACTCTAACCTCCCTGAGTTCGATAAACCTTGGGTGATCCACTTAAGGGAAACTTGCTGCTGTTCTACAAACCTCTACACTTGGAGGCCCAACAAGTGTCTACAAGAATAGAAGTGCGTAGACATCAAGCTCTTTTCTGGCGCCGTTGCCAGGGGAGGTAAGGTAAAAGGTACTCGCATTCTCCTGTGTGAGTGCTCGGAGTTATTTCCTTTAGATTCTGCAATTACATCTTTTTGTTTCTTGTTTTTATTTTCACTAGTTAGGCTTAATGGAAAATAAAGAGTTCTTTAGTCTTTTTCCTGATTTTAAATTTGGAAAGAAAATTGAAAATCCTTTGGAGCTTATTTCGCATAGCAATGTTATTAGTACAAATGCTTTGAATACTGTTAATGCTAATGCTATAGAAAAGTCTAAGCTTGGGGAAGCTGGTTTTGTTAAGTATGATATTTTTAGTCCCCCAGCTTTAGTGGAGAAAGTTTGCTCTGATGATATTTTGTCTCCCATATGTGATGTTTCTAATGATGCTTGTGCTCCTCATCCTTTTAAAATACCTATCAAAATTGTTGATCATGTTAAGAATAACTGCTATTTAGGAGATGGAACTTTCCATCCTGGTGATCATTTGCTTTTTATACATGAATTATGCGAGTTGTTCCAGTGTGCAGGTATTTCAATGAACCAAGTTAAGAAGAAGCTATTCTCTTTTTCGCTGAAAGGCAAAGCTGAGGAATGGTATAAAATGTTGAAGGATGGCCGATCTATTGATTGGGAGGAAATTGAACCTCTCTTTTATTCTAAATTCTATCCTTCTAGTCAGGTTTATAAAGATAGGAATTACATTTATAATTTTCATCCGCATGAGGGAGAAAGCATAGCCCAAGCTTGGGGAAGATTGAAGTTACTAATGCATAAATGTCCTATTCATGATCTTCCCCGTAATATTGTTATTGATAATTTTTATGCACGGCTTACTCTTCCTGATAAGGATTATTTGGATGCTTCTTGCTTTGGATCATTCACTCATATGAAGGAAGATGCTAAGTGGAAACTTCTTGACCGTATACAAGAGAATGCTGAAGGATGGGAAAACGACAAAGGTAAAGGATCAGGTATGAATTATGAGTTTGATGGCATTAAGTCTTTCGCTGAAACTGCTACTTTTCAAGAGCTTAGTGCTAAATATGGTCTTGATCCTCAAATTATGGTTGATTGCTTTAAAGCCTTTGCTTCCCATATGAATGTTCCTAAAGGAAATGGGGACGTGTATCATGAACCTTTTAAGGACACTTGCATAGAAAGTGATATTGTTGTTGATGATTGCAATAAACATGCTCAAACTTCTAAAAGTACTATTTCTTATAATCATGTTAATTTTTGTGGAATACATAGACCTTGTGAACAGAGTTACAACAAGGAAGATTATTGCATCACCCACGCAAATGAAGAAACCAGCATGTGGCTCAAGGATCTAGATGTGCTTGGTGAATGGGTTTGTGAGCTTTATCCTTTTCTTTGTGAATTTTGCGGTGAAAAGGGGCACTTTAATTTTCAATGCCCAATTAATCGAACGAGTACCACAGATTTGTATTGTGATGATAAGATTACTTTCAATCAGTATGATGAGCTTACTTTGTTTTTGAATTGTGAAGAGATATCTAGAAAGATTGCTTTGGTAGACATGAATGATGTTGATCTTAATAGCACCCTTCGTGGTTGTCATCTCTATTGTGCTAAAGATTGCCTCGCAAATACTTACTTACAAGATCTTATTAAACATGATGTTTTGCCAAGCTATGATAGGACTAATAGATGTTTCGATCTTATTAATAGAGAGGAGGAATCCTCCAAAGTTTCTTGTGTTGTTCCTGTCAGCAAACCAGATTATGTGGAGAAGATGCCTTTCCCTCCTAGAGAATATGTGGAGAAGATGCCCTTCAAGTCTCTCCCTCCTAAAGGAGAGAGTAAGAAGAAGAAGAAGAAGAAGAAGAAGAGGAGGAGGAGTAAGAGGCGAGAGGACACGGTATCTTCCCCTAAGCGTTATGATCCTGCTATAGATTATGATAATTCTGATTGGGATGATGTTCCTATGCCTATTACTTATGTTAGTGATCATGATTGGGAAAAGCACTCTACTTTTGATATTGAAAATCTTTTTGGTACCAATTCTAAGGTTAATAATTGTTGTACCATTAGTGCTATCCATGTTCCTTCTTATGATGATATGTTTGATGAATATGCTATGCGACATAGTAGTTCTCTATCTTGTGATGATACTAAGCCTCTAGTTTATGATGATGAGTATAATGTTTTCAATTCACCTACTTTTGAGGAGAAAAATAGTTATGATTATAATATGCCTCCTATTTTTGATGATTATGGTGATGAGAATAATTATTCTATTGAATCTGCTCCTACTACAATTGTTCATGTGGGGAGTATTAATCCTTTTATGCAAGTGGCTCATGATAGGGATGCTTTATGTGATAGTTATATTGTTAGTTCTATTCATGATGCTACTGAAAGTTACTATGAGAGAGGGAAACATGGTTTGATGGATCTCAACAATATTGAGTTTCCCCTCTTTATGTTGCAATTCTTAAAGTTGTACCTGTTTTGCCTTCCTATGCTTTTTGCTTTGCGCTTTCATGACTTGTCTCTTTACAAGACTATTTTTCATAGGAAGTGGTTTAGATTTAAATGTGTTCCATACTTGCTTTTTGATGCTCTCTATTGCTTTAAATTCCTATATGGCGCCTTTGCCTCAAGCGCGCCCACATGAGCATCTTTGCAAATCACTGCGCCTAGCTCAAAGGCGTTAAAGAAAAGCACTCTTGGGAGATAACCCATTGTTTATTTTCAGTACTTTTTCTTTTATTTGAGTCTTGGAAGTTATTACTACTGTAATGACCTCTCCTTATCCTTTTTATTTTGTTGTTGTGCCAAGAGAAGCCTCTAATTTGAGTGAGGTAAGATTTGGGGATGTTGCTGTCCTGAAACAGTTTTCGGTGCTGCACCGTAAAAATTCATGAAAATTCTCTGTATATCTTTTGGACCTGCGATTTCTTGTGCATATGCCCCAGGTTATATCCAAACTTTCGTTAGTTGAACACTTTTTGATTTGAGCAACAGAAAACCCCTCAAAAATTCAACCTTTGTCAGCTGTTCTGTTTTGACAGATTTCTGCCAATATTTGTGTTTGCCGCTTTATCGCTTTCTTTTTTAGTTCTTTTGATCACAGAACTTTTGGGGAAGTTGCTACAGTAGTAATTTCTATATATGTGGTGGTTTTGAGTTGAAACCTGAAGCAAAAAGGGTTGATTCAATGCTATGCTTGCACTAATGTTGCTAATAGAATTGTGTTTAGTTTTGTATGAAGGAAGTTTTCAAGTGTAGGGATTGGAGAATGATGAGATGAGTTGAAGAATGGACAAAAGCTCAAGTTTGGGGATGCCCATGCATCACCCCAAGAAATATCCAAGAAGTACAAGCGTCAAAGCTTGGGGATGCCCCCGAGGCACCCCTTCTTCATCGGCAAAAATTAGGTCACCTTTCAAGACACTATATTTTTATTGCTTCATGCATTATGCGTTTTTCTTGGAGCGTCAGTTGTTTTTGTTTTCAGTATTAGTTTAGTTTTGTTTGCTGCAATAAATGGTTAGATCACATCAAATTTCTTTTGGAGAAGTTGCCTTGCTTTTTATTTGCCAAGAACACTCCGGTTTTCACTCTTATCGTTCAACGAGTGTTCTTCTTTTTCTGCTACTGCTTTTGGTTTTCGATTTTCGCCTTGATTTGCGTTCAGATCTTCTTATATCTTTTCATCAAGGTGTATTTTTGCCTCTGGTCTATGTTGGTTTTCCTCAAAAGAGTTTCCTCAAAAAGGTTTTAATGGTGTTGGAAAAGAGAAAAAGCTTTATGCAAAAAAGTGGTACAAGAAGGAGCTTGTGTAGACTGCGGCCTAGGCTTTTGCATGTCGTGCTTGATATCTTTTTGATAGTATGCTTAGTGGTTTTGCTGTAGCATGACTTGTCTCAAATAACTGAGATTGCTTAATGAGCCTTTGAAAAAAATCATGCGTTGTTTTTATTATATGGAAGCATTATTTTGGTTTTCTCCTTGATGCTTTATTTGGGTTGACTTGGCGCATGCTCACACATGTTAGACTCTTACAAAGTCGCCAATAGCCTTTATGATCATTTAGTTTTTGACTTTTGATGCCATCTTATGCTTCTTTTAATGTCGCTTTGTCGCTTTGCATGATTATGGCCGTTATTGCTCTCTTAGTTGGTCGCTCCCTAGTCTTTTGCTAGCCCTTATTTTGTACTGAGTATGAGCTCTACTCGTGCATCCAACTCCCAAAAACCAAGTTTGCCATTGTGTCAACTATAAATTCCTATGCATGGTATTTGTAAGCCATTCCAAAGTAAAATTTTCATGTGCTACCTTTCAAAAACCTTCAAAACACTTCTCGTTTTGTGACACTGTTTTCAGCTCATGGGGACGTAGTGGTCGGATTTGCTATCTTCCATATTGCTTATTCCAAAAAGAAAAAAAAAGAGAAAAAAGAAAGAAAAAAAGGCACTCCTCCAAGGAATGTGAATGTTGGTGGGCACCCGATGGAATCGGTTAGCCACGGTTTGTGAAAGGAAAAAAGGTGGGGAGGAGTGCCAAGCTTTATAAAAGAGCACAAAAGTGCCAATCTCTCTCCCTCAAAAACTTGCTTTATTTTTGTATGGAAGATAGTAAGAACCCCATTGCCAGTCGTTGACAAAAGCAACCACCTCTCAAAACCCAATTTTTATCTCTCTGTTTTACAAATGAAAAGCTCTAGCACATGTTTAATCACTGCTTCCCTCCGCGAAGGGCCTTTCTTTTACTTTTATGCTGAGTCACCACCTTCTATCTTTATGCACCATTAAGAGAGCGTAGTTGTCATTCTTAGTGTAATATGCATTGTCCCAAAGTTCATTGATTGATTCATATTGTTGGTTTCACTTGTTCTCAAATTATTTATATCTAGTCGCCCTCTTAAACTTGAAGGTGTCCTATGCATTTATGTTTTGCTCTCCATGAAGAACAAGCTGAAAACCATTTGTATGTTTTTCCTTATGATTTGAACACACGTTTGACTTTCATTGTTTCATTTTCATGACCTTTTGTTTGTGTTCATTTTCATGTTTACAACATGGTTGCTAAGTTCTTATTGTCAAGATTACATCTTTCATGCCCATGTTTTAAGTTCTTATGATCCCAGCTCACAATGCTTTCATAGATGATCAAGATTGTGTAGGTGCATGTCACCTCAAAAATTATTTCTTTTGTTATCACTTACCTACTCGAGGACGAGCAGGAGTTAAGCTTGGGGATGCTGATACGTCTCAAACGTATCTATAATTTTTGATGCTCCATGCTTGTTTTTACACCATTTGCCTTGTGTTTCGTTACACTTCGTGGCGTTTTTATGCGATTTCCGGAACTAACCTATTGACAAGATGCCACAGTGCCAGTTCCCTGTTTTCTGCTGTTTTGTGTTTCAGAAGTGATACACAGGAAATATTCTCAGAATTGGACGAAACAAAAGCCAGAAGTCTTATTTTTCCCGGGAGCATCCAGACATCCCAAGAGAGGAAGGAGAGGGGCCACAGGCCTCCCTCACACAGGGCTAGCGTGGCCCAGGCCCTGGCCGCGCTGCCCCTGTGTGAGGAGGCCCTGGCAGCCCTCTGACATCGCCCCTTCGCCTATATAAAGCCTCGGGACGGAAAACCCTAAAGGAGTCAAAAAAATTCCAGAAAGAGTTCTGTAGTTCCGCCGCCGCCACCGACGAATTTCGGGGGACAGAAGTCTCTGTTCCGGCACCCTGCCGGGACGGGGAAGTGCCCCCGGAGCCATCTCCATCGGTCTCCATCGCCGTCTCCGCCGTCTCCATCGACCTCACCGCCATCTCCATCAACCTTGCTGTCTCCTATGATGAGGAGGGAGTAGTTCATCCTCGGGGCTAAGGGCTCTACCGGTAGCTATGTGGTTCACCTCTCTCTCCCATGATGTGATCTTTATGTGATCGTGAGCTTTGTATCATGTTGAACAAGTAGATGTTATTATTCAGATATTATGCTACTCCTATGCTTAATTATTATAGTGTACTCTAGTGATGTTATTAAAGTAATCTATTCCTCCTGCCATGGTGTAACGGTGACAGTGCGTGCATCATGGTGGTACTTGGTTTAGGCTATGATCGTGATCTCTTTTGGATTATGAGAGTAATTATTACTATGATAGTATTGAGTGATCTATTCCTCCTTTCATGGTGTAATGTTGACAGTGTGTGCACCGTGTTAGTACTTGGTCTAAGTTGCAATGATATCTATCTTGAATTGTGATCTGATTTGGATGTCTCTATGAGTGGTGTTTGTCAAGTACTTGATGAACTTTAAGGGGTGCTTCTGTAGCCACTACACAGTGATTGGTGTTATTCAATAGGAGAGTAATTCAGAGTACCATAGTGGAGAGAAGTTGTTTATTTGTTCAATCATGTTATATTGTTGGGAGTGTGTCCACTAGTGAAAGTATGATCCCTAGGCCTTGTTTCCAAGCTTTGCACACCATTTACTTGCTATTTTGTTACATGTTTGCTCGCAGCGATATTTACTTCAAGTCACATTTGCTACTTATAATCATCCATACCACTTGTATTTCACTATCTCTTCGCCGAACTAGTGCACCTATACATCTGACAAGTGTATTGGGTGTGTTGGGGACACAAGAGACTTTCTGTATCGTAATTGCAGGGTTGCTTGAGAGGGATAGCTTTGACCTCTAACCTCCCTGAGTTCGATAAACCTTTGGTGATCCACTTAAGGGAAACTTGCTGCTGTTCTACAAACCTCTGCACTTGGAGGCCCAACAAGTGTCTACAAGAATAGAAGTGCGTAGACATCAAGCTCTTTTCTGGCGCCGTTGCCGGGGAGGTAAGGTAAAAGGTACTCGCATTCTCCTGTGTGAGTGCTCAGAGTTATTTCCTTTAGATTCTGCAATTACATCTTTTTCTTTCTTGTTTTTATTTTCACTACTTTGGCTTAATGGAAAATAAAGAGTTCTTTAGTCTTTTTCCTGATTTTAAATTTGGAGAGAAATTTGAAAAACCTTTGGAGCTTATTTTGCATAGCAATGTTATTAGTACAAATGCTTTGAATACTGTTAATGCTAATGCTATAGAAAAGTCTAAGCTTGGGGAAGCTGGTTTTGTTAAGTATGATATTTTTAGTCCCCCAGCTTTAGTGGAGAAAGTTTGCTCTGATGATATTTTGTCTCCCATATGTGATGTTTCTAATGATGCTTGTGCTCCTCATCCTTTTAAAATACCTATGAAAATTGTTGATCATGTTAAGAATAACTGCTATTTAGGAGATGGAACTGTCCATCCTGGTGATCATTTGCTTTTTATACATGAATTATGCGAGTTATTCCAGTGTGCAAGGTATTTCAATGAACCAAGTTAAGAAGAAGCTATTCTCTTTTTCGCTGAAAGGCAAAGCTGAGGAATGGTATAAAACGTTGAAGGATGGCTGATCTATTGATTGGGAGGAAATTGAACCTCTCTTTTATTCTAAATTCTATCCTTCTAGTCAGGTTTATAAAGATAGGAATTACATTTATAATTTTCATCCGCATGAGGGAGAAAGCATAGCCCAAGCTTGGGGAAGATTGAAGTTACTAATGCATAAATGTCCTATTCATGATCTTCCCCGTAATATTGTTATTGATAATTTTTATGCACGGCTTACTCTTCCTGATAAGGATTATTTGGATGCTTCTTGCTTTGGATCATTCACTCATATGAAGGAAGATGCTAAGTGGAAACTTCTTGACCGTATACAAGAGAATGCTGAAGGATGGGAAAACGACAAAGGTAAAGGATCAGGTATGAATTATGAGTTTGATTGCATTAAGTCTTTCGCTGAAACTGCTACTTTTCAAGAGCTTAGTGCCAAATATGGTCTTGATCCTCAAATTATGGTTGATTGCTTTAAAGCCTTTGCTTCCCATATGAATGTTCCTAAAGGAAATGGGGACGTGTATCATGAACCTTTTAAGGACACTTGCATAGAAAGTGATATTGTTGTTGATGATTGCAATAAACATGCTCAAACTTCTAAAAGTACTATTTCTTATAAGCATGTTAATTTTTGTGGAATACATAGACCTTGTGAACAGAGTTACAACAAGGAAGATTATTGCATCACCCACGCAAATGAAGAAACCAGTATGTGGCTCAAGGATCTAGATGTGCTTGGTGAATGGGTTTGTGAGCTTTATCCTTTTCTTTGTGAATTTTGCGGTGAAAAGGGGCACTTTAATTTTCAATGCCCAATTAATCGAACGAGTACCGCAGATTTGTATTGTGATGATAAGATTACTTTCAATCAGTATGATGAGCTTACTTTGTTTTTGAATTGTGAAGAGATATCTAGAAAGATTGCTTTGGTAGACATGAATGATGTTGATCTTAATAGCACCCTTTGGTAGACATAAATTACAACAAGCCTCCGGCGATGGGCCTCGCCCCGCTCGTCAGAAGTTGGCCTCTACTTTATAGAATTTGGATTAGAATATAACAACAAATGCTTTTTAGTCATGACAGTACTCGCTTCTTCAATGATTTTTCTTCTCCATCCCCAGTTTAGTAAGGTCATGATTCATATATGCAAAGACAACAAAAAAAACCTTCTTTGAAGCAAACAAATGATAGCATTTTAACTGAAAGAGAATGTGATACTTAGCACTAGCAAGCAATGTATTCTTACTGATATGTATATTAGTTGGTGTGAGTACTGAAGTACGTAGCCTTTCACAAGTTCAACCAGATTACAACAGTCAAAGCTAACTCAATACATATTAGAGGGGCTACTGACCTTGTGCCAATGATGAGCTTTTATCTCAGGGAATTTGAATTTAGAGTAGTTTTGGGTTCATTCATTTAATTTCTTCTCTCTTTTGAGTGCTCAAAATCTAGAATAAAGGGAATGGATAATTATTTCAGTATACAGATTTACATTACTGGTCGTGATGGTTTGGTAAGATACCAACCTTTATTATTTCTACCAACTGATCAATGCCACTTTTTCTAGGAAACAGAATCTGCAATTTCCCATGTTAACGGGTGAAAAAGGAGAAGTCAACAAAAAAACCAGCTCATGTACAGAAATTAGTTTGCCAACAGAACTACAAATAGAACTCGATTTCTCTATGAAAGTATTTAAAATGAAATAACTTCAAATAATATGTTCCATGCTTCAATGACATGATATGATATGTGGCCTTCTAGATTCTGCTGGTCAAACCTCAGTGTTCATAGCTCCAACAATCTTACTTTCAGCAATAAAATGAGTAATAAACTATATAATCAGAAAACAACATTCCGTCTCCATAGGAAATCAAGTGGTATTGTTCCAATAAGTATAATCTTAACTAATGAATTTGGATCGAAAACTTGAGACTCTAGAATGAGATTATATACCTGACCAATCAGAAGCTCAGTTAGAACACAACCAACAGACCATATATCAGTAGTCGTGGTATACTCTGTACCTCCAAATAAAGTTTATGAGCCTGATAATATCCAGAGCCAATGTACGAGATATTTGGCTCTCCGGCAACCTGAAATGGGATTGTATTATCACCAAAAGGACCATATGACTAAAGAATTGAGTTGACGCAGTTGGGCAGCTAGTCATTTTGAAAGCACAACAAGCATAATGAATAACAAAAGATTAACTTGGGCGCACACAAATTGCAAAACAAATGTACGGATTAGTGGTTAGTGATTATTTGGCAGCTGCCAAAAGCAAGATTCATGAATCCATGCATAGAATATATATGTATGAATGTTGGAAAATTATATAGAGATGCGCCATGATTCTTTCATATAGGGCGTGTAACCGACTGATCAGTTTTCCTCACGCATCCTCACTCGCCGGTATGCGCGCCTAGGGCATGTTGTCCACATCAGCTGTCTATAAGGTGCGACCTAGGATTTTCTATGAGCGGATAAAAGAGAAGAACGAGAAAAAACACAGGTGTCTGCAATTGTACCGATGGTCAATGTTCGCAGAATTCGCTAGCTATAGATGACTGGCTTCTCATTATACGGGAGGACGTCTATATGTGTGGCCCAAAAAAATTCATTGGCAAGATCCCACTAATTATGTTTCTAGAGGCTAACTGCTTCACATTTGTGTAGACAGTTTAAAAGATAGATAATTATAGAAAGTGTATGTACCAACGTCTGTAGATGACGTGGAGACATATGCTTTAGACAACAATTGTCTTACATAGTGTATATGCCCTTATCCATTATCCCCCATGTCTACTCCTGACCACACAATCCCCCCTTCCCTTTTGTCCTCTCTCACACCATTATGGAGGAGCGCGGCCATCGGGAGGCACGAGAGGAGGGAGTCGCTCTGCCGAGCACGTGGCGGAGAAGTGCCACACCAGGAAGGTGGAGGAACACCGTGTCAGGAGACACGAGAGGAGGGAGTCGTTGTCGTCGAGCACATAGCGGGGAGGCACCACGTCGGGAAGGTGGAGGAACATCGGAACAGGAAGCACAAGACAAGTAGGCCGCTATCGCCAATCATGACGCAAGCAGTTGCGTGTCGATGAACGCATGGAGTCGCGCACAAGGGACAAGGCACATATTGCCTTCTCTTGTCTTCTCTTCATGGAAGAGGAGCCATCTACGTTCTCTTCTCATCAATCAGCTTGTGA
This sequence comes from Dactylis glomerata, assembly GCA_007115705.1. Classification (NCBI taxonomy): domain Eukaryota; kingdom Viridiplantae; phylum Streptophyta; class Magnoliopsida; order Poales; family Poaceae; genus Dactylis; species Dactylis glomerata. The sequence continues at coordinate 179,666 of QXEO01000185.1, forward strand.
ACCCTATCGTCGTTGCGTAGCTTGTGCATCATTGTTGTGGAGCCAGTAACGCAGAGGTGGGGCAGCGGTTTTGTTTGGGGAGAAGGCTAGCGCTGCAAAAATCTGGGCATGGCCATGTTCTTCAATGAGGACGTCAAGGACGCTAGGGATCATAGGAGAGAAGGTTGGGTAAGCGCAGGCCTATAGGTGCAAGCGAGCGTGTCCATAGTCGATCTAATGTGGGAGGCATGAGATGGTGAGGAGAGGACATGTCGGTTATGGGAGAGATAGTGCGGCAGCGATCTAGTTATCTATGGAGGCTGGGGTGGCCAGCTGTAGTGAGAGAGAGCTGGGGATAAGGGGTTTTATGGGAGAAGGTAACTGCTAAATGAAAATATGGTAAATCGTTGGCAATTGTTTAGTGAATCTGGTAATTGCCAATGGCTGGTAACTATTAGCAAGATAATTCACTTGGACTGCATGCTTAGGATAATCTGGTAACCGTCTCTATAAAATCTAGTAATTGTTTGGGGAGAATCTAACGATTAAATTTGGTAATCACCTATGTAAAATCTATTTTATGAACATGTGATAATCATCTCTAGGCAAACCGGTAACTTCGTCAATGAGATGATTAAGACAATCTGACTAGATCTGATTAATGGTGGTAACACTTTACTAATTAATCTTGTTATTGCTACCAGGTTAATCTCTACCAGATTAATCTCGTAAGTGCCACAATTTTGTCTTCATAATTGTTTCAAGCTTTGGTGTTGTGCCGTCACATACAACTTTATAATTCATAACAAATATTTAATACTAACATACATTACTTTTTTGCTTTGGATTGTTACCGACACATGCAATTTACTATAGTGTGCCCCACACTTATATTTGAGCCGTGGTGTCCTGCTCGTATTCATTTCAGTCGCTAGTTAGGAGCAGAGAAAAAGAGCAGCTCACATAAAGAAGAAAGCATGAGTTTTTTTGGCCTTCGGTAGTAACCGCAAACAAAAATATAGCGCCGCTGGTACTGGTAGCATCGTCTAAGAATGTTTCTCCCTGGTATCGACACCATGTGCTAATTGCTAAATATGAATGAACAATTTATTAATACTTAATGTGTTAGCAAATCGGCTTCACCGAGTTGGACTTGACGATGGCATTGAAATTAGACCTCATCTTCATATTTTTTGATGATTTTGTTTTGCATCAGTTTACATATTTATATAAATGTACATTGTAGTTGCCAAACTAAAACTAATAGTAATCATGATAATAGTACATGGTTGCCAGATAATTATCTATATTGCAATCCTATGCAGAGTTAAACGGTGAACATTCTAGTGTTAAGAGATGATATCATTCCATAAAAACTAGTATCACATCATCTTACATAGATGCAGAATGATGTATATGAACAACAAATTTATTAAAATATGGTAACTAAGTAAGTGATAATAATTTAACAATTTCCAATGAAAATAAAAAAATAACTCATGTATTAATGTCTATGCATGTAGGCGAAATATCTAAAGCCATGTAATAATTCCAGAATGCATAGGTAAAAAACATAGCTACATAGCATAATAGAAACACAAATCATGTGGGTATATGAAAGGAAGTGTGGTATTTAAATAGGGAATTTATACTTTAGTTTGGGACAAGCAATATATCGCTATTTTTTTGAGATAAGTACCACACTAGGTGATAATGAAAAATCAACATGAAACCTTTTCATAGGAAACACCCACATGTATTTCAGTTATGATCCATGTAGGAAAATAAAATATAAGGATAGTACCATACGACGTTGTAAACAATGTAAACAACTAGCTAATTCGTAACACCTTATAGGTTGGAAAAATTCACACTAGTGGCATATTTAAAAAATCGATATCCAAAATTATCGGTACAGAACTGACTTTATTAAGATGTGAAATTAGTAAGTATGACATGAAATATGTTGAATATATATATATATATATATATATATATATATAGTTTGGGTTGTGTGGGTGCTTGTGCGTGAGAGAGATTGGCCCAAAGGCGGCTCACGTCAGTGTATATATAAATTATATATGTAGCTACCCAGTGGAGTGAACCTCTAGAAAATTTGACAAGAAGCTGCATGGTATCAAAGCCGCGGTGTGAAGCGTTTGTGACATAGAAACAAAAATTTCCTACAGAGTGAACCACTAACTAGCCAAGATCAAGTCTATGAGAAGGTTTGCAACGGTCAAGCCATTGACTTAGAATGACTCACCCTAAAAGACCGAAAGCGGTTATCGCTCCGCTAGAACATGGATGATGTAGTGGTATGCTTGCCGATCTCAAGATCGTGAAGTAGAGCGCCACAACATGCAGCGCATCCGTTATCGGTCACACGTACGGCTTGTTGACGACCTCCGTGCCCTTGTTCCAGCGGGGTGCGGAAGTAGAGGACCCTCTAGAACTCCACCACCTCCTCCTTCTACTAAGTATGGTGTGGTGTCGAAATATTTCAGCAGGGCTTCTCCTAAACCTTACCGAACAATGGAGCAGCTAAAGAAAGGGATTGAAGAGAGAAAGGGAATGAAGGTGTAAGGAGGAGGGGAGCACCACCACCCCTTTATATAGGAGAGGGGAAGCAGCCCAAGGAGGGGGGGCGCCAGCCCCTAGTGGGGGCTCCACTCATCCCCTCATCATGTGAGTGGATCCTCCACTTATGCCTTCAAATTCCCACTCAAACCTTTTTTAATTCCCGCTCAAAAATTCCAAGAGTTTCTTTTAATAATTTTTTTATTTACTTTAATATTAGTTAATTCAATTAATTAACAAACATTAACATATAACCCCTTGGAAGAGTGTGATATTCCAAAACAGTTTTGGCGTATCTTGAATAGTCCCTGTGATGTCCAGAATTTCTGCAGTGTTCCATATCCACTCGAACGCGTTAGTGAACCTTAAGTGTATCACCCTATGGTTTGTGAATAATGCAGACATGATCGAGAAATATTTCTCCGATCAATAATCATCAACGGGATCTGGAGATCCGTAATGACTCCCACATATTCAGCGATGAATCTTATGATCGCATGAACCATAAACGTCATAATCTATTCCCTTTGTCTCGCGATATTTTACTTGTCCGAGGTCTGATTATTGGTATCAACTATACCTTGTTCGATCTCGTTACCTGACAAGTACTCTTTACTTGTTCCATGATATGACATCTTGTGAACTAGTCATATGCTTACAAGCGGTATCGATGTAATATCACCGAGAGGACCTAGAGTATATCTCTCCATCATCAGGATGGACAAATTCCATTGTTGATCCATGATTCTCAACTAATACTTTCGGAGTACCCAAATCAACCTTTATAGTCACCCTTTTATGATGTGACATTTGATATCATCAAAGTACCCTTCCGGTGTTAGTGGTTAACACGATCTCATGGTCTAAGGATTTAGGAATACTTCGTATGTGTTTGATACAACAATTTGAACTTAATGACTTGATCAAATTGTTATATCTACTTTGGATGTGTTTTTGTCACATCATTCTTCTAATGAAGTGACCTTGTTATTAACAACATCCAATGTTCATGATCAGGAAAACTTGATCATCAGGTAATCAACGAGCTAGTTAAAAGAGAGGCATTAATTACTTGTTTATTATTCACACATGTATTAACATTTCCTATTAATACAATTCTAGCATGAAAATAGATATTTATCATAAACATGGAATAAGATAATGACCACTTTATTATTGCCTCTCAGGCATATTCCCTTCACGGTGCTACTAGGAGGTGAGGATGGCCACGAAGTAGAGTTGCTCATTTGTGGCCTGAGGTTGGTTGGGCTCCAAGTGAGAAGGCGGAAATGCACGAAAGATGTTGCGGAGTCTAGGTGCATGGCTGAAGGAATACCATGCACAGAAGCGGCGGCTAGAGGACCAACATATGGCGATGAGGGATAGGGGAGCTTGGTCCTGGTTGTATTCAGAGGTGAACCGACACCATATGTCGGAGCTCCAGGCTTCTAAGGCTGTCGCTCGCCTCTGTAAGAAAGTCTGCTCTCATTCGCTCTAAAGTCAATTTTCTATGGGATTTTGTATAGAGCAGAGCCCTAAAAGTTAAGCAAAGCCAAACAAAGCTAACACTTTCTCTTATTTTTTTGAGACACTAGGTGCATCCAAGGGCAGCAGGCTTAGGCGGAGGTCCTACTGTGAGCGCTGGCAGCATGTGGAGATAGCGAGCAGTGTGAGTACGATAAGTCATGCAACTATGTTGCTTTCATTGAGAGGATTTGAACACTTGTGAGGTCAAATTGCAGTAGGAGCAAAATCAAATGCAAAATATTTTAGTGGTCAATGAAGTTGACTCATCTGAGAGTGAGCCATGTGTCGTTCATGATTTATTAAATTTTCTTATTGTCTTGAGGAAAGAGCCACGAGCTAAGGAAGGAAAGTCTCGTGAATAGTATGGTTTGAACATAATATTGCAAACTATGTGTCATATGACCCACTCTTATTTGGGTATAGAGGCTTCATTACTTCATTACAATTAATGGTAATCCCAGCTGATTGGAGAGTAGCAAAAAAAGATCCTAAATATCATGCAACAATGTTAGAAGAGATGGCGGCCCTTCAAAATAATAAGACATGTGACTTGTATCATTTCCAAAAAGGAAGAACACATGCAAATGGGTCGACAATGTGAAGCAAGACCCAAAGGCAAGATCGCAAGATAAAAGAACAAACTTTTTGCAAAGAGTTATAGGCAAACTTATGGAATTGCCTATGATGATACCTTTGCTCCTTTGGCAAAGATGAGTACCCTGAGAACATTAATATCTTATACAAAAAAAATTAAATGCCATTATAGCTGTTGGAGGTGACAAATGTCTTCTTGCACTGTGATTTTTAAGTGGGAGTGTACATGGAAACTTGACGACGCCTAGTTGATGGCGCCAGGCAACAATCTTGATGTCTCAAAGGACCAGTTGGGAAACCCCGAGAGGAGGGTATGATGAGCACAACAGTAAGTTTTTCCTCAGTATAGAACCAAGGTTTAATCGACCAATAGGAGAAAGAAACCACTTCTGAAGGTTGTTGCTAGCTGACTTTGGGAAGGCGCCAGAAAATAGTCTGGTGCGTGGTCGATGGCGCCAGCAGCAACGTGGAACATGCACACAACACAACCAAACTACTTTGCCCCAACTTACAGTGAGGTTGTCAATCTCACCGGTTTGCTAAAAACAAAGGATTAGACGTATAGTATGGAAAAAGATGTTTGTTTACGGTGAAGTAAAATAATGCTTGTGGAAAGTAAATAGTGTACGCAGTAGATGGTAATATAAATGTAAAAGAATGGACCGGGGTCCATAGTTCACTAGAGGTGTCTCTCTATAAAGATAAATAACATGCTGGGTAAACAAATTACAGTTGGGCAATTGACAAAATAAAGAATGCATAACAATGCATGTACATGTCATGAAGATCACTATGAGATTCACTTGGGCATCACAACATATTACATAGACCGTAATCCAACTGCATCTATGACTAATAATCCACCCGCGGGATATCATCCGAACAACCCTTTGATATTAAATTGCAAGCAACAGATTATCGCCTTAAGCAAAGTGTGTAATGTCAACAATACAATTATCCTTGAACAAAAGATTGTTGTTCTCTCCCTAGTAGCAACAGCACATCTACAACATTAGAAGTTATTGTCACTCTCCCAGATTACTAGAGGCATGAACCCACTATCGAGCAAAAATACTCCCTCTTGGAGTCACTAGCATCTACTTAGCCAAGATATCTACTAGCAATGGAGAGCATGCAAGATTACAAATAACATATACATGATAAATCAACAATCAACTTGACATAATACTCAATATTCATTGGATCCCAACAAACACAACATGTAGAATTACATAAAGATGATCTTGATCATGATACGCAGCTCACGAGATCTAGACATGAGGCGCATAGAGGAGTAGACAACCATCTAGCTACTGCTATGGACCCATGATCCAGTGGTGGACTACTCACGCATCACTCTGGAGGCTGCCATGGTGATGAAGAAGGCCTCCGGTGATGATTCCCCTCTTCGGCAGGGTGCCAGGAAGAGCTTCTGGACCCTCCCAAACTCGGGTCGATGACGGCGGCGGCTTGCAGTATGTTTCGTGGAAAGATGTTTGGGTCCTTAGGGTTTTCACGACGAAGGGAATTTATAGGCGGAAGGGCGATGTCAGAGGGGGGCCGAGGGGCCCACACCACCTGGTGGCGCGTCCAGGGGGTGGCCTGCGCCACCCTATGGTGCGGCTGCCTCCTGGCTGCTTGCCGTCTCTCCTCTGGACTCCGTCTTCGTGTCAGGTAAATAGGAACTTTAGCTTTTATTTCTTCCAATTCCGAGAATATTTCCTGTGTAACTTTTCTGAAACACAAAAACAACAGAAAATAGGTACTAGCTGTGTGGCATCTTGTTAATAGGTTAGTTCCGAAAAATGCATAAAAACGCCACAAAGTGTAAACAAAACATAAAGCAATTGGTGTAAAATAAGCATGGAGCATCAAAAATTATAGATACGTTTGCAACGTATCAAGCATCCCCAAGCTTAACTCCTGCTCGTCTTCGAGTAGGTAAGTGATAACAAAAAATAATTTTTGAGGTGACATGTAGCCAACACAATCTTGATCAAGTCGATGTAAAGTATTGCAAGCTGAGATCAAAGTACTCTAAACATGGGCATAAAAGATATAATTCTAACAATAGAACTTAGCAACCATGTTACAACATGAAAAGAAACACAACAAAAGATCATGAATAATAATGCATTGAAAGTCATTTGTTTGTTGGAAGCATAGTGAAAACATAGCAAAGTGGTATTCATCTTGTCCCTCATGTAGTAGCAAAACATAAATGCATAGGACACCTTCAAAGTTCAAAAGAGTGACTAGATACAAATAATTTGAGAACAAGCAATACCATAATCATGAATCAATCAATAATAAATTTTGGGACTATGCACATTATGCTCAGAATGACAACTATGCTCTCTTAATCGGTGCATAAAGATAGAAGATGAAGACTCAACATAAAAGTAAAAGCAAGTCCCTTCGCAGAGGGAAGTAGTGATTGCAAGTTTTATAAACCTTCCAAAAATTATGGTACTTATTTGCTTTGAGGTCCCATTGCCCCTATCATTGACATCTTGAGTGATTAAGGTTAATGTGAGAACAAGTACGAGTTATATGTTTGACAAACCATAAGTTGAAAATCTCATGTCCTGTGAATACGAGTACCCAAACCATGCTACTCGACTTAGGTCCCAAGCATGTTCTTGTCATTGTAAGCATACATGTATCATTGAGAACACCAACAGGGTACCTCCTGCCCGATGATATGGAAGCTTTCCCATATCAAAATGACAAAACAAACAGACAATGAACACCTCGATATCTCTTTTATTTACCATTGGGTATAGCTTTTTATTCTGAGATGCGTCGTCGAATGTCCACTATGGTTATGCTGTAAATTTCCACCATGAATGATGCATGGTTTAGATTAGCAGCCCAGGCGTTTCTCTAACACATATACAAACTCCATCAGCTCACAAGTTTCCAACTTATTTCACATGGCTAGGCATCCATAAACAAAACATCATGATATCAACTAAATAGGAATAAGTGCAATGTTGAAAACGTGCCCCATGAAAGCATGGATGTGCTAACTTTCAACTTACAATTTGCAAGCATATAAACTTCATAAGAGAATCACAATGGTCAAGTTTATTAAGTGCAAGAAAGTAAATGTGCCATCAAGTTCGTGAGAGCTTTACTAACTAATTTTCTCATAACAAAAAAATTAATTTGGAAGATAGATAAAAGCATGATGAATGTACTTTGAATAGCAAATTGCTAATAGGTAGATATGGTGTACACATTGGCAAACTTTGGTTTTTGGGAGTTGGATGCACTGAGTAGAGCTCATACTCAGTACAGATGAAGGCTGGCAAAAGACTGGGAGCGACCAACTAAGAGAGCAATAACGGCCATAATCATGCATAGCGACAAAACATTATTAATCAAAGCATAAAGTGATATTACAAGTCAAAAACTAAATGATCAAAGAGGCTTGAGGCGACTGGTTTATAGTCATAACATGGTGTGAGCATGCACCAGGTCAACCCAAATAAAGCATCAAAGGAGAATACCACAATATTATGCTTCTATATGATAAAAATAACGCATGATTCTTTCAAAGGCACATTAAGCATTCTCAGTCATTTGAGATAAGTCATGCTACAACAATAACTACTATGCATATAATCAAAATAATATCTAGCATGACATGCTAAAGTCTAAGCTACAGTCTAAACAAGCTTCCTTTTGCACCACTATAAGCATGAAGCATTTTACTCTTTTCCAACACCAATCAACCTATTTGAAACAGCTCTCAAGGATAAAAATCAACAAAGAACAGAGGTCTAAACATACCTAACTACAAAGAACTAACAAGTTCTGAACAGAAATAAAGGTGAAAAATAAAAGCTAAACGTAGTACTAGCAAAAGAGAACACTCGTAGAACGATAAGAGTGAAAACTAGAGTATTCTAGGCAATGAAAACAGAGTGTGTCTTCTCCAAAAGAAATATATTGGGGTCCAACCATTTATTACAGCAAAAACAACAAAAGAAAACTGAAAGCAAAAATAAAGATGCTCCAAGAACAACACATAGCATTTGAAGCAATAAAAATATAGTGTCTTGAAAGATGACGTGATATTTTTGTTGATGAAGAAGGGGGTGCCTTGGGCATCCCCAAGCTTTGACGCTTGTACTTCTTGGATATTTCTTGGGGTGAGATGGGAATCCCCAAGCTTGAGCTTTTGTCCATCCTTCATCTTATCTCATCATTCTCCTTTCCCTACACTTGAAAACTTCCTTCATACAAAACTTCACACAATTCTCATTAGCAACATTAGTTTATGCAAGATAGTAGATCCACTTTTAGTTCAGTCTTAACTCAAGTACATCATCTATTAAAACATTATCTACTGTAGCAACTTCTTTCAAAAGTTCTGTGATCAAAAGAACTCAAAAAGAAAGAGATCAAGATGCAAATGCAAATAGTGGTAGAAATCTGTCAAAACAGAATAGCAGGTAAAGATCGATTTTTTAGAAAATCTTATGTTGCTCAAATCGAAAAGTACAAATCTAATGAAAGTTATATAATAACCTGGGGCATGTGTAAAAAAAATCGCAGATCAATATGACATACTGGGATTTTTCACGAATTTTTACAGTGAGGCGCAGAAATCTATTTCAGGACAACAACTTCCCCAAATCTTACCTTCTTCTTATTAGAGGCTATTCTTGGCACAAAAATGAAATAAAAATTATAAGGAGAGGTCATTACAGTAGTAATAACTTCCAAGACTCAACAAAAAGAAAAAGTACTGAAAGAAAACATGGGTTGTCTCCCAAGAGTGCTTTTCTTTAACGCCTTTGAGCTAGGCACAAAAAGTAAGAATCAAGTATTTTCAAGTGAAGAAGCAGCAACACCAGATGCCTTACATCTACCTCTCTTACCTTTACTCTTACCTTTAGGGAACTCATGATGATTTCCTGGTGGGGAAGTGAATTTCATAGTGCCTTTTCCCACATCTATTAATGCGCCCAGGAGTTTTAGCAGAGATCTTTCAAGTGTGATTTGTCCCTTTCCTACACATTCAATAACAACATAATCAGTAGATACCATTCTCCCTAGGATTTTTGTAAACACTCCTTCAGCTACTCCAATGGGTAATATAATGGCATTATTAGTAAGAGATATTCCTTCTCCACCCTCAGAAAGTCCCCAAAGATTCAAAGATTTGTAAATATCTTTAGGCATAAGGAAAAATTCAGACATAATATCACAACGAGCATGAAAAGTTTCACCATTTATAGTAACTTTCACTGTAGGGAACCATCTTGAGGGTTCGGAATTTATTGGCACAAAATCAAGATGCTCACGCAGCATACTATAACATTCTTTTAAACAGGTTGTATTTGTCTCAAGAGTGTTTAATCTAGCATAAATGCTCACAAGGGAAGAATCAAATTTATTAGGTGAGCTATATATTGCAATCAACTTTTTTATGACATTAAAAGCTTGATATCCATCACAATAAAGGAAATCTCCTCCTGCTACAGCATCCAAAGCATATCTATAACAAAGAACAAGACCAAAGTAAAAGCTACTAAGAAGCAAGCCCAGAGTCATTTTTGGTTCAATTTTACCATAAGAATCATAAATTCTAGACCAAGCTTCTTTAAAACTCTCTTCACTCCTTTGTTTGAAAGTGAAGATCATTTCCTCATGCGACATAGTAATAGGAACTAGACTAGACATAAAAGCAACTTGAAATAGGAACTAATTTTTTTGTATTTTTGATAAACAAGAAGCAAACAAAATAAGTAAAGAAACTAAGCAAAACAATAACTAAGTAAAGAGATTGGAAGTGAGAGTCTCCCCTTGTAGAAATCCTTTTTCTCCCCGGTGATGGCGTCAGAAAATAGGTTGACAGCGCCTAGTTGACGGCGCGAGACAACAATCCTAATGTCTCAAAGGACTAATTGGAAAACCCCAAGAGGAAGGTATGATGAGCACAGCAGTAAGTTTTCCCTCGGTACAAAACCAAGGTTTAATCGACCAGTAGGAGAAAGAAACCACTTCTGAAGGTTGTTGCTAGCTGACTTTGGCAAGGCACCAGAAAACAGTCTGGTGCGTGGTTGATGGCGCTAGCAGAAACGTGGAACCTGCACAAAACACAGCCAAACTACTTTGCCCCAACTTACAGTGAGGTTGTCAATATCATCGGTTTGCTGAAAACAAAGGATTAGACGTATAGTGTGGAAAAAGATGTTTGTTTGCGGTGAAGTAAAATAATGCTTGCGGAAAGTAAACAGTGTTTGCAGTAGATGGTAATATAAATGTAAAAGAATAGACCGGGATCCACAGTTCACTAGAGGTGTCTCTCCATAAAGATAAATAACATGCTGGGTAAACAACTTATAGTTGGGCAATTGACAAAATAAAGAATACATAACAATGCATGTACATGTCATGAAGATCACTATGAGATTCACTTGGGCATTACAACATAGTACATAGACCGTAATCCAACTGCATCTATGACTAATAATCCACCCGCAGGATATCATTCAAACAACCCTTGGGTATTAAGTTGCAAGCAACAGATTATCGCCTTAAGCAATGTGTATAATGTAAACAATATAATTATCCTTGAACAAAAGATTGTTGTTTTCTCCCTAGTAGCAACAACACATCTACAACCTTAGAAGTTATTGTCACTCTCCCAGATTACTAGAGGGATGAACCCACTATCGAGCATAAATACTCCCTCTTGGAGTTACTAGCATCTACTTGGCCAAGATATCTACTAGCAATGGAGAGCATGCAAGATCATAAATAACATAGACATGTGATACGTCTCAAATGTATCTATTATTTTTGATGCTCCATGGTTGTTTATCCACCATTTGCTTTGTGTTTTGTTACACTTCGTGGCGTTTTTATGCATTTTCTGGAACTAACCTATTAACGAGATGCCACAATGCTAGTTCGCTATTTTTTGCTATTTTTTTGTTTTAGAAAAGCTACACAGGAAATACTCTCAGAATTGGACGAAACAAAAGCCAAAGTTCCTATTTTTCCCAACACGAGACGGAGTCCAAAGCAGAGACGGAGGGGAGCCCGGGGCCAGCCACACCATAGGGAGGCGCGGGCCAGCCCCTGGCCATGCCACCAGGTGGTGGGGCCACCTGGCCCACCTCCTGACGCCGCCCTTCCGCCTATATATTCTCCTCGGCAAGAAAACCCTAAGCACCAGATCAATTTTCCAGAAAACATACTCCAAGCCGCCGATGTCGTCAACGCGAGATTAGGAGGGTCCAGAAGCTCTTCCCGGCACCCTGCCGGAGAGGGGAATCACCACTGGAGGCCTTCTTCATCACCATGCATGCCTCCGAAGTGATGTGTGAGTAGTCTACCTTGGACTACGGGTCCATAGCAGTAGCTAGATGGTTGTCTTCTCCTCCATGTGCTTCATGTTTAGATCTTGTGAGCTGCCTATCATGATCAAGATCATCGTTATGTAATTCTACATGTTGTGTTTGTTGGGATCCAATGAATATTGAGTACTATGTCAAGTTGATTTATTGATTTATCATTTCTATGTTGTTTATGATCTTGCATGCTCTCCGTTGCTAGTAGATATCTTGGCCGAGTAGATGCTAGTGACTCCAAGAGGGAGTATTTATGCTCGATAGTGGGTTCATGCCTCTAGTAACTTGGGGGAGTGAGAGAAACCTCTAAAGTTGTAGATGTGCTGTTGCTACTAGGGAGAAAACAACAATCTTGTGTTCAAGGACATTTGTATTGTTTGCATTACACACTTTGCTTAAGGCGATAATCTGTTGCTTGCAACTTAATACCCAACAGTTGCTCGGATGACATCCGGTGGGTGGATTATTAGTCATAGATGCAGTTGGATTACGGTCTATGTATTATGTTGTAATGCCCAAGTGAATCTCATAGTGATCCTCATGACATGTGCATGCTTTCTTTATTCTGTCAATTGCCCAACTGTAATTTGTTTACCCAGCACGTTATTTATCTTTATGGAGAGACACCTCTAGTGAACTATGGACCCCGGTCCATTCTTTTACATTCTTATTACCATTTACTATTTACTTGCATTATTTACTTTCTCGCAAACTACTATCTTTTACCACATGATATGTTTAATCCTTTGTTTACCGCAAACCGGTGAGATTGACAACCACGCTGTAAGTTGGGGCAAAGTACTTTGGTTATGTTGTGTGTAGGTTCCACGTTGCTGCTGGTGCAAAGCTACGCCCCAGATAAGGCGCCATATATAAATTTTCTAGAGCTGTCGCCAAGCCAGCGAGCATCAACCTTCGGAAGTTGGTTCTTTCTCCTACTGGTTCAATAAACCTTGGTTTCATACTGAGGGAAGACTTGCTGCTATTCTCATCATACCTTCCTCTTGGGGTTCCCAACTGGGTGCCTAACACGCACTATCAAGCAATTTTTATGGCGTCATTGCCGAGGAGAAAGAGGATTTCTGCAAGGGGAGTCTCTCGCTTCCAATCTTTTACTTTGTTATTGTTTTGCTTTACTTTATTTTTTCTTGCATCTTTTTATTGAAATTACAAAATAATTAGTTCTTTTATAGTTGTTATTTTTGCTTGTCTGCTTTTAGTTTTGTTAGAATGGGTACTCCTGAGAACACGAAGTTGTGTGATTTTACTAGCACCAAGGATTGGTTGCTATCTTTGCCTAGAAATAGTATTGATTCTTGGGTTAAGTGTAAGGATGCTTTTATTGGAAAATATTATTCCCCTGCTAAGATTATAGCTTTGAGAAGTGATATTATGAAGTTTAGACAGTTTGATAATGAACATGTTGCTCAAGCTTAGGAAAGAATCAAATCTTTGATAAAGAATTGTCCCACTCATGGACTGACTACTTGGATGATTATCCAAACCTTTTATGCAGGACTAAATTTTTCTTCAAGAAATCTCTTGGATTCAACTACTGGAGGTACTTTTATGTCCATCACCTTGGGTGCCACAACGAAGCTCCTTGATAATATGATGGTAAATTATTCCGAGTGGCACACCGAGAGAGCTCCACAAGGTAAGAAGGTAAATTTTGTTAAAGAAACCTCTTCCTTGAGTAATAAGATTGATACTATTATGGCTATGCTTGTTAATGATAGAGCTCATGTTGATCCTAATAGTGTTCCTTTGGCCTCTTTGGTTGCTCAAGAAGAGCATGTTGATGTAAACTTCATTAGAAATAATAATTTCAACAACAGTGCTTATAGGAACAATTTTGCTAGCAACAATTATAGGTCGTACCCCTCTACCAATGGTAATGGTTATGGCAACTCTTATGGTAATTCCTCCAACAACACTAGGAGTGCGCGCCCTCTGATCTTGAAGTCATGATCAAAGACTTCATTAGTAAACAAACTGTTTTTAATAAGTCTGTTGAGGAAAAGTTGGGTAAAATTGATGTTCTTGCTTCTAAAGTTGATAGCCTTGCTCTTGATGTTGAACTTCTAAAACTAAAAGTTTTGCCTAATGATGTGAAGTAAAGCAAGACTTTGAATGCCATTCAGTTAGAATTGATGAAAATGTTAGGATGTTAGCAGAATTGCATGCTAGGTGGGAAAGAAAATATGAGATGGCTAGAAATATGAAGGTTTGTACTATTATCACCACTAGTGATTTTTTTGAAATGCTAGCATACCTCCTACTTTGATTGGTGTAGAGAAAATTCCCACGCCTTGTGCAAAAAATCCTAAAACTGCAAAAACTTTTTCTACAAAAAGTGCTGAAATTTTTCAGAGTATGGGAGACGATAGCTCTACTACCTTTATGGTTGCTATATCTCTAAAGTAATTTTGTTCTTGCAAAAGCTTGCATTAAGCCCTAATGCTAGTTCTATGAATGTTGCTTTTACAAAGCATATTATGAATGCTCTCATGCAAATTAGGGAGGAAATGTTGAAACAAAAGGTTTCTGTTCCCAAGAAGTTATAAGATGGTTGGGAGCCCATCATTGATATGAATGTGAATGATTTTGATTGTCATGCTTTATGTGATCTTGGTGCAAGCATTTCTATTATGCATAGAAAGATTTATGATATGCTTGGTTTACCACCGCTAAAAAATTGTCATTTTGATGTTCCTCTTGCTGATGTTGCTAAGAAGAAACCTTTGGGAAGGATTAATGATGTTCTTATTATGGTTAACAATAACCTTGTTCCCATTGATTTCCTTGTTTTGGATGTTGAATGCAATGCTTCTTGTCCTATTATTTTGGGAAGACCTTTTCTTAGACCTGTTGGTGCCATTATTGATATGAAGGAAGGCACCATTAAATATCAATTCCCACTCAAGAAAGTTATGGAACACTTCCCTAGAAATATAAATAAATTACTTTTTAAATCTATTCTTAGAACAAAGTATGAAATTGATGCTTCATCGCTTGAAATTACTTGATTTCCACTTTCTGCGCCTAGCTAAAAGGCGTTAAAGAAAAGCACTCTTGGGAGACAACCCAATGTTTTCTTTTCAGTACTTTTTCTTTTTATTGAGTCTTGGAAGTTATTACTACTGTAATGACCTCTCCTTATCATTTTTATTTCATTTTTGTTCCAAGAAGAACCTGTAATTGAAGGAAGGTAAGATTTGGGGAAGTTGCTATTCTGAAACAGATTTATGCATTGTACCGTAAAATTTTGTGAAAACTCTCAGAACGTCTTTTTGATCTGTGATTTCTTGTGCACATGCCCCATGTTATTGACAAACTTTCATTAGTTTTGCACTTTTTGATTTGAGCCACAGAAGATCCTTAGATAAATCGATCTTTACCAGCTGTTCTGTTTTGACAGATTTCTGCCACTATTTGTGTTTGCCTCTCGATTGCTTTCTTTTTGAGTTCTTTTGATCATGGGACTTTTGAGGAAGTTGCTACAGTATCTTATTCTTTAATGGGTGCTTTACTTGAGTTGAAACTGAACCAAAAAAGTACATTTACTATCATGCTTACACTAATGTTGCTAATAGAATTGTGGGAAGTTTTGTATGAATGAAGTTTTCAAGTGTAGGGAAAGGAGAATGATGAGATGAGATGAAGTATGGACAAAAGGTCAAGCTTGGGGATGCCCATGTCACCCCAAGAAATATCCAAGAGGTACAAGCATCAAAGCTTGGGGATGCTCCAAGGCACCCCTTCTTCATCGGCAAAAATCAGGTCATCTTGCAAGATACTATATTTTTATTGCTTCGTATTCTATGCGTTTTTCTTGGAACATCTTTACTTTCACTTTCAGTTTTCTTTTGTTTTGTTTGCTGCAATAAATTGTTGGACCCCAACATGTTTCTTTTGGAGAAGATGCACTGCGTATTTCATTGCGAAGAACACTCTAGTTTTCACTCTTTTCGTTCAACGAGTGTTCTCTTTTTCTAGTACTGCGTTTAGCTTTTGTTTTTCACTTTGTTTTTTGTTCAGAAATGGTTATTTCTTTGTATCAAGGAGTATTTACACTTCTAGTCTATGATGGTTTTCATCTTTAAAAGTTGATTCAAAAAGGTTGATTGGTGTTGGAAAAGACAAAAAAGTTTCATGCCTATAGTGGTTCAAATGGGAGCTTGTTTAGACTGTGGCTTAGACTTTTGCATGTCATGCTTGATGTTATTTTGATAGTAACGAGGGTTAACTCAATAAATGTCCTAGATGAAGGACTTAGGATCGGGAAGATAGGGCGTCGAATGAACTCGAAGGTAAAATCAGTCAAACAAGGTGGCTATCGAAAGTAAACGTGGGTGTAAAACTGGCTTGCTTTCAATCTGTCCCTTACCGTCCCCTCTTGGCCCCTATATATAGGTGGTCAGGTCTCAAGGGTCGGGAGGGATCCGATACAGATTACAATATCGACATACGATATGAACTCGTATTTCGACTAACGTTACAATTGGGCCTAGCTTAACGGGCCTTAGGGGTATTCAACTGTCGGGCTCTATTATCTATACCCTTGTCAGTAGCCCCCGAGATTCTACCAGAATTGCTGATTCGGGTTGAATCTCAGATCTTCAAATCTTTGACTTGATCAATACCTCTTCTTCATATCTTCGAATCTTCAACTTGGTCTTTTTGACTTATCTTTTCATTATAATATCTTGCAAGGGGTTTTGATGAACAAGCCTAACAACTCTGACGGATCAAGAGGCCAGTTAACTACCGAAACAGATACTTGTCACCTACTTCAAATTCAATCCCCTTGGACTTGAATTTGGGAAACCGGTCAAACCCATTCTTTTGCCGCATTTAGGTCTTATAAAGAATGAATCCCAGTGGTTCTTAGGGTACCCAGTGCGTCCACCAGGATTTTCTTTGCGTCGTAGATACGGATAAGTACCAGCAGAGCGCATCCATGTGCGCATACTGGGCCACACAGCACGGATCCTAGGGTCTTACCTTCATGATATATTTCAACCATGGCATTCAAGTTTTGTCGCGATGACGCAACTCGAGAATCATATTTCGCAGCCTTGTTTGACAGATTCAATATACAAAATTTTCTGAGTTATCCTTTTTAACTCTCATAAATAGCTCCCGATGGGAGTAATCGATGTTCATTTTGTCGATAATGTAGCCGAAGTTCATTGCTGACGAAATGCAACAGATTACGTCTAAACCACGTGTCCATCAGCTGGTTCTTTATCATCAACTTCACCTTCTCTCTTTCCTTCTATCGACTTATTTCTATCGGGTGCGCGACAGCGCTCCCGATGGGAGTAGCCCCCGAGGCTATAGCCGAATTTTTTAGGTGTAGGCTCAAAAAGATAGATATACCTGTTCAATATATTTCTTCTTGCGATATTTTCCAACATGGTTCGCCCTTTCAGTTGTTCTTCTCTTCTTTTCGTATGACGCAAGCCCCCAAGTCGAAGACGAGGTACACTGTGCTTCTTGATAGATACTTTCTCATCCCTTTTTTTTGTACGTACCATTTACCTTGATACGCTGAATCTTCTTTTATCGTCTGCACTGGGCAGAATATAAGGGCTCGTACTTTGGACCTTGCCTTTACAGAGGCCCATTAGTATGTGCTTATAAATAAAGCATATTTGACCAGGGTAAAAACCCTAACTCTTTCATTAGTATGTTTCTCCGCCGCATCATCTTCTTCTTCATCATCCCATCTAGGATTTTTCCTTCGCATCGATTGCCTCCATGGCCGATGCAAGTGGATCGCATTTGAGCATCGGCGCCCCGGTGGAGAAACGAGGTCGCGGCCGCCCTCGCGGCAGTAAGAACAAGGCTATCATTGCAGCTGCGGTAGCTTCATCGTCTGCTCCGATGAAGCGGCGCCCCGGCCGTCCGGTCGGGAGTAAAAATAAACCCAAGGTGTCATCTGCTGCACCCGGTCCAAGTGCTCCTTCTGCTAATGCTTCTCCTCCTCCACCCAGAGTGTACTCCTTCTTCTGCATCGCCGGTGCGCAATGCCGTGAGATTCAGCGGTTACCGCTGAAATTCACCAAATTTATGGATGGGCGATAATTGTGGGAGGCAGTTCTTTGTGAACACTCTGGGGGAGGAACTCCCTATGAAGTGGATGTATGGTACGACGCCGCCGGTGAGCAGTACTTCAAGGGCGGCTGGTCGCAGTTTGCAGAGGACCATGACCTCCATCAAGGCTTCTTTATGACTTTCGACTTCCACATCGGCACGTCAAAATTCGACGTGAGGATCTATGACGGCACCTAGTGCCAGAAGGAGTACGAAGCTGAAGTGCATTTTCACTAGTTTCTCTTTTATGTAGTCTCTTTCCCTAGTTGTCCTTTCTCGTACTATCTGTAATAAGTAGTCGTGTTTGGATTTCATGGTGTGCCTACTTTATTAATAGACCATGGGAACGGATCGTCGTTCTGAGGTATGCACTGAATATATTATCGGGTTCCTTTGAACCGTGCGTATTGTGGTCGAATATCGGGTTGCGAACAACCTAGTGGTATATCTCAGATAATCACAAATCACAATAACTTGTTAAGATT
Source organism: Dactylis glomerata (assembly GCA_007115705.1). Classification (NCBI taxonomy): domain Eukaryota; kingdom Viridiplantae; phylum Streptophyta; class Magnoliopsida; order Poales; family Poaceae; genus Dactylis; species Dactylis glomerata. The sequence continues at coordinate 198,306 of QXEO01000185.1, forward strand.
ATTTCGTACGACTCGAGGGTCTGAGCCCCTGAGTGGAGACTAAAATATTTATACATATTGTCGATTTGACCCAAGGAACCCGACCTATGTCCTCATGTTCTGGGTTCAGAGGGTCATTAACTCGAAAGACTCTTTGTCGCCTTATGTCTTCTACGCGTAGAAGCGCCGTAGTTGCTCTGCATTCCACGGGTTGCTCTCATCTTTCCCCATTTTCTTATCTTTTAATCGATAAGTGATGTCTACGCACTTCTATTCTTGTAGACACTTGTTGGGCCTCCAAGTGCAGAGGTTTGTAGAACAGCAGCAAGTTTCCCTTAAGTGGATCACCCAAGGTTTATCGAACTCAGGGAGGAAGAGGTCAAAGATATCCCTCTCAAACAACCCTGCAATTACAATACAGAAAGTCTCTTGTGTCCCCAACACACCCAATACACTTGTCAGATGTATAGGTGCACTAGTTCGGCGAAGAGATGGTGAAATACAAGTAGTAGTGATGATTATAAGTAGTAATTGTGATATGGAATAAAAATCGCTGCGAGCAAACATGTAACAAAACAGCAAGTAAACGGTGTGCAAAGCTTGGAAACAAGGCCTAGGGATCATACTTTCACTAGTGGACACACTCCCAACAATATAACATGATTGAACAAATAAACAACTTCTCTCCACTATGGTACTCTGAATTACTCTCCTATTGAATAACACTAATCACTGTGTAGTGGCTACAGAAGCACCCCTTAAAGTTCATCAAGTACTTGACAAACACCACTCATAGAGACATCCAAATCAGATCACAATTCAAGATAGATATTATTGTAACTTAAACCAAGTACTAACACGGTGCACACACTGTCAACATTACACCATGAAAGGAGGAATAGATCACTTCAATACTATCATAGTAATAATTACTCTCATAATCCACAAGAGATCACAATCATAGCCTAAACCAAGTACCACCATGATGCACGCACTGTCATCGTTACACCATGGCAGGAGGAATAGATTACTTTAATAACATCACTAGAGTACACTATAATAATTAAGCATAGGAGTAGCATAATATCTGAATAATAACATCTACTTGTTCAACATGATACAAAGCTCACGATCACATAAAGATCACATCACGGGAGAGAGAGGTGAACCACATAGCTACTGGTAGAGCCCTCAGCCCCGGGGATGAACTACTCCCTCCTCATCATAGGAGACAGCAAGGTTGATGGAGATGGCGGTGAGGTCGATGGAGACGGCGGAGACGGCGATGGAGACCGATGGAGATGGCTCCGGGGGCACTTCCCCGTCCCGGCAGGGTGCCGGAACAGAGACTTCTGTCCCCCGAAATTCGTCGGTGGCGGCGGCGGAACTACGGAACTCTTTCTGGAAAATTGCTGACTCCCTTAGGGTTTTCCGTCCCGAGGCTTTATATAGGCGAAGGGGCGTCGTCAGAGGTGGGACCAGGCGCCCTCACACATGGCTGGCGCGGCCAGGGGCCTGGCCGCGCCACCCATGCATGTGGGGCCCTGGTGGCCCCCCTCCGACTCTTCTTCGGATCTCTGGAAGCTTCCGGGTAAAATAAGACTTCAGGATGTGGTTTCATCCAATTCCAAGAATATTTCCTGTGTATCACTTCTGAAACACAAAAACAGCAGAAAACAGGGAACTGGCACTGTGGCACTTGTTACTAGGTTAGTTCCGGAAAATGCATAAAAGTGCCACGAAGTGTAACGAAACATCGGGTAAATGGTGTAAAAACAAGCATGGAGCATCAAAAATTATAGATACGTTGGAGACGTATCAGCATCCCCAAGCTTAACTCCTGCTCGTCCTCGAGTAGGTAAGTGATAACAAAAGAATAATTTTTGAGGTGACATGCACCTACACAATCTTGATCATATATGTAAGTGTAGTGAGCTGGGATCATAAGAACTTAAAACATGGGCATGAAAGACATAATCTTGATAGAAGAAACTTAGCAACCATGTTATAACATGAAAATGAACACAAACAAAAGATCATGAAAATGAAACAATGAAAGTCAAACGTGTGTTCAAATCATAAGGAAAAACATACAAATGGTTTTCAGCTTGTCCTTCAAAGAGAGCAAAACATAAATGCATAGGACACCTTCAAGTTTAAGAGGGCGACTAGATACAAATAATTTAAGAACAAGTGAAACCAACAATATGAATCAATCAATGAACTTTGGGACAATGCATATCACACCAAGAATGACAACTATGCTCTCTTAATGGTGCATAAACAAAGAAGGTGGTGACTCAACATAAAAGTAAAAGAAAGGCCCTTCGCAGAGGAAAGCAGTGATTAAACATGTGCTAGAGCTTTTCATTTGTAAAACAGAGAGATAAAAATTGGGTTTTGAGAGGTGGTTGCTTTTGTCAACGACTGGCAATGGGGTTCTTACTATCTTCCATTAAAAATGAAGCAAGTTTTTGAGAGAGAGATTGGCACTTTTGTGCTCTTTTATAAAGCTTGGCACTCCTCCCCACCTTTTTTCCTTTCTCAAACCATGGCTAACCGATTCCATCGGGTGCCCACCAACATTCACATTCCTTGGAGGAGTGCCTTTTTTTCTTTCTTTTTTCTCTTTTTTTCTTTTTGGAATAAGTAATATGGAAGATAGCAAATCCGACCACTACATCCCCATGAGCTAAAAACAGTGGCACAAAACGAGAAGTAGTTAAAAGTTTTTGAAAGGTAGCACATGAAAATTTACTTTGGAATGGCTTACAAATACCATGCATAGGAGTTTATTGTGGACACAATGGCAAACTTGGTTTTTGGGAGTTGGATGCACGAGTAGAGCTCATACTCAGTACAAAGTGAGGGCTAGCAAAAGACTAGGAGCGACCAACTAAGAGAGCAATAACGACCATAATCATGCAAAGCGACAAAGCGACATTAAAAGAAGCATAAGATGGCATCAAAAGTCAAAAACTAAATGATCATGAAGGCTATTGGCGACTTTGTAAGAGTCTAACATGTGTGAGCATGCGCCAAGTCAACCCAAATAAAGCATCAAGGAGAAAACCAAAATAATGCTTCCAAATAATTAAAACAACGCATGATTTTTCCAAAGGCTCATTAAGCAATCTCATTTATTTGAGACAAGTCATGCTACAGCAAAACCACTAAGCATACTATCAAAAATACATCAAGCATGACATGAAAAAGCCTATGTCGCAGTCTACACAAGCTCCTTCTTGTACCACTATTTTGCACAAAGCTTTTTCTCTTTTCCAACACCATTCAAACTTTTTTTTGAGGAAACTCTTTTGAGGAAAACCAACATGGTCCAGAGGAAAAAATACACCTTGATAAATAGATATAAGAAGATCTGAACGCAAATCAAGGTGAAAACGAAAACCAAAAGCAGTAGCAGAAAAAGAAGAACACCCTGTGAAATTGTAAGAATGAAAAACGGAGTGTTCTTTACAAATGAAAAGCGAGTTCATCTCCTCAAAAAGAAACATAATGTGATCTAACCATTTATTGCAGCAAACTAAACTAAACTAATGCTGAAAACAAAAACAACTGACGCTCCAAGAAAAATGCATAGTGCATGAAGCAATAAAAATATAGTGTCTTGAAAGGTGACTTGATTTTTGCCGATGAAGAAGGGGTGCCTCGGGGGCATCCCCAAGCTTTGACGCTTGTACTTCTTGGATATTTCTTGGGGTGATGCATGGGCATTCCCAAGCTTGAGTTTTTGTCCATTCTTCAACTCATCTCATCATTCTCCAATCCCTACACTTGAAAACTTCCTTCATACAAAACTAAACACAAATCTATTAGCAACATTAGTGTAGCATAACATATAATCAACCTCTTTTTGCTTCAGGTTTCAACCTAAAACCACCACATATAAAGTATGTACTACTGTAGCAACTTCCCCAAAAGTTCCATGGTCAAAAGAACTCAAAAAGAAAGCGATAAAGCGGCAAACACAAATATTGGCAGAAATCTGTCAAAACAGAACAACTGACAAAGGTCGAATTTTTTAGGGGTTTTCTGTTGCTCAAATCAAAAAGTGTTCAACTAATAAAAGTTTGGATATAACCTGGGGCATATGCACAAGAAATCGCAGGTCCAAAAGATATACAGAGAATGTATACGAATTTTTACTGTGCAGCACCGAAAACTGTTTCAGGACAGCAACATCCCCAAATCTTACCTCACTCAAATTAGAGGTTTCTCTTGGCACAAAAACGAAATAAAAAGGATAAGGAGCGGTTATTACAGTAGTAATAACTTCCAAGACTCAAATAAAAGAAAAAGTACTGAAAATAAACAATGGGTTATCTCCCAAGAGTGCTTTTCTTTAACGCCTTTGAGCTAGGCGCAGTAATTTGCAAAGATGCTCATATGGGCGCCATATAAGAACTTGAGGCAAAGGCGCCATATAGGAACTTAAAGCAATAGAGAGCATCAAAAAGCAAATGTGAAAGACATTTATATCTGAACCACTTCCTATGCATAGGAATCTTGTAAGAAAATAAATCAACGAGGCACATAGTAGCAAGCATGGATAGATAAAACAAGTGCCACTTCAAGATTTGCAACATAAAGAGAGGAAACTTAATATTGTTGAGATCCATCAAACCATGTTTCCCTCTCTCATAATAACTTTCAGTAGCATCATGAATAGAACTAACAATATAACTATCACATAAAATATCCCTATTATGAGCCACATGCATAAAAGAATTAATACTCACCACAGGAACAATAGTAGTAGGAGCAGATTCAACAGAATAATTATTCTCATCACCATAATCATCATAAATAGGAGGCATATTGTAATCATAACTAATTTTATCCTCAATAGTAGGTGAACTGAAAATATTATACTCATCATCATAGCCATCATAAACTAGAGGTTTAGTATCATCACAAGCTAGAGAACAACTATTTCGCAAAGCATATTCTTCAAACATATCATCATAAGAAGGAACATCACATATAGGAGATAAAATATTATCAGAGCAAACTTTCTCCACTAAAGCTGGGGAACTAAAAATATCATGCTTAACAAAACCAGCTTCCCCAAGCTTAGACTTTTCTATAGCATTAGCAACAACGGTGTTCAAAGCATTCATACTAACAACACTATTAGCATGCAAATTAAGCTCCAAAGGTTTTTCAATTTTCTCTTCAAACACTTCATATCAAAACTCAGGAAAAAGACTACAGAACTCTTTGTTTTCCATTAAGCCTAACTAGTGAAAATAAAAACAAGAAACAAAAAGATGTAATTGCAGAATCTAAAAGAAATAACTTCGAGCACTCACCAGCAACTAAAAGACTTAGTAGCCAAAGGATGTGAGTACCTTTTACCTTACCTCCCCGGCAACGGCGCCAGAAAAGAGCTTGATGTCTACGCACTTCTATTCTTGTAGACACTTGTTGGGCCTCCAAGTGCAGAGGTTTGTAGAACAGCAGCAAGTTTCCCTTAAGTGGATCAGCCAAGGTTTATCGAACTCACGGAGTAAGAGGTCAAAGCTATCCCTCTCAAACAACCCTGCAATTACTATACAGAAAGTCTCTTGTGTCCCCAACACACCCAATACACTTGTCAGATGTATAGGTGCACTAGTTCGGCGAAGAGATGGTGAAATACAAGTAGTAGTGATGATTATAAGTAGTAACTGTGATATGGAATAAAAATCGCTGCGAGCAAACATGTAACAAAACAGCAAGTAAATGGTGTGCAAAGCTTGGAAACAAGGCCTAGGGATCATACTTTCACTAGTGGACACACTCCCAACAATATAACATGATTGAACAAATAAACAACTTCTCTCCACTATGGTACTCTGAATTACTCTCCTATTGAATAACACTAATCACTGTGTAGTGGCTACAGAAGCACCCCTTAAAGTTCATCAAGTACTTGACAAACACCACTCATAGAGACATCCAAATCAGATCACAATTCAAGATATATATTATTGCAACTTAAACCAAGTACTAACACGGTGCACACACTGTTAACATTACACCATGAAAGGAGGAATAGATCACTTCAATACTATCATAGTAATAATTACTCTCATAATCCACAAGAGATCACAATCATAGCCTAAACCAAGTACCACCATGATGCACGCACTATCACCGTTACACCATGGCAGGAGGAATAGATTACTTTAATAACATCACTAGAGTACACTATAATAATTAAGCATAGGAGTAGCATAATATCTGAATAATAACATCTACTTGTTCAACATGATACAAAGGTCACGATCACATAAAGATCACATCATGGGAGAGAGAGGTGAACCACATAGCTACTGGTAGAGCCCTCAGCCCCGGGGATGAACTACTCCATCCTCATCATAGGAGACAACAAGGTTGATGGAGATGGCGGTGAGGTCGATGGAGACGGCGGAGACGGCGATGGAGACCGATGGAGATGGCTCCGGGGGCACTTCCCCGTCCCGGCAGGGTGCCGGAACAGAGACTTCTGTCCCCCGAAATTCGTCGGTGGCGGCGGCAGAACTACGGAACTCTTTTTGGAAAATTGCCGACTCCCTTAGGGTTTTCCGTCCCGAGGCTTTATATAGGCGAAGGGGCGTCGTCAGAGGTGGGACCAGGCGCCCTCACACATGGCTGGCATGGCCAGGGGCCTGGCCGCACCACCCATGCATGTGGGGCCCTGGTGGCCCCCCCTCCGACTCTTCTTCGGATCTCTGGAAGCTTCCGGGTTAAATAAGACTTCAGGATGTGGTTTCATCCAATTCCGAGAATATTTCCTGTGTATCACTTCTGAAACACAAAAACAGCAGAAAACAGGGAACTGGCACTGTGGCACTTGTTAATAGGTTAGTTCCGGAAAATGCATAAAAGTGCCACGAAGTGCAACGAAACATCGGGTAAATGGTGTAAAAACAAGCATGGAGCATCAAAAATTATAGATACGTTGGAGACGTATCAATAAGCTCCTCCTGGAATTACTTCTGTCACAATGTAGGGTCCTACCCATGAGGACTCTAATTTTCCATGACCATCTTGCTTGAGTTGTAGAACTAGATCTCCCACCACGAAAGATCGTGGACAAACTCGACTACTGTGGTAGTTTTGTAGGTTTTGCTGATATTGAGTAGCTCTGGCTAGTGCTACGTCTCTTGCTTCGTCAAGTGCATCGACATCATCCTGAAGTGCTTCTTTGGAAGTTGTCTCATCATATGCTACGATTCTTGGAGCTTCATGGGTGATCTCGACTGGAAGGACGGCTTCTGCGCCATGGACCAGGAAGAAAGGCGTTTCTTGAGTAGCTGCGTTAGGTGTAGTTCAGAGACTCTAGAGTACGGAGGGTAGCTCATCTACCCAAGCGTGCTTGGCTTTCTCAAGGGGTGCTAACAGCCTTTTCTTTATCCCGTTGCATATTAAGCCATTGGCTTTCTCGACTTGCCCATTTGTCTTTGGATGCACCACAGATGCAAATTTTAATTTTATTCCCAAACTTTCACAGTAATTCTTGAACTCCTTCGATGTGAAGTTTGTCCCATTGTCTCTGATGATACTGTGCGGTACTCCGATGCGAAAAACTATTGACTTGATGAAGTTGATTGCCGCTGTAGAATCTTGGGTTGTCACGGGGGCTGCCTCTACCCACTTGGTGAATTTGTCGACTGCTACCAGCATATAAATATGCCCTCCTGGCCAAGATTTGTGTAGTTTTCCCACCATGTCAAGACCCCATTATGCAAAGGGCCAGGATAATGGTATTGGTTGCAACTCCGCTGTTGATGTGTGTGGTTGAGATGCGAAACATTGACAAGCCTCGCACCTTCTTACTATATCTTTTGCATCCTCAATGGCTGTTAGCCAGTAAAATCCTGCACGAAAGGCTTTAGCTGCAATGGCTCTGCTGCTAGCGTGATGTCCACATACCCCTGCATGGATGTCTTTTAAGATTTCTTGCCATTCTTGAGGAGTAACGCACCGTTGCAAGATGCCTGTTATACTTCTCTTGTATAATTTTCCTTGCAACACGATGAAAGCCTTGGATCATCGTATTATCCTTTTCGCTTGTACTGTATCTTCGGGTAGTGTTTTGTTTACCATGTAAGCCAAATATGGTTGCATCCAAGTTTCCTCGATCATCATGACTTCTTCGGGTTCAGCTGTCCCTTTATTACCAGCCCCCGAGCCTGTTGCTTGGTGCTGGACTTGTTCTCCTATAGTCGAGACTTTGTTGCTTTTTATTGATCTTTCTATGATTTCTTCCCAAAAAACTCCTTGTGGTATGGGTAAACACTGGGAACCGATATTTGCTAAATTGTCGGCTTCCTCATTGCTGGCTCTACTGACATGCAAAACTTCGCGTCTGTCAAATGTTCCCTCAAGATAGTAATATAAGTTTTTGTATGATGTCATATTGTCGCTGATGGCATCGCACTTGTTCATCACTTGTTGGACGATGAGATTCGAGTCTCCAAATATTTTCAGTCGAGTTGCTCTACATGCTTTGGCCATTTTCATCCCATGGAGCAGCGTCTCATATTCGGCTTCATTATTAGAAGCTTGAGGAAAACTCATCCTTAGCACATACTTCAACTTGTCGCCTTGTGGTAATATCAGGACTACTCCTGCTCCTACGCCTTGGATTCTTTTTTATCCGTCGAAGTACATTGTCCACACACTCGATAAATCTGGTGGCCCTGTGTTTTGTAACTCCAGCCACTCTGCTATGAAATCTGGTAAAACTTGGGACTTGATCGTCTTTCGCTTTCCATACGTGATGTCCAGGGGTGATAACTCAATTCCCCATAAGGAGACACGTCCTGTTGCTGAAGGGTTGTTCAATATATTGGATAGTGGTGCTTTGTTGACCACTATGATTGGGTGCACCGCAAAATATTGCCATAGTTTTCATGCTGTTATGAATACGCTGTATGCAAGTTTCTGGTAGTGCAGGTACCTTTGCTTTGTTGGAGATAGTACCTCGCTGACAAAATATACTGGTCGTTGGACTCCATGAGCTTCACTTCTTTTGACTACTAATACTGTGCTCACCACTTGATGTGTTGCTGCAATATATAGTAGTAATGGCTCCTTTTCCTTTCATGCGACTAACACCAGTGGTGTGGAAAGCACTTTTTTAGTTGTGCGAAGGTTGTGTCCGCTTCTTCCGTCCACTCAAATTTGTCGTCTGATTTTTTCATCAATGCATAGAAAGGGAGCGCTTTTTCTCCTAGCCTTGCAACGAATCGACTTAGTGCTGCGACGCGTCCTGCGAGCTTCTGTATATCGTGTAGCTTTGTTGGCTTCCCCATCATTAGTATTGCTTGGATCTTCTCTGGGTTTGCCTCTATTCCTCTTGCGGATACCAGGAATCCCAGGAGTTTCCCTACAGATACCCCAAAATAATATTTTATCGGGTTAAGCTTGAGCTTGTACCTGTTTAAATTGTCAAAGGTTTCTGCCAGATCACTGATTAGTGACTCCTCTTTTCTTGTGGTGATAACCACGTCATCGATGTAAACTTGAATGTTTCGTCCTATTTGACTTCCCAGGCAATTTTGCATCATCCTTTGATAGCTTGCTCCTGCATTTTTTAAACAGAAAGGCGTGACTTGGTAGCAGAACACGCCGTATGGTGTTATGAAAGCTGTTTTTCCTCATCTTCTTTCTTCAATTTGATCTGGTTGTAGCCAGAATATGCGTCCAGGAAGGAAAGCCTTGCGCACCCCGCTGTTGAGTCAATTATGTGATCAATGCGAGGTAGAGGGAAGGGATCCTTTAGACAGTGCTTGTTGAGAGACGTATAGTCGACACATACTCTTTGTACATCTGTATTTTTCTTAGGGACTATAACTAGATTAGATACCCAAGTCGATGTTTTGATTTCTTGGATGAACCCTGCGTTTTCTAGCCTGTGTAGCTCGGACGCTATTGCTTTCCTTTTGGGTTCATCGAATCTTCTCAATGGTTGTTTGACTAGCTTTGCTTTGGGATCGACGTTTAGTGCGTGCTCGACGAGTTCCCTGGGAACCCCTGGCATGTCTGAAGGACACCAGGCAAAGATTTCCCAGCGCTCATGGAGGAACTCGACGAGCGCGCTTTCCTATGCGGGGTCCAGGTTTACTGCTATAGAGGTGGTCTTGTTCGGGTCCGTGGGGTGGACTTGGATTTTCTTCGAGTCTTGCATTGCATCAAAAGCCTGATCTGGCAGGGATCATCCGACGTCGGGTAGCACATTGTGGTCAGTTTCACCTTTCAGTCTTGCGTACTCTGCTGTCATGCCGAAAGTTTGCGCCAGCCTATTGAATTCTTTGTCACAAGTGTTGGATACTTCAAAGCTGCCTTGTACCGTGATCGTTCCTTTGGGTCCTGGAATTTTGAGCGTGAGATATGCGTAGTGAGGTACTGCCATGAATTTTGCAAATGCTGGGCGCCCCAGGATTGCATGATACTGTGAAGGCCAGTCCATGACTTCGAACTCTAGCTTTTCTCTGCGATAATTGTTGCTATTTCCTAAGCAAACATCAAGTTCTATTTTCCCGAGAAGGTAATTTGCGCTTCCTGGTACTATTCCGTGGAAAGAACAATCTGTTGGCTTTAGACTTTCCAGTGAAATACACATTGCCCTCAGAATTCTTGCATATATTAGGTTTATGCCGCTTCCTGCATCCATGAATACTCTCCCGATGTCGTATCCCCCCTATTTGCGCCTTTAGTACCATTGGTGCGTGCCCTGGCCTGGGGACTTTCCTCGGGTGGTCTGCTCTGCTAAATCTGACTGGTTGATCAGACCACTGCAAGTACTCTATAGTAGCTAGTGGTGATGATATTGCCAAGTTGACCTGTCTAAATATGCTCTTCCTCTCTTTCTTCGACTTTGGTACTGGTTGGATCATTGCTGATATATATACCTTTGACTCCAGCTGTTTTGTGAGTCAGTGCATTTGATATCCTTGACTCATGCTTTTTCCTCCCTATCGTGCTCCTTGGTTTGAATCCATGGCATTCTGCAACCTTAGGAAGGTTCTGCAATCCTTCATCTGGTGGTTGGAAACTCTTTTCCCATCTAGGTACGCATAATGGATGCGACAAGGACCATATAGCATGTCTTTTGCCGAAGGACCCGAGTACCTTGGTTTCTCTTTTCCCCTACTATCTCTCGTTTGAAACTCTTTGTTTTCATAGCCTTCCTCGTTCCTTCCTTCATATCCCGCGGCTATCTGATTTCGCCTTCTGTGGTTGTCGCAATTGCGGTATCTTCGCCTTTGCCTACTTGTTTTGTCGACTTCTGGTGATCGCCCCCTTTTGTTGTTATATGCATCTTCTCCATCGGCAAATCTGTTGGCTACTTCCATTAGTTTTGACACTGTCCTTGGCTTTATTCTCCCTACCTCCTCTACGAGGTCTGAACGATGAAGTCCGGCCAAAAAGGCATCTATTTCTCTTTCGTCGGAGACGTCTTCTGCAGAGTTTTTGATGACACTCCAGCGTTGTATGTAAGATCGCAGAGTTTCGTCTCTCCTCTGCATGCATGACTTAACTTCTTCCAATGACGCTGGTCGTTTGTATGTTGAGCGAAAATTTCTTGCGAATTGGTTCTCTAGTTCTCCCCAACTTCCGATGGAATCGTTGGGTAGAGTATTTAACCAGGACCGTGCTGCACCAGTGAGGTGTAACTACAAACTTTGCATTGCCATTGCTCTTGTTCCTCCGAGTATTTGTACTGCTTGCAGGTAGTCTAATAACCATAGAGTTGGTTCTTGCGACCCATCATATTTTTTCTTGATCGTGCGGCAACTTGAATCCTTTGGGTACTCGCGTTTTGCGAACCCTGCGGGTAAAGCATAATGCGCCCATCTCTTTTTCATTGTCTTCGTAATTTTCTTCCCTGCACGCATAATGTGAGTTGTTTACTCTTGATTGTGCTATTATGTTCCTTGCATCCTCCTTCCTCTTTTGGCATTTCTCGTCTTCTGAAGACTCGCTAGTTTCATTTCGCGAGGCTTTGCGCTCGACCTCTTCTTTTCGCCTTTCCCTACAATGTGTCGCCTTTTTCTTTGGAAGATTCCCCCTTAGCTTGTCTTCCACCAAATCGAGACTCCATATCGCGGCTTGATGCATGTGCTCCCGCGGGTCCCCAGGCTTTGGTTGTGTAGTTAGTAGGTATGCATGTGCTGCTACCAATGCTGCTTCTGGTGTTTCTTGCACAAATTCTCCTTCCTCCTCTAGTGGGTTCGCGTTTTGGCTTTTCGCATAGCTTTCTTCTATTGTCCGTGCTGTTGTCCTCCTGCTGTGCTTCGGGTCCCTGTGCCTCTCCATGCTGGATTCAGATGAATCGCTATATTCATCCAAATATCCTCCACTTGATGTGCTGTTGTAATTTGGGTTTCTCATAAACATGTCTGTTTCCTCCCTTAACTTCTTTCTGCGCTGATGTAGCGTGTATTGATATCCCATTAGAACATCTCTTCTCGAATCTGCGGGTACATCTGTCCCGTGGTTGATAGCTGACATGATCATTCTCCACTCTCCTGTGGAGACGTGGACTTTCTCCTTCTCCTTCTTGCTATTGCTCCTTAATTTGTCGACTTGCATGTCGACCTCTTTGTTGTCTGCGTGGTTATTTTCTTCTGCTGCTTCAGTGATAATGACGCACAACTGGTGTATGCTTCTGGAGACGCCGCTACTCCTGCTGGCGAAATCCCTTGAACTATCGTGTGACTTGTCCATTGTTATTTCCACGTCGGGCTCCCCGAGTTTCGTTGAATTCCTCGAGTTTCTCTTGTAGATTTTATGTTGCTACTGGGCTGACCGGCGAGTTTGCCTCGCTAGAAGAGCCCACAGATGATCCAGACTTGGTGATTATTTCGGTTTTATTTGTCAACGGACCCAATTTCACCGGATCCGAAAGACAAGTTGAACCCGAAGGTCCAACATAGAAGCTCAGACTTCCGATTGTCAACTCCATCTTTTGATTTTTGTCAACTTCTGGACTGCTGCTGGCTAAAAGCGAAAAAGCCGTCGAATTCATGATTCCAACGCCCAGACTCCCCACGGTTGGTGCCAATTGACGAGGGTTAACTCGACAAATGTCCTGGATGAAGGACTTAGGATCGGGGAGATAGGGCGTCGGATGAACTCGAAGGTAAAATCAGTCAAACAAGGTGGCTATCGAAAGTAAACGTGGGTGTAAACCTAGCTTTCTTTCAATCTGTCCCTTACCATCCCCTCCTGGCCCCTATATATAGGTGGCCAGGTCTCAGGGATCGGGAGGGATCCGATACAGATTACAATATCGACATACGATATGAACTCGTATTTTGACTAACGTTACAATTGGGCCTAGCTTAACGGGCCTTAGGGGTATTCAACTGTCAGGCTCTAATATCTATACCCTTGTCAGATAGTATGCTTAGTGGTTTTTGCTGTAGCATGACTTGTCTCAAATGACTGAGATTGCTTAATGTGCCTTTCAAAGAATCATGTGTTGTTTTTATTATATGGGAGCATATTATTGTGGTTTTCTCCTTTGATGCTTTATTTGGGTTGACTTGGCGCATGCTTACACCATGTTTGACTACAAATAAGTCGCCTCTAGCCTCTATGATCATTTGGTTTTTGACTTGTGATACCACTTTATGCTTTGGTTAATAATGTTTTGTCGCTATGCATGATTATAGTCGTTACTGCTCTCTTAGTTGGTCGCTCCCAGTCTTTTGCTAGCCTTCATCTATACTGAGTATGTGCTCTACTCGTGCATCCAACTACAAAAAATTATGTTTATTCCAAAGAGTGCACTATAAATTCCTATGCATGGTATTTGCAAGCCATTCCAAGTAAATTATCATGTGCTACCTTTCAAAAAACTTTCAAAATACTTCTCATTTTGTGACACTGTTTTCAGCTCATGGGGACCTAGTGGTCGGATTTGATATCTTCCATATTGTTATATTTCAAAAAAAAGGCACTCCTCCACGGTATGTGAAAGTTAGTGGGCACCCGATGGAATCGGTTAGCCATGGTTTGTGAAAGGAAAAGTGGGGAGGAGTGCCAAGCTTTATAAAAGAGCACAAAAGTGCCAATCTCTCTCAAAACTTGCTTAGTTTGGAAGATAGTAAGAACCCCATTGCCAGTTGTTGACAAGAACAACCATCTCTCAAAACAAATTTTATCTCTGTTTTACAAATGAAAAGCTCTAGTACATGTTTAATCACTGCTTCCCTCTGCGAAGGGCCTTTCTTTTACTTTTATGTTGAGTCTTCACCTTCTACCTTTATGCACCTTCTAAGAGAGCATAGTTGTCATTCTGAGTATAATGTGCATAGTCCCAAAATTTATTATTGATTGATTCATGATTATAGTTTTCTTGTTCTTAAATTATTTGTATCTAGTCACCCTCATAAACTTGAAGGTGTCCTATGCATTTATGTTTTGCTACTTCATGAAGGACAGCTGAAAACCACTTTGCTGTGTTTTTCTATATGCTCGAAACACACACTTGACTTTCAATGCATTATTACTCATGATCTTTTGTTTGTGTTACTTTTCATGTTATAACATGGTTGCTAAGTTTTATTGTCAAGATTATGTCTTTTATGCCCATGTTTAGAGTACTTTGATCTCAGCACTCAATGCTTTACATCGTTTGATCAAGATTGTGTTGGTGCATGTCACCTCAAAAATTATTGTTTTGTTATCACTTACCTACTCGAGGATGAGCAGGAGTTAAGCTTGGGGATGCTTGATACGTCTCAAACGTATCTATAATTTTTGATTCTCCATGCTTGTTTATGCACCATTTGTTTTGTGTTTTGTTACACTTCGTGGCATTTTTATGTATTTTCCAGAACTAACCTATTAACAAGATGCCACAGTGCCAGTTTCCTGTTTTCTACTATTTTTGTGTTTCTGAAAAGCTACACAGAAAATATTCTTGGAATTGGACGAAACAAAAGCTGAAGTTCCTCTTTTTCCCGACACGAGACGAAGTCCAAAGCAGAGACGGAGGGGAGCTAGGGGCCAGCCACACCATAGGGTGGCGCGGGCCAGCCCCTGGCCACACCACCAGGTGGTCGGGCCACCTGGCCCACCTCCTGATGCCATCCTTCCGCCTATATATTTTGCTTGGCGAGAAAACCCTAAGCGCCAGATCAATTTTCTAGAAAACATACTGCAAGCCGCCGCCATCATCGAGGGGAATTTTCCAGATCGGGAGGGTCCAGAAGCTCTTCCCGGCACCTTGCCGGAGAGGGGAATCACCACTGGAGGCCTTCTTCATAACCATGTCTGCCTCCGGAGTGATGTGTGACTAGTCTACCTTGGACTACGGGTCCATAGCAGTAGCTAGATGGTTGTCTTCTCCTCCATGTGCTTCAAGTTTAGATCTTGTGAGCTGCCTATCATGATCAAGATCATCGTTATGTAATTCTACATGTTGTGTTTGTTGGGATCCGATGAATATTGAGTACTATGTCAAGTTGATTTGTTTATTTATCATTTCTATGTTGTTTATGATCTTGCATGCTCTCTGTTGCTAGTAGATATCTTGGCCGATTAGATGCTAGTGACTCCAAGAGGGAGTATCATGCTCGATAGTGGGTTCATGCCTCTAGTAATCTGGGGGAGTGACAGAAACCTCTAAGGTTGTAGATGTGCTATTGCTACTAGGGAGAAAACAACAATCTTGTGTTCAAGGACATTTGTATTGTTTACATTACACACTTTGCTTAAGGCGATAATCTGTTGCTTGCAACTTAATACCCAACGGTTGCTCGAATGACATCCGGCGGGTGGATTATTAGTCATAGATGCAGTTGGATTATGGTCTATGTATTATGTTGTAATGCCCTAGTGAATATCATAGTGATCCTCATGACATGTGCATGCTTTTTTTATTCTGTCAATTGCCCAACTGTAATTTATTTACCCAGCATGTTATTTATCTTTATGGAGAGACAGCTCTAGTGAACTGTGGACCTCGGTCCATTCTTTTACATTCTTATTACCAATTACTATTTACTTGCATTATTTACTTTCTCGCAAACTACTATCTTTTACCACACAATACGTTTAATCCTTTGTTTACAGCAAACAGGTGAGATTGACAACCTCACTCTAAGTTGGGGCGAAGTACTTTGGTTGTGTTGTGTGCAGGTTCCACGTTGCTGTTGGTGCAAAGCTACGCCCCATATAAGGCGCCATATATAAATTGTCTGGAGCTGTCGCCAAGCCAGCGAGCATCAACCTTCAGAAGTTGGTTCTTTCTCCTACTGGTTTGATAGACCTCGGTTTCATACTGAGGGAAGACTTGCTGCTGTGCATATCATACCTTCCTCTTGGGGTTCCCAACTGGGTGCCTAACACGCACTATCAACATGATAAATCAATAATCAACTTGACATAGTACTGAATATTCATCAGATCCCAAAAAACACAACATGTAGAATTACATAAAGATGATCTTGATCATGATAGGCAGCTCACAAGATCTAGACATGAAGCACATGGAGGAGAAGAGAACCATCTAGCTACTGCTATGGACCCATGGTGCAGTGGTGGACTACTCACACATCACTCCAGAGGCTGGCATGGTGATGAAGAAGGCCTCCGGTGATGATTCCCCGATCCGGCAGGGTGTCGGGAAGAGCTTCTGGACCCTCCCGAACTCGGGTCGACGACGGCGGCGGCTTGCAGTATGTTTCATGGAAAGATGTTTGGGCCCTTAGGGTTTTCGCGAAGAAGGGAATTTATAGGCGGAAGGGCGATGTCAGAGGGGGGGGCGAGGGGCCCACACCACCTGGTGGAGCGGCCAGGGGGTGGTCCGCGCCACCCTATGGTGCGGCCACCTCCTGGCTGCTCTCCGTCTCTCCTCTGGACTTCGTCTTCATGTCAGGTAAATAGGAACTTTGGCTTTCATTTCGTTCAATTCCGAGAATATTTCCTGTGTAACTTTTTTGAAACACAAATACAGCAGAAAATGGGAACTGGCACTGTGGCATCTTGTTAATAGGTTAGTTCCGAAAATTGGTGTAAAACAAGCATGGAGCATCAAAAATTATAGATATGTTTGCAACGTATCAAAACTCCACCTTGCTTTGGTACATATCAAACTTATGTGAGAGTCCTTAGGTTGAGAAACTCACTATACATGCTTTAAAAATCTTTGCAAGCATGGTTTGATCGATTTCATCATGCTATGTGTGGTATGGGATACACATAGTGCAACGGGGATCACATTGTGTTTTACCACCTTTTTGAGCGGTATATAATAATTGTTGCAGTGTAAGTCTGATATCATCTATTATATATTAAAAGTACATTACGGTGTACCAGAAATTAGAGAAATAGGCTAGAAATTCTCACAAAAATCAGAAACATCTAGCCATCAATTTAACTTAATAGTTGATAACAGCCGATGGATATTAGAAATAATCTTTTGACATGCAAGGTAAATAAAATTACCCACCAGTGCCATGCGTAATGTTTCCCTTACCCCTTTCATATTTCAATTACTAGCTACCGATTAAAAAGGTTGGGGACTCTTGAATCGGTAGAAAAAAAAAGCTACGGCCTCAGCTCGCCGCCGCCACCGTCTCCCGGTGCTCTCAGCTCGGCAGCCTACTCCAGGTGCATGCACATCAGGGAATAGGTCTCTATTTTGGTACCCCCATGCCAGCAGACCACCGGTGCACATCCAGTCTCAACTATCGATTCAAGATTTGCCTCACGTTGACAGCCCCTGATCTAGATCGGATCGGGGACTTGCATCATAGACACCCCGGTACGTCACCAGCATGACCGACCGCTCCGTGCATGGCCGGCGACACACCTGCTGGACGCGGCGCACATGAAGCAGCTGCCGGCCGATGACCCAGACAGCAACGAGCAGCAATGATGCATGCACTGCGCCTACTCCAACGGTGCATACGGCTTCCAGTAGCACCGGCACATAGGTACATCATGCGTCAGCACCGCGATATATATACATCAGCTTTGCAAATTGTCAACCACATCATACATCATACAATAATTACATACTAATAATGATTTTTTATAGGTATCTCGAACATATCTCACAGATTGTTTGAAGGAAGTTGACGCTTTTGGCTCTTGCAACAAGTCGACACTTTTGATACTTCTGATATCTTGCGGCAACTCGAAGGCAGCTCCGAGCTCCCCCAACTTGGCATGATTTCCGCTTTCCAGATATCAAACATCCTGAAATTTCACAATCAACCCTCAAGTCAAGCCCATACATCCCGTAAATCTCCTTTTCTCTATTTATCTCACTGGTTATTAATTTAAATACAACTAGCAGATCCTGGATCGGTCTCCTTTTCTATCAACTAAGTATAGGAAGCTACATAGTGCGACATAATGGTAAAACTAGGTGCAAACTTCTATCAAGATGGAAAAATTTGCAATCATCAAAGCTATTCTTTCCAATTGACCTAGCCAACTAACACATAAATCCTGGACATCACCTCTTAGAAAAATTCTCTATATCAATAATAAATATCATTATCATTGTATTACGTGTTATATATTAACATTTGCACTTCCTCACTTGCCTCCACAGATATGTTACCTACACTCCTAAGTGCATTGTCTACCAGAAACGAGCCATGAAAAATCAAATCAAGTTAAAGTTTTTATGACTTTGGGAGGCAATTGATCTATTAAATAATGAATTCAGTGCTGAATGATTTTAGCAGATAAGAAGGTACAGTTATTAATTGTGTACAACTTGAATATTATCCCAATTTCACATTCTTCTACCATAATAGTTGTACATAAGGCAATAAAGACAAGTACTGTCCTTCGAAGAACAATCTGAAAATTATTTTTATTTCGGATACAACAATAAAGGAACTTCTGGAAGAAACACAGAACTTTCTGAACTATTAATTCGAGCTTGCTGATAGTAATACCTTATGGAGTGAGAAAATAATGGCACAATGCTCAGGTACGTAGATCCTCCATGCATGTCAAAGACTATATATCAAATAAGTTTTGCTATACATATTTATGCAAATGTTATTTTCATGTTCAGACGGATAAAACAACACAAGAAAAAAACAGCAAGGAAGGACATGTCAAAGGAGGGAACTACAAACATTGGTAAGATTGAAACCCGTTTGTTCCTTCAAAAAAAAGAAATCCTTTTGTTGGAGTAAGTAATTTAAGTTGTACCATTATTTAGTATCTCTTCTGATTTAAGTTCTCATATAATTTGAAATCACTTTTACAAGATTAAATTTCTAAGTGGTGAGAAAATCAAGGTCACTTTGTGGGGGAACAGTTCAGCAAATATGGTAAACGAAGATCTCTTGGGAAAAAAATGGTAGTTATTGTCACTTCAAATATGGTCAAACACTTATATGGTGAGAATTTAATCTCTTTTATTTTTGCATGATATGATTTTACTGATTCATTTATAAGTAGGCTTATTACTGTGCACAAGAAATGCATCAAAAGTCTACTTGGACTTTGAAATTACAGAGACAAAACAAATCTAAAAAGTTATGATATATAATAACAAAGTTAGGTTTACACTATTTAGTCACAGTGGATGTCTTCCAAACAATAATGGAAGTCAATGCAAGCACCCAACCAACATCAAGCAAGGTACACACTTCGCAGAGCTAATAAATAATACATTGCTATTCTGTGGGATGAGGTTCCAATGAAAAACATGATATGTTTCAAGGCGCTGGACAGAAATCTAAGAGATGTACTAAGGCATAAGAAAAAGAACATCAGCAAAAAGCAATTGGTGGCATGACGGTGGTTCTAGGAGGGGACTTCCACCAGATTATCCATGTTCTGCCAAAGGGAAGAAGACACAACATACTCACAGCATCCATTAAAAGGTCTTATCTTTGGAAATACTTCCAAATACTGAAACTCGGAAAGAACACGCAACTCAATTGCATGACAGATAACGAGACAAAAACATGATAAGTAGCAGAATATGCAGACTTGATTTCACATATTTACGAATGGAACCACGACATCACCAAAAGGTAGGGAATGCACCGTATGCAAAGTTGCAACTTTAAGCGATGATGTAGATAACCTATATTCAGATGAGTTCCTAAACAGCTAAATTTCCTGGAATTCCAACTTATGAGCTCAAACTGAAGATTGGGCTTCCGGTGATGCTACTGTGTAATATTAACCTGAGTTGACAGTAACTCATCTTGGACGAGGAGTCATTGAAACCTAGATAATAATAGGAATCAAGGTAGGTGAGGTGTATATTCCAAGAATAATCATGTCACCTACTGAATCACCATGGCCATTCTTGCTAAAAAGAAGACAATATCCTATCTCTGTGTGTTTTGCTATGACAATAAACAAAGCCAGGGAATCTCTAAACAGGGTAGGACTATAAAGCTTAAGGTTTCATACAATGCGTATCAGATGAAAGTTACACATGAATAATTGATTTCATTATAACAAATAATGAGATTCTATAGTATCTGATATTCCATGATTATTATATGGTATTCTAAATTTTATATGTACAATGCAATCAGCATTTTTCTGTCTACTGATTTCTTTATTGTTTGTATTTGTGGGTACTTCAAAATTTTGGGTTTAAATTGGGGTGAGGGGCTAAATGAGGGGGCATTAAAAAAATTAGATTTGGACGAACAAATAGTACCTATATTACAATTTTTTGTACTGGACGGAGACAAATGGCTAATACATGTATGCCTATTAAGCTTCAGCAAAAAATTAATTAATCATTTGGATCAAAATGAATATAAAATAATCTATGCATAATACATGTCCTTAGACCATCATCTAGGAACTGAAAAAAATTGCTATCTGACCAAACAGTTCGACCTAGGCATTAGAAAATCAAAGAAAGCTAAGAGCAGGGGGAACCAATTTATGGTCATGTCCTCATCGAGTCTAACATCAGGCACCAGAGCCTTAATATCCTCCAAGTAGAGGCGTCGCAGTCCGCCGTTCGCCCAGACCAACCTAATGCAGCAATGCTTACCATCAGGATGCAAGGTACCTGACCATAACGCCCTCCGAGTGACGTAGCTAGCAAAATTCCTCCTCGAAACAGGCTTTCGTCCCGCTATATTAATATAGCAACACGTAGCTAGCAAAATTGGGCAGCCTGGATAAGGCACAAAGGAATCAAAATGGATATTGCTTTCTTAAGGCCACATGCATAAAGGAATCGAAACGGAGAGTGTATGCCCAAGGAATTTACCATCAAAATCTAGATGTCCAGCTCAAGTTTCAATGGGTCGCGTGGAGCTATCTCCGCCTTCGGCATTCCCCAGCACCAGAAACACCAGATCCCCGCGACGGAGAGCGGCGACAACGGCGGCGATTTGGCTTTAGGGAGCGGAGCGGCCGCAGCAAGTAGATTGGAAGTGCAGAGTGGGAGGAAAAAATGGTTCGAAGTGGGACAGTGAGCATTGCGGATTAATACGTGTGAAGTAGGGAAGGGAGTTAGAGTAAGTAGTACTGTATTGTCATTTTTCTTAATATGCACTAAGTACTTTTTTTAAGAGATATGCAGACTCGGGAGTGTAGTCCATCCTTGACTATTCGTGTATGCTCTATAACGTATACATAGAACATGAATTTACCTTCTGAAAGCAAGACTAAAAAATGACAAAAAACAATTCGGTATGTTGTTTGGACAAAATATTTTTAACATGTCTCAGTCAACTAGCAAATTCCACCTTAGCAAAAAGAAAGCGGGTCTAATAATTTTGTTCATACAGTTCTGACAATTGAATTTATCTCAATGAAAGAATTTACTATAAACATATTATTATACTGAAGTTTCAGATGCACAAATGTATTGTACTTTTGGATACTAATAGGATTAGGTTCATTTTTATAATCGTTATGAAACACTACCCGTAAATGTATACCAAAAAATTAATTAATATCTAAAATTTCTATTATAAAAAAGTACAAGATAGAAAAAACTAAATAACATATACTAGATGCCCGCGCATTTGCGCGGGCCTCTGTGCTAGTTATTACTAATGATGACGTGAGAGAACACATATAATCAGATAGGCTATGCAAAGAGTTATAGATTAAGGACCTTGGAAAACAAAAGTATTTTCTAAGCATCGAGACTGCAAGGTGATCTAAAGGGATAGTTCTCTGGTAGTGGAAGTGTGTCTTTGACAAGGGTATAGCTAATAAGGCCCATTATCTTGGTACCCCTGGGGCCCTTTTGGAAGGCCTAAGCATAGATGTAGTCGAAATACGAGATGACATCGTATACAAACACTGTAATTTGTATTGAACCCGACCGGATCCTCGAGACCTGGCCACCTATATAAAGGGGCCAGGAGAGGCCAGCGAGGGACAGATTGAGATTGGGCCAATTGAGTACCACGCTTATTCTCGATACACATCAAACCTCGCCTTGTTTGTCTGATCTTTACCTTCGAGTTCATCTGACGCCCTCTTCCCTCGATCCTAAGTCCCTCATCTAGGACATTTGCTGAGTTAACCCTCATCAATTGGCACCGACCGTGGGGAGCTTGGGCGTTGGAATCATGAATTCGATGGCTTTTTTGCTTCCAGCCAACAGCAACTCGAAAGTCGACGGAAACCAGATATCCTTTGGGACCATAGATTTTCAACCTCATCCACCAACCCTTACTCTAGTCTTTGCAAGCTTGGATCTGGAGATGGACCTGACGATTGGAAGCCTGAACTTTCGCGTCGGTTCCTTGGGTTCAATTCGCCTCTCAGATCTGACGAAATCGGATTCGTTGGCAGGAAAAACCGTGACTATGGCAATATCAGAATCATCGGTAGGCTCTTCTAGCAAGGTAAACTCGCCGGTAAGTTTCACGATGACGGAGAATATGGAAGACAAAATTGAAGAACTCAACGAAACCATGGAGAACCTCGACTTAGGAGAGCAATCAGGAGATTTCATGATCTGTTGTGGTAGCATCTTAGATAAATCCATAGATACATGGAAAACAGGATTGGAGCTTCATGAGGACAACCAAACATTCTTCTCAAGCTTCAGCAGCAAATTTGACAACCAGTACCAGATACTCGCAATCATAGGAGACAACTCAGAAGAATTCAACGACAACAACAATCCAGTACTCAACCCAACAAACGTAACAAGATGAGCAAACCATTTAGCGGAAGGGGATACTGTAGATTCCTTGACAACTAGAGCAAAAATTTGGCTATCGGCCGATGAGTGGAATACAATTAGGGCATCCATTGACAATGGCATAGCCATCCCAGTGGACGCAAGTAAGGAAGTACTTCAAGGATACCACTACGCCTTACATCGGCAAGCAAGACAGCTGGCAAAAGAGAAAAGCGAGATAAGGAAAAGAAGGGAATCAGTAAGTGCAGCAAGTAAAGCTATGCACAAAGCGCGCAGCAACACATCACATACAAACAGCAGGAGGCACAACAAGCATGGATCGCGAGTCAAAAATCTCGAGCGCTCAGATAGACGAAACCTCTCTAGAAACCTTGACTCATCTTTCTTATCAGTCAATGAGCAAGGAAACATTATGCCAAAAACACCCGAAGCAGCAGTCATGGCGGTGCAAACGTATCTGTACACTACGCAGCCAAACCCAGGAGACCCAAAAGAACACATGCATCGAGCAGCATTGTAGGGGTTAAGATTAGTAAGAAACAAGTTGACAGCCAAAGACGAGGAGGCATATCGCAACAAAGGTACGCACAAGCCTAGATCACCACACCGTCACAATAGTCCTCGGCGTAGAAGCAGAAGTCAATGATCTAGGTCACCATTGCAAAATAACTACAAAAGCCCAAGGAATGGAGGAACCCGAAGAACCCAATCTCCCAATAAGGCATCTGATTATGAAGACGATGAAAAAGAGATGGGAGCATCATGCTTTACTCGCAGATTTTGCACCACGCCCGTGCCCAAAGGATTCAAACTGCCCCATGATCAGCAGAAATATGATGGATCTCAGGAGCGACATCATGGATCTCAGATTATCTGCAAGCAGTCAAAATATTAGGGGGTTCAAAAGAGACAGCAATGCAAAGTCTGCAGCTGCACCTCACCGGCACGGCACGGTCATGGTTGGGTAAGCTGGAAAGAAAAACAATTGTAAGCTAGGAGGAACTCACAAAATAGTTCACTAGCAACTTCAAGTCAACATACAAGCGGCCAGCATCGATAGAGGAAGTCAAAGCTTGCGTACAACAGCGCAATGAGACACTCAGATCATACATACAACGATGGAGTATTATCAAAAATTCCATAGTCGATGTTTCAGATGAGAGAGCAATTGACACCTTCACACTTGGGCTGCGGCGAGGAGAGTTAGTCGAAGAAATGGGGCGGATTAAGCCAAGGGCAGTATCAGAGTTAATGGATATAGCAAACATATTCACGGACGGCGAAGATGCCTGTAACAATAAAAGGACGTGGTCACCCGAAGATGACAGAGGAAACAGATACAGCAGTCAAAGAAGGAGATCTCGAAACTATAATAATTAGGGATTTCTATTTCCGTGTCCTCGGGTCCTTCGTTGTACTCAGTTTTCCCTAGCTCCTTAGTTTTTCCTTAGTTTTCCCCAAGCCCTTGTCTAAAACCCTCACAAGGAGCTCGGACGGGAGGAATCCCGTTCAGTTGACCGTTCTGTGCAGATGAGTGGGGCCGCGTCGTGTCGGGCTGGTATAAAGGGACCACGTGGGACAGGACGAGACCGTGTTTGGTCATACGAGCGAAGCGGGGGCCATAGCGTGTGGGGCCGTAGCGTGTGGAGCCGTGTGGGTCTGGGACGTGGGCACGAGTGGTTTCTGTCTCTTTCGCCCAGATTAGCAGTTTTCAATGCACCTTTTTCCTCTCTCTCGCTCGATCTCATTCATTCTTGATTGCCCAAATTGGTAGCAAATCTAGAGCAGCTTCTCCTTCTGTTTTTTAACGCCATTCATTTCTTTATGCCTTTGTTTTTACCCAATCAGGTAGGAAATCTAGGGCACAAATCCAGAGAAAATATAGGATAAGCTGCATATAGCAGCCAACATAGCATAGATATATTCACGACAGATCCAACAGTACTACCGATAGATCCAACATAAGCTACATTTTACATGAATTTAAGCTGCTCTACAGAAAGAGCAGTCACATACAGAGAGTGCAGTAGGCACGTTCAACCTTGGAGGCTGCGCAGGTGAATCCCAAGTGCTTTGTGTTTGGCTATGAACGCATGCACATTCATGGTCGTTCCAACTCTAGCGCCGCCAATGGATCTGCCAATGGATTCAGCATGGTTCACCAGGCAGTTGAAGTCGGTGGCGCGGAGCCTCCTGTTGCAGAAGGGGCACCTGTAAACGCCTTGAGCAAAGTGGCCATCGTAATGGCCGGACTGCAGCCTCCTAAGGACGTGATGAGTCTCGGTGTGGAAGGACTCATCATCGCTGTCGATATCGCTGCTCTGCACCTGTCACGTAGCACCAAAGATCGTGCAAAAAACACAGTCAATTGCAACGATGATGGAACAAAGAGTGAACAAAAGATCATGCATGATAATATGTGCACAAAAAAGAGGTAGCCTCAGTTACATTGGACACACTTATATCCAGGATTTGAGTTACTAAACCAAAGATCATGCACAACAAATTTGTACACACCAATTGTTCAAAGACCAAACCCTAAATCAATTTGTGCCCAAATATTCATCATCATTGGCACAAACTAACCGGATGGGATTGATTACTCATATAAGTTAACCGAATCTTAAACAAAAGCAAATCACAAACACTAATAACACAAGATCTAGAACTAGGAACAGACGAACCCTAATAACGCAAGATCTAACACAAAAGGATTGAACTAGGAACAGATGAACCCTAATAATGCAAGATCTAACACAAAAGGATTGAAATGGGATAAGAACAAGGGAACAAAGGGTTACCTCCGGCTCGTCATTGACGATGCTGGTGTCGTAGGGGTTCTCCGGCGCGATGTACGGCACTGGTTCGTACGGGTCCCAAGCGATGGGGGCCTGGACGGGGGCGGCGGCCGATGCGCCAGTGGCTGATGCGCCGGCGGCTACGTCGGAAGCAGCGATGGGGGCCTGGACAGGGGCGGCGGCTGATGCGTCGGCGGCTGATGCGCCGGCGGCTATGTTGGAAGCAGCGACGGGGGCCTGGACGGGGGCGGCGGCCGATGCGCCGGCGGCTACGTCGGAAGCGCCGATAATGGGCATCTCATTCTTCTCCATCGCCGGCGGTTTTCTTTGGTGTTTTTTCTTCGGTTGTGGAGAAGATGATGGGACAGGAGAGGCGGTTGCAGTGAGAATGAGAGAGTGGGCGAGCGTCGAGGGAGAGAAAGAGGGGCTCTATAAAGACAAAGATGGCGTGTACCGCAACACGCGTCTGCTATGCACGGTTGCAGCGTGCACCACGACACGAGGCTAACCCTGGGACGTTTGGTGTACTCAGTTATAACCTCGGGCCTTATACAAAAAAATTATCTGTACTCAGTTTTCCTCTCGAGTACTTAGACTGGCAAGTGCAATATACTCAGTTCTACCCTCAAGTAGCTGGTCAACAGAGAGTCAACAAATGAGATTAACATAGCTAATTGAGTCATTTCATGCACAAAAAAATCCAAAAAAAATAAAAACATAGTGGCACCTACTCATGGAGTCTTTCTACCCAACCTGCCACCTAGGAAACCTTAACAAACATAGATAAATCAAGTTTTAGCATAAATTGCCACTTCTCAGAATCACTAGTAGCTATGAAGATGCATGGTTTTCCACTCAAACCCCTTTGCAAAATATCTTCCCCAAAACATAGTTTATCTAAATGAGGCCATAATTGTCACACTCATGTATATTTGAATTGCAAATAATTTGATGTAGCCCAATATGAATTATATTGTAGAAAACACGCATTTTTCATTTTGTAAGTCTTTTGTTTGAATCCCTTAGTCTATTTACTATTTACGTGCCCTTGGTTTCTTAGTACTACTCAGTTTTGCCCTCAAGTACTGTCACAAATGCTCACAGAAGCCCAAACTTATCCTGATTGGTTGAGCCGTTGTCACACAGATCGACTCTATCAACCATTGATCCACTGATCTAACGGGCAGTATACCCCTCTCCATCTCTTCGTGGCCACCCCTCTCTCTCTCTGTCGGTAGACAGTGCCACCCCTCTATTTATGTGCAATAACGAGTTTGCCACGTAACTATATTCCCTCTATTTATGCATTATTTTCCACGATCTAAAAATGTTAAACTAAAAAGTGGTATAATTTTGGTGTAAACAAGAGACATACATATTTGCGGATTTCGTTGAATGCATTATTTGTCACCCCTCTAATAATTATCAACTCTCTTTAGCATTCCTTTTCTTTTAGGGAATATAGTTTGGAATATAGTTTGTGGTATAATTTTGGTATAAACATGAGGTATACATATTTGAGGGATTTCGGTGAATGGATTATTTATCACCCCTCTAACAATTATCAACTATCTTTAGCATTCCATTTCTTTTAGGGAATATAGTTTTGGTAATTTGAAATGGCCCAAAAGTGGTATGATTTTGGTAGAAACATGAGACATACATATTTGGCATATTTAGGGGGATTTCGGTGAATGGATTATTTATCACCCCTCTAACAATTATCAACTTTCTTTAGCATTCCTCTTTTTTAGGGATTTCTATTTTCGTGCCCTCGGGTCCTTAATTGTACTCAGTTTTCCCTAGCCGCTTAGTTTTTCCTCAGTTTTGCCTAAGCGCTTGTCTGAAACCCTCACAAGGAGGTCGGACGGAAGGAATCCCGTTCAGTTGACCGTTCCGTGCTGATGAGTGGGGCCGCGTCATGTGGGGCCGCGTCGTGTGGGGCTGGTAGAAAGGGACCGCGTGGGACAGGACGAGACCGTGTTTGGTCATACGAGCGGAGCTGGGGCCGTAGCGTGTGAGGCCGTAGCGTGTGGAGCCGTGTGGGTCTGGGATGTGGGCACGAGTGGTTTCTATCTCTTTTGCCCAGATTAGCAGTTTTCAATGCACCTTTTTCCTCTCTCTCGCTCGATCTCATTCATTCTTGATTGCCCAAATTGGTAGTAAATCTAGAGCAGCTTCTCCTTCTGTTTCTTAACGCCATTCGTTTCTTTATGCCTTCGTTTTTACCCAATCAGGTACTCCCTCCGATCCATATTACTCTTGACTAATACGGATGTATCAACCACTAAAATGTGTTTAAATACAACCACATTAGCGAAGAGTAATATGGATCGGAGGGAGTAGGAAATCTAGGACACAAATCCAGAGAAAATATATGATAAGCTGCATACAGCAGCCAACATAGCATAGATAACAGTAGCTACCGACCGAGATCCAACATAAGCTACAATTTACATGAATGGGATTAAGCTTGGAGGCCGCGCAGGTGAATCCCAAGTGCTTTGTGTTTGGCCATGAACGCATGCACGTTCATGGTCGTTCCAACTCTAGCGCCACCAATGGCTCTGCCAATGGATTCGGGATGGTTCACCAGGTAGTTGAAGTCGGTGGCGCAGAGCCTCCTGGTGCAGAAGGGGCACATGTAAACGCCTCGAGCAAAGTGGCGATTGTAATGGCCGGACTGCAGCCTCCTGAGGACGTGATGAGTCTTGGTGTGGAAGGACTCGTCGTCGCTGTCGACGTCGCTGCTCTGCACCTGTCATGTAACACCAAAGATCGAAAAACACGGAGTCAATTGTAGCGATGATGGTACAGAGAGTGAACAAAAGATCATGCATGATAATATGGGCATGAAAAAAAGAGGTAGCCTCACTTACATTGGACACACTTATATCCAGGATTTGGGTCAGCGAACCAAAGATCATGCACAACAAATTTGTACACACCAATTGTTCACTAACCAAACCCTGAATCAATTTGTGCCCAAATATTCATCATCATCGGCACAAATTAACCGGATGGGATTGATTACTCACATAAGTTAACTGAATCTTAAACAAAAGCAAATCACAAATACTAATAACGCAAGATCTAGAACTAGGAATAGACGAACCCTAATAACGCAAGATCTAACACGCAAGATCTAGAACTAGGAACAGACGAACCCTAATGACGCAAGATCT
The DNA here is from genome assembly GCA_007115705.1 of Dactylis glomerata. Lineage (NCBI taxonomy): Eukaryota > Viridiplantae > Streptophyta > Magnoliopsida > Poales > Poaceae > Dactylis > Dactylis glomerata. The sequence continues at coordinate 227,417 of QXEO01000185.1, forward strand.
AACACAAAAGGATTGAACTAGGAACAGACGAACCCTAATGACGCAAGATCTAACACAAAATGATAGAACTAGGAACAGACGAACCCTATTAACGCAAGATCTAACAAAAAAAGATTGAAATGGAATAAGAACAAGGGAACAAAGGGTTACCTCCTCGTCGTCGACGATGCTGGTATCGTAGGGGTTCTCCGGGGCGACGTACGGCTCTTGTTCATACGGGTCCCAATCGACGGGGAACTGGACGGGGGCGGCAGCCGATGCGCCGGCGGCTGATGCACCGGCGACTACATCGGAAGCAGCGACGGGGGCTGGACGGGGGCGGCGGCCGATGCGCCGGCGGCTGATGTGCCGGCGGCTACGTTCGAAGCAGGGACAGGGTCTTGGATGGGGGCGGCGGCCGATGTGCCGGCGCCTGATGCGCCGGCGGCTACGTCCGAAGCGCCAACAATGGGCATGTCATTCTTCTCCATCGCCGGGTTTTTTCTTCGGGGTTTTTTTGACGCGAAGTGGAGAAGATGATGGGACAGGAGAGGCAGTTGCAGTGAGAATGAGAGAGTGGGCGAGCGTCGAGGGAGAGAAAGAAGGGCTCTATAGAGACGAAGGTGGCGTTTGGTGTACCGCAACACACGTCCGCTATGCACGGCTGCAGCGTGCACCGCGACACGAGGCTAACCCTTCGACGTTTGGTGTACTCAGTTCTAACCTCGGGCCTTATACAGAAATTTTATTTGTACTCAGTTTTCCCCTCGAGTACTTAGACTGGCAAGTGCAATATACTCAGTTCTACCCTCAAGTAGCTGGTCAACAGAGAGTCAACAAATGAGATTAACATAGCTAATTGAGTCATTTCATGAGCAAAAAAATCCAAAAAAAATAAAAACATAGTGGCACCTACTCATGGAGTCTTCCTACGCAACCTGCCACCTAGGAAACCTTAACAAACATAGATAAATCAAGTTTTACCACAAATTGCCACTTCTCAGAATCACTAGCAGCTATGAAGATGCATGGTTTTCCACTCAAACCCCTTTGCAAAACATCTTCCCCAAAACATAGTTTGTCTAAATGAGGCCATAATTGTCACACTCATGTATATTTGAATTGCAAAAAATTTGATGTAGCCCAATATGAATTATATTGTACAAAACACACATTTTTCGTTTTGTAATTCTTTTGTTTAAATCCCTTAGTCTATTTACTATTTACATGCCCTTAGTTTCTTAGTACCACTCATTTTTGTCCTCAAGTACTGTCACATAGCTCCCAGAAGCCCAAACTTATCCTGATTGGTTGAGCCATTGTCACATGGATCGACTCCACCAACCGTTGATCCACTGATCTAACGGGCAGTATACCCCTATCCGTCTCTTCGTGGCCACCCCTCTCTCTCTCTTTGTGGTCACCCCTCTCTCTCTCTGTCGGTGGATCAACGGTTGGTGGAGTCGATCCGTGTGACAAGAGACATGCATTTATGGATTATTTTGCCACGTAACTATATTCCCTCTACTTATGCATTATTTTCCATGATTTATAAATGTTAAAGTAAAAAGTGGTATAATTTTGGTGTAAACAAGATACTTACATATTTGCGGATTTCGGTGAATGGATTATTTATCACCCCTCTAACAATTATCAACTATCTTTAGCATTCCTTTTCTTTTAGGGATTATAGTTTTGGTAATTTGAAACGGCCCAAAAGTGGTATAATTTTGGTAGAAACATGAGACATACATATTTGGCATATTTGGGGGATTTCGGTGAATGGATTATTTATCACCCCTCTAACAATTATCAACTGTCTTTAGCATTCCTTTTCTTTTAGGGAATATAGTTTTGGTAATTTGAAATGGCCCAAAAGTGGTATAATTTTGGTAGAAACATGAGACATACATATTTGGCATATTTGGAGGATTTTGGTGAATGGATTATTTATCACCCCTCTAACAATTATCAACTATCTTTAGCATTCCTTTTTTAGGGAATATAGTTTTGGCAATTTGAAACAGCCCAAAAGTGGTATAATTTTGGTAGAAACATGAGACATACATATTTGGCATATTTGGGGGATTTTGGTGAATGGATTATTTATCACCCCTCTAACAATTATCAACTATCTTTAGCATTCCTTTTTTTTAGGGAATATAGTTTTGGCAATTTGAAATGGCCCAAAAGTGGTATAATTTTGGTAGAAACATGAGACATACATATTTGGCATATTTGGGGGATTTCGGTGAATGGATTATTTATCACCCCTCTAACAATTATCAACTTTCTTTAGCATTCCTTTTCTTTTAGGAAATATAGTTTGGGACATAGTTTTATTTATTTGAAATATCCCAAAAGTGGTATAATTTTGGTATAAATATGAGACATACATATTTGTGGGATTTCGGTGAATGCATTATTTGTCACCCCTCAAACAATTATCAACTATCTTTAGCATTCCTATATTTCCTAACACTTTTTTTTTGGTAATTTCGGTGAATGCACACACTAACTTTGAAAACAACTACAAGTACATGTAACTGACTAATGGATTTCTAACAAGGGATCCCTTGTAACAACTTCTAGCACTTGATGAGCAATGATAAGAATCCGATCGCAATTATACAACAAAAAAACAACCAGCCATCAGATTAGCTTGCTTCTTCAACTCGATCAGCTGCTTTAACTGCTTGTTCATTTTCTTCAGTTCTCCCTTCACTTCCACCAGTTCTGAATTGGGAGCATTAGGCATAATCGGAATAGCTCCTCTCTCTGCCGCATTATCTATAGCAAGTCCCCCCCCCCCTCCCAAATTGCGCTCCCCAATAGCGCCAATTGATTCCTGCAATTTAAGCCTCTGAACGTACACATTGATCCACTCGAAATACCTGCATTTCTTCAAGATCTGAAAACAACAACGTGAACCCTAAATCCCAAATTCGAGGGAATAACAAGAAAACCGAGAGAAAATGGAGCAATTGGAGCGAGATCTAACCTTATCCCCCTCTCTATATGGCAAGCTCTCACATGCAAGGAACTCACGTCCACGGTTGTCGTTGTCGTCCATCTTACAGATCGACCGCTTCAGAGGCTCCTGGCGTGGGCAGTCAGGGAATCTTGTCAAAGGCACGGGTCCATACTGAGGCCATGAAGAATGGGAGATCGAAGAGAAACTAGACATCACCCGCCTGTCGAAAAAGGGCTGCCACTGGCGGAGAAGAAGAACAATGGGGCGTGGGGAAAGAAAGGGGAAGCAATGGCATGGGCACGGGCGCGGGGCTGGCTCGGGCTCCCATTTTGCAACGGTCACCTGGATAAGCTGTGGGTCCGACGCGCTAACGTGGACAAGTTGTGGGTCCCACGATGATCTGGATAAGTGGAGACGTGTCCACTGCAGGGCACCAATAGCGGCCCCACTTGCCAGCACCAACAAATGGTCAACTAAACGGGATTCCTCCCGTCCGAGCTCCTTGTGAGGGTTTCAGACAAGCACTTGGGCAAAACTGAGGAAAAACTAAGCGGCTGGGAAAAACTGAGCACAACTAAGGACCCGAGGGCACGAAAATAGAAATCCCTTTCTTTTAGGGAATATAGTTTTGGTAATTTGAAACGGCCCAAAAGTGGTATAATTTTGGTAGAAACATGAGACATGCATATTTGTGGGATTTCGGTGAATGCATTATTTGTCACTCCTCTAACAATTATCAACTATCTTTAGCATTCCTATATTCCCTAACACTTATTTTTTTTGGTAATTTTGGTGAATGCACACACTAACTTTGAAAACAACTACAAGTACATGTAACGGAATAATGGATTTGTAACAAGGGATCCCTTGTAACAACTTCTAGCGCCTGATGAGCAATGATAATAATCCGATCGCAATTATACAACAAAAAACAACCAGCCATCAGATTAGCTTGCTTCTTCAACTCGATCAGCTGCCTTAACTACTTGTTCATTTTCTTCAGTTCTCCCTTCACTTCCACCAGTTCTGCATCGGGAGCATTAGGCATAATCGGAATGGCTCCTCTCTCCGCCGCATTCTCTACAGCAAGTCCCTTCCCCCTCCCAAATTGCGCTCCCCAATAGCGTCAATTGATTCCTGCAATTTGTCGTCGTGGTGAAACAACATATGCCATAGGATGGCTTAAATGGGGGCCGAACTAGATGCTGGAGGATTCGGGAGAGGGGAACGAGCTAAAAAGCACGACAGAAAGAGACACTGATCTACCCAGGTTCGGGGCTCTCGTAAGGAGATAACACCCCTACTCCTGCTCTACTGGTTGTATATTTGGGTCGATGTAGTACACAACAATGGTGCTTCCAAGCTCTCTGCTAGAGAAGGAAGATGAACTGCTAAGTGTAGGAACACAGAGTGACCAACCAACCTTCAACCTTCTACCCTTCTTCCAGCCACCAACCTTCAACCTTCTACCCTTCTTCCAGCCACCAACCTTCAACCTTCTACCCTTCTTCCAGCCACCAACCCTTTACCAGGGCTCCCTATGCCACCTTATATAGTGGTGGCCAGGGTTACAACGGTCATAGAAGACCAGGAGACACCAACTACACTCCAAACAGGACTTGCTGTCGAGGGCAGACGCCCACGACTTTCTCCCTGATTGCTCTCGATGGGACTCCCCTTGCTGTACCTTGTACCTCTTGAACTGTGGCCTTACCTCTGTGCGGTAAGCTCGTACTTGTGCACAGTGAGGGTAGGTAACCTCCACTGTGCACCCTGCCATCTTACTCTGCTACCATGCTGGGATGTTTTCTTCCTTGATTGTAGGGATGTGACACCTTGGTTGACTTAAGTATCCCGGATATGACCGTTGGCCATACCCAGGACTTTATATGCCGGACCAACGACCTACGAGGGTCGGGTAATCCGGCCTCCCCTGCTCCTGCACAACACACCAAATGGTTAGGCCGGCATATCTAAGTATATGCCGGCACACTTTTATAAGTATTCCGGCTATGCCGGCATATCCAAGTATCAGCCGGGATACACATTATATGCCGGCCTGGCCGATGCTCTTATATTCCGGCCAGGCCCTTCCTTGATAACCCGGCATAAAGTCAATCATAGACCTTGTGTCTTTCTACTCTCTTGACCCTACCGGGGGTCATCCCCCCGACACTAGTCCCCGAAGCTGCCGAGGTTCCCCAGTCATAACTGTGGAGCCTTGACAGGTTCAACATACCTTTCTTCATTATGCCCCGGCGATCAGATTATATGCCGGCACATCTGCACATATCCCGGCCTCTGTTCCTGTTCCAAAACTTATTCCGGCCGGTCCCTAGGGCATTCCGGACGGAACATATACATCGGGCAGTTAATCCGACATATAGACGAGTCTTCCTCGAGAAGCCATGCCTGACAGCTTTGCATCGAAACTTGAAACTTCGGCATATAGACGAGTCTTCCTCGAGAAGCCATGCCTGACAGCTTTGCATCGAAACTTGAAACTTCCCTGTCACCTCGAACGGTCACACGATGTGATGGTTCGCAGTGCAGTTACTCCTCGCCATCATGGCGTCATGGCACGGTTACAGGAACCGCCGCCCCACTCTGTGCTGCCACGTGGCGCCTCGCCGCAGAAACGGTCGGGGGAGTGGAGCACTATCCTCCCTACGACCCCCACGACCGGCCTCCTCGGTATAAATACGGGGTGGGGGTAACTTATTCTTTTTACCCCCGCCACAGTGCCTTCTTCCTCAGATCCTCTGCCCCTTGCGCTTCGCCGCCGGACCAAGAAACCGAGAAGGGAAGCTGCCGCCGTCGTCCACCTGCACGCCGGCGCCTCCGCTTGCCGACGTCCGGCGTCATCGTCGACGACGCCACCGCCGCCTCTTCTCCCCGCAGCCTTGCAGGGAGATTGGATCTTCCTCTGCACACTTGCCGCCGCCGCTCCATCGCCGTAGGCCAAGCTCCGGTGAGTTCCTCTTCCTCTGTTCTTCCTTTCCCTGCTCTTCTGCAACTAGGCTGCGGTAGCCTCACTGGTTTGTATCCATGGTAGTTCCTTTGCTGGATATTTCGTTGCTTCGATTAGCATTGCTAGCAGTGTTTCGTAACAGCTCACAGGTGTTCTTCCGCAGAAATTATATCCCTGATTATTTCCGATTTTAACTGCCTCGGTAGATCTTCTATTCCTGCTAACATCTGTGAGAGTGGTATGCCGGAGAGACTAACCTCCCTCTTTTTTCCGGCCTTGATAGGAATAACATCACGGGACTCCGGCTCTCACGCCTTATCCCGGCCACTAAGATGGCATCTTCAAGCATGACGGGCACCTCGGCCTCTGAGGAAGATACCTCGGCCCGAGCTCAAGGACGCTCCGGCTGGGAGGGGTCGGAGGTTACTCCGGCCGAGATATCCTGGGTCACCTCCACCAGGAGAGTCCCGGAGGGCGTAGCATGCCGGCTACCAGCAGGAGAAACTGTGCCGGCACCTGAACCTGGCGAACGCGTCGTCTTCATCGCCCACTTCGAGCGTGGCTTCGGCCTGCCGGCATCGGACTTCTTCCGGGACTTCCTCAACACCTACGACCTACAACCTCATCATATCCCGGCCAATGCCGTGATGATCCTCTCCGCCTTCGCTGCTTTTTGCGAGGGCTATGCCGGCATAGAGGCCCTTACTCAAGGCTGGGCGAAGTACTTCCAACTGCGGAAGCAAGTCGTCCAAGAGCCGCCCCGGAGCAAGGACGACCCGCCGGAGACGGCCCAGGAAAAGAAGGACCGCCCCATGACCCTCTGCGGCGCGGCCACCATCATGTCCCGAAAGGGCTCGGACTTCCCCAAGGTGGAACTCCTGGAATCTTGCAAGAAGTGGCAGAAAAGCTTCTTCTACGTCAAGAACACCACCGACGAGGATCTGCTCAACCTGCCGCCATTTGTGGACGAGCCACCCTTGGCTATGACGAACTGGACCTATAACCCGAAGAACTCGGTGATGCCGGTGAATGCGCTTCACCGGGTTAAGGGCGAGCTCCTGGATGCCGGTCTTACTCCTCAAGACCTGGTGGCCTGCTATATAAGCCGGCGCGTCTCCCCTCTGCAGCGCCGGTCGCACAAGATCTGCCAGATGAGCGGGCCAATGGACCCCACCCGGCACTCCACACACGAGCTGACTCCGGCCGACATTCTGCGCCGGATTAAGGATGTCTGCAAGTCCTCTCAGGCCACTTTTGCCTGGGGGCTAGAACCATACAGCCGGGATAGGCCCGCCCCAACGGTAAACCATCTTATCCGATACATAAAGTCCATGTCCGGCACATAGATACTTAAGCCGACACATGCCTGTTTGCCGACACATATCATATTGATCCGACATACCTCTTCCACCGGCATATTTCCTTGTCTGAATACTTGACTTTGCTGTTTATACAGAAATTCAGCTTCCAAACCATGGAGAACTCCCGGATCAAGATCGCGGCGGACCGCACCGTTGCGGATGTTGAAGATCCGGATCATTGGGATAAGCTTCCCAGGAGCACCCGTGCTGCAGCTGCCATGGGTAAGGGCTCTTCATCCCGGCATTATACTCAAGACCGGGGTGAGATTGATTCTGACGAGGAGATCCTGCTGTACTATGACCCGATGCCACTTGCGTATGCCTTTCCAGAAACACCTATTGCTTACGAGTTTCCAATGCCGTCCTCAGCTATCCCGGACGATATGGTTATCGACGCCGCCCCTCTGAACCAGGGACCTCCTTCCACCGGCGGACGTGCCGGCCGGAAGCGAGGGGTGAAGCCCCAGCCCGACACACCTCAGAAGTCGAAGAGGCAGAAGGTCGGCGTGCCCAAACTGAAGAAACCGAGACCTGTCGCCGCGGGGTAAGTTTCCTTTTCTTTGCATTTCCTCCGACATATCTCTTGCTTGTACTACTGACTTGGTGTTTTCTCTCTTTCAGAGCTCCTCTTGCGCCGGAACAAGCTTCTAGCTTGAGTGGCGACCCGAAGGTTACCAAGCCCGCTGCCCCTGCTACCTCCGACATACCCTCTGCCAGCCACACGACCTCCCCGGCGCCGGCATCTTCGCCTGCGCCTGAGAAGACCACCTCCCCGGCGAAGGACGTTCCTCCGCCGGAACAAGATATCTCTGCCCCCGACGTCCACATGGACTCGGGGGCTCAACAGGAAACCTCGGCTCCTGATGTCCACATGGACACAGGAGCCCACCAAGAAGCACCAGACTCCGGCGCGCCCACCAGTGACGCCGGCACAACTGAAGCCGCCGGAGCAGACACCAAGGGTAAAGGCCCTTTAGTGCCGGAAGTCCGGACTATCCTGGATCCTGCCTCTGCTGGCCAAGAAGCACCGGCCGCGCCGGAACAGCCCGCACCCGAGACTCCTTCAGCTGACAAGACCCCAGCACCGGCCAAGACCACTGCACCGGCCAAGACCACTGCACCGGCCAAGTCCACTGCACCGGCCAAGACCATTGCACCGGCCCAGACCGACACGTTGAAGATTCAGCCGGCCAAGTCCGGCACACCATCTGCCGCAACTGCTCCTCCTAAGGCAGCGTCCCGGACCAGCTCTGCTCTGGCCCTGCATCTTGGCAGGGCAGCAGCCCGGCCGGGGTACCGGACCAGCTTCTTCGACACCCCAGAACTCGAGGGCCTCGTCCCTCTTGCGACGAAAAGTGATCAGAGCCTCGGCTCTCTTAAGGAGCAGTGCACCAAGTGGAACGACGCCAGCAACATGGACACTGCGGACTCAAGGAGCAAGAAGCTGGCCGAAGCCAAGACCAGTGGCGACCCAAGCGACTTCCTGGCAGCGAAGCCCATACCGATCGCCAGCGAGCTCCTCAGCATCCAGCAAAGACTTCACAAGTTGGCCTCTGCCACCAACGTAAGTCCTCTCTATTTACACACATATCCCCAGTCCCCGAAAATGTCGGCTGTCCGGGATATGGACATCCGGGATTTTCTCATAGTCCTTTAGCTAGCTTCTTTTGAATTAACTGCCGACATATGAGCTCGATCCGAGCTTCAAATCCTAGTCACCGAGGGCCGGGATAGGTGCGCAGCACCTGTGCCGGGTCTTTAACAATTTCACATCTCTATTATCTTTCAAATCCTCTTGACCAGGATATAAGCTCGATTCGAGCTTCAAATCCTAGTCACCGAGAGCCGGGATAGGTGCGCAGCACCTGTGCCGGGTCTTTAAAAGAATGATCACTTGATAAAATCTTCACTTTAATTATCATGTCAAATTTCTCTGCTGACATTTCAAATCCCGGCATTTTTGCAGCGCATGAACAACACCCGGGCCGACATGTTCCATGAGTTGGTGTGCGAGCACCGGAAGCTATCTGACGCACACAGCAAGCTTCAGCAGGAGCTGTCCCAGAAAGGTAATCTTTGCCGACATACTGCTGTATGCCGGATATCTTTCCTCTCTTTACTTTGCAATGCTTACTCTTGCCGACACGTAACCTTGTGCCGACATTCTTCAGCTGGTGCCGAAGCGCAAGTCACCGAGCTTCTCAAGAGGGTGAAAGAGCTTACTGGTATGCCGGATCCTGCTGTTACCCGGATAGCTACTTTATACTTCAAATCCTTTACTCTTTGTCACTGTTTTCTTTCTTCAAATCCTTTTAACTTGAAATCTTTGCAGATGAGAAGGCTGCACTGGAGGCACGCCACCAGGATTGTGTGTCCTCGGTGGATGTGGCCAAGCAACTGGACGACCGGGATGCCGGTCACAAGGCCGAGGTTGAGCAGTTGAAGGGCCGGATCACCGAGCTGCTGGACGAAAAGGAACAGAGGGAGGGCCTACTGAAGAAAACCCAGACCCTGCTTGTTACCTCCGAGACTGATGCCGCCAACGCCCATGCTGAACTGGATAGCCTGAAGGAGCAGGCCACCAAATGGGAGGTTACAGTTGCACAGCTGAATGCCGACCTTGCCCGTAAGCTTCAAATCCTTTCCCCTTTTATCCTTCCCGACATAGTGTAATCTTTTTCGGCATAGCATCTATGCCGACATATTTTCCTTTTGCTAACATTGTTTCTATTCTGCAGGCATGTTTCCCGCTTCCGTCGCTGACGTTGAGAGGGCTTTGCAGTTGGACCGAGAAAACCGGGGTGTTCCGGTTGACTCGCCCAACTGGGACATGTCGGAGCAGCTGCTGGCCCTGCAGTCCCGGAAGGAGGCCATGACCCTTTACACTGAAGAGCTCTTCTACGGCGCCCAGGAGGCATTCTCTGCCCTCTGGCCGGGACAAAGGACTCCCACTGATCCCGTTGACCTCGGCAACGATCTGCAGCTGGCCAAGGTTCGCCTCCGGGAGTGGCGAGATTCCGGCGCGAGGGTTGGAGCTGACGAAGCTCTCACCTACTTCTTGTCCTGGTATGAAAAGGCTGACTTGGAGACTTTGCGCACTGTGCGCGAAGGATCCATCTGGACCACGGATCCGGAACATATCCGGCGCCGACGGGAGCTGGCCCACAGCTATGTGGACTATGCCGACACCGACGCCTTCGTTCGGGATATCCGTGAGCCGGAGAAGAAGGACGATGCCGGGACATCCGCCGCTGCTGAGGGCTCCGACTCCAGCCAGGATGAAGATGAAGCCGAAGAGGCCGACACTGATGTCCCGGAACAGGCATCTGCCCCGGGCGGAGGTGATGGCTCCATTCCATCTGCTGGGTCCGGCACACCAGAAGCCGACACTTCCACTGCTACCGCTCCACCTGCCGGCGGCTCTGCTTCTGCCACTGCTCCTTGACTTTGGAGCATAAAAACTTTAAGTTTTATCAGATCCCCGGTATGCCGGGTGCAGATGTAATATACACGTTTAATTTCCTTTGGTTTGCTTCCGGAACAAGTTTTATCTTGGTTTGCTTGTTACTAATGCCGGATCATCTTTTGGCTAAGTCACCGAGTTGTTTTCCTGTTTCCTCAATTTCACAACCTTGGCTGCTTGTCTACCTCAATTGGCTTTCGACGTATGAGTCTCAAGGTTGCTTCCTCGAACATACAGTACTTTAACTTTGAGACTTAGACTTCAAATCATCCGACACTTTAAATTTTAACTTTAGCTTTAACGAAAATGTCGGTTCGCTTGCTTTGTATTTCCTTAGCCGTTTTCCATGTGTAGACAATCTCCGGCATCTACTCTTGCTAGCCATGAAGCCGGGTTTCGGACAGCAGCTGAGTCGAAGAGTGGCCTTTGATGCCGACACATTACTAGGCCGACATAGGAAACATTCAAATAAAGCCAGCCGGCATATAACAAAAAACTGTAAATAAACAACAAATATACCTCGGAGCTAGTTACTCGGCTTCTTCGGGATGCCGGTATTTCATTCATTAGTCTTGTGCCGGCACAACACGCCGGCATACAAAGGAAAATATGGAAATACATACATTGTGTTGCTCAGGAGTAAAAGGGGCGCAGTAGAGCTATGTTCCATGGCCTCTTGGTTTCTTCTCCGGACCTGTCCACCTTATTCTTCTTCGGGTCCTGCGCATCTATAAGATAATAGGCATCATTGTGCAGAGCTCTGCTCACAATGAACGGCCCCTCCCATGGAGGAGTTAACTTATGCCGGCCTTCTGTTCCTTGCTTTAGCCGGAGTACTAGATCTCCCTCTTGAAATCTCCTTGGATTTACCTTCTGCGCATGATAGCGTCTGAGGTTCTGCTGATATACTGCTGTTCTTGACAGAGTTATTTCCCTTGCTTCCTCTAGCAGATCAACATCATTTTCTCTGGCTTCTTTAGCCTCTTCCTCAGTATATAGCACTATTCTTGGTGCATCATGTATTACATCTGTTGGAAGCACCGCTTCTGCTCCATACACCAGGAAAAATGGTGTGTAGCCTGTTGATCTATTCGGAGTTGTTCTTAAACTCCACAGCACTGCTGGCAGCTCATCTAGCCAACATCCCGGAGTTTTCTCCAGGGGCTCTATCAGCCGGGGTTTTATGCCGGATAATACTAGCCCATTCGATCTCTCTACTTGGCCATTGGCACAAGGGTGGGCAACCGACGCAACGTCCAGCCGGATTCCCACCTCCTCACAAAATCTGGCAAATGGCCCTTGGGCAAAGTTTGACCCATTGTCAGTGATGATGCTATGAGGAACACCATATCTCAAGATTATATCCTTTAAGAATTTCACTGCTGTGTGACCATCACACTTGCTTATGGGCTTCACTTCAATCCACTTGGTGAACTTGTCCACCATGACCAGGATATGGGTCATTTTCCCTCTGGCCGGCTTAAAAGCCCCGACCATATCCAGGCCCCAAACAGCAAAGGGCCAGGTTATTGGGATAGTTTTCAGGGCAGATGCCGGCTGATGAATCTGGTGGGCATATCTTTGGCACCCATTACACTTCCGGACCAAGTTTTCTGCCTCTTGCAGTGCCATTGGCCAATAGAAGCCATGCCGGAATACCTTTGCCACCAATGCCCTGGACGAAGCATGGTGACCACACTCCCCCTGGTGAATTTCCCGGAGCATCTCCAGACCCTCCGCAGATTCGACACATCTCTGCAATACTCCGGTGGTACTTCTCTTGTATATTTCTTTGTTGATGATGGTATACGCTTTGGATCTCCTTATAACCCGGCGGGCCTCGGTTTCATCCGCCGGTACTTGACCATCCACCATGAAGTTCATGATAGGACGTGCCCATGAGGGCACTTCCCTGACAGTGAACACTGCCTGATCTATTTCCATCATTTCGACCGACACATAATCGATCTCCATGGGCTGCGAAGTCCCCGGGACTGAAGAATCAGTCCCCGGGTATGCCGGAGCAGTCCCGGGTATACCGGCACAACCTCTTGGCACATTTTACCCTTGCCTTTAGTTTTGCTCCGGAATACTGTACTAACAGCATATGCCGGCCCAGTCCCCAGGACTGAGGAAACAGTCCCCGGGTTATCCGTCCTGGCTCCGGCATCTATCTCCATTGGAACTGCTTCGTCTGGACCTGGCGGGACATAAATGGAGGATGACTCCGGCGAGGGTTTGATCGATGGCTTCCTCAGATGCTCCAGCGAAATGCCGGGCGGGATTGAATCTCGGGAAGACCCCAGCTTGGATAATGCATCGGCTGCATCGTTCTGAGCCCGGAGAACGTGCCGGAACTCACAACCTTCAAAGTAACCACTTAACTGCTGCACTAGGAAACGGTATGATGCCATGTTAGCATCATGCGCGTCCCATATGCCGGAACACTGCTGAATCACTAAGTCAGAATCCCCGAAGCACATAATCCGGCGAATTCCTATGTCCTTAGACACCTTCAGGCCATGCACAAGTGCCTCATATTCCGCCACATTATTTGATGCTGCAAAGTGAATCTGCAGGACGTATCTCAGCTGGTCATTCTTTGGTGAACTGAGAACTATGCCGGCACCCAAGCCATGGATTGTCTAGGACCCATCGAAATGCATCCTCCAATAATTGGCATCTGGCAATGGTGGCTCATACTGTATCTCGGCCCAGTCAATAAAGAAATCAGCCAAGACCTGGGACTTGATTGCATCCCTCTTTGTCGTCGTGGTGAAACAACATATGCCATAGGATGGCTTAAATGGGGGCCGAACTAGATGCTGGAGGATTCGGGAGAGGGGAACGAGCTAAAAAGCACGACAGAAAGAGACACTGATCTACCCAGGTTCGGGGCTCTCGTAAGGAGATAACACCCCTACTCCTGCTCTACTGATTGTATATATGGGTCGATGTATTACACAACAATGGTGCTTCCAAGCTCTCTGCTAGAGAAGGAAGATGAACTGCTAAGTGTAGGAACACAGAGTGACCAATCTACCTTCAACCTTCCAACCTTCTCTAGCCTTCAACCACCACCGATCAGCCCTTTACCAGGGCTCCTATGCCACCTTATATAGTGGTGGCCAGGGTTACAACGGTCATAGAAGACCAGGGAGACACCAACTACACTCCAAACAGGACTTGCTGTCGAGGGCAGACGCCCACGACTTTCTCCCTGATTGCTCTCGATGGGACTCCCCTTGCTGTACCTTGTACCTCTTGAACTGTGACCTTACCATTCTGAGGTAAGCTTGTACTTGTGCACAGTGAGGGTAGGTAACCTCCACTGTGCACCCATGCCATCTTACTCTGCTACCATACTTGGATGTTTTCTTCCTTGATTGTAGGGATGTGACACCTTAGTTGACTTAAGTATCCCGGATATGACCGTTGGCCATACCCAGGACTTATATGCCGGACCAACGACCTACGAGGGTCGGGTAATCCGGCCTCCCCTGCTCCTGCACAACACACAAAATAATTAGGCCGGCATATCTGAGTATATGCCGGCACACTTATACGTATCCGGCTATACCGGCATATCCAGACACCAGCCGGGATATACATATGCCGGCCTGGCCGATGCTCCTATATTCCGGCCAGGCCTTTCTTGGTCAACCGGCATAAAGTCAATCATAGACCTTGTGTCTTCTACTCTCTTGACCCTACCGGGGTCATCCCCCGACACTAGTCCCCGAAGCTGCCGAGGTTCCCCAGTCATAACTGTGGAGCCTTGACAGGTTCAACATACCTTTCTTCATTATGCCCCGGCGATCAGATTATATGCGGCACATCTGCACATATCCCGGCCTCTGTTCCTGTTCCAAAACTTATTCGGCCGGTCCCTAGGGTATTCCGGACGGAACATATTCATCGGGCAATTAATCCGACATATAGACGAGCCTTCCTCGAGAAGCCATGCCTGACAGCTTTGCATCGAAACTTGTAACTGCCCTGCCACCTCGAACAGTCACCCACGATGTGACGGTTCACAGTGCAGCAGTTACTTCTCGCCATCATGGCGTCATGGCACGGTTACAGGAACCGCCGCCCCACTCTGTGCCGCCACGTGGCGCCTCGCCGCAGAAACGGTCGGGGGAGTGGAACACTCCCACGATCCCCACGATCCCCACGACCCTGACCTGGCAGACCTATAAATAGGGCGGCGGGGGTAAACGTATCTTTTTACCCCCCACCACCATCGTCTTCCTCGCCTTCCTCGCCTGCTACTTTGCCTCCTGCGCTCCACCGCCGGTCCGAAGAGCAGCATCGCCGCCGCAGCCGACCTGCTCCCCGCCGACGCCGACGCCCAACGACGCACGGCATCACCTTTGACGACGCCACCGCCGCCGCCTCTTCTCTCTGCAGCATTGCAGGGAGATTGGATCTTCCTGCACGCTCGCCGCCGCTCCATCGTCGCCGGCCAAGCTCCGGTGAGACCTCCCTCTGTTCTTCCTCTTTCACGCCTTTTACAACTTCGCACAGGTAGCCCCACTTGCACAGATCTGCTTCGGCTTAGAGCTAGTTTTCCTTTGATTCGACTAGCATTGCTAGGCAACGCTCGCAGTGTTCATCTTTAGGAGTTTTACCCTTATTTGTTTCCTATTTTAACTGTCTCGGTAGATCTTCTATTCCTGCTAACATCTGTGAGAGTGTATGCCGGAGAGACTAACCTCCCTCTTTCTCCGGCCTTGATAGGAATAACATCACGGGACTCCGACTCTCACGCCTTATCCCGGCCACTAAGATGGCATCTTCAAGCATGACGGCTACCTCGGCCTCTAAGGAAGATACCTCGGCCCGAGCTCAAGGACGCTCCGGCTGGAGGGGTCGGAGGTTACTCCGGCCGAGATATCCTGGGTCACCTCCACCAGGAGAGTCCCGGAGGGCGTAGCATGCCGGCTACAGCAGGAGAAACTGTGCCGGCACCTGAACCCGGCGAACACGTCGTCTTCATCGCCCACTTCGAGCGGGGCTTCTGTCTGCCGGTATCGGACTTCTTCCGGGACTTCCTCAACACCTATGATCTTCAACCTCATCATATCCCGGCCAATGCCGTGATGAGCCTCTCCGCCTTCGCTGCTTTTTGCGAGGGGCTATGCCGGCATAGAGGCCCTTACTCAAGGCTGGGCGAAGTACTTCCAACTGCGGAAGCAAGTCCGTCCAAGAGCCGCCCGGAGCAAGGACGACCCGCCGGAGACGGCCCAGGAAAAGAAGGACCGCCCCATGACCCTCTGTGGCGCGGCCACCATCATGTCCCGAAAGGGCTCGGACTTCCCCAAGTGGGAACTCCTGGAATCTTGCAAGAATTGGCAGAAAAAGCTTCTTCTACGTCAAGAACACCCCGACGAGGATCTGCTCAACCTGCCGCCATTTGTGGACGAGCCACCCTTGGCGATGACGAACTGGACCTACAACCCGAAGAACTCGGTGATGCCGGTGAATGCGCTTCACCGGGTTAGGGCGAGCTCCTGGATGCCGGTCCCTTACTCCTCAAGACCTGGTGGCCTGCTATATAAGCCGGCGCGTCTCCCCTCTGCAGCGCCGGCCGCACAAGATCTGCCAGATGAGCGGGCCAATGGACCCCACCCGGCACTCCACACACGAGCTGACTCCGGCCGACATTCTGCGCCGGATTAAGGATGTGTGCAAGTCCTCTCAGGCCACTTTTGCCTGGGGGCTAGAACCATACAGCCGGGATAGGCCCGCCCCAACGGTAAACCATCTTATCCGATACATAAAGTCCATGTCCGGCACATAGATACTTAAGCCGACACATGTCATATTGATCCGACATACCTCTTCCACCGGCATATTTCCTTGTCTGAATACTTGACTTTGCTGTTTATACAGAAATTCAGCTTCCAAACCATGGAGAACTCCCGGATCAAGATCGCGGCGGACCGCACCGTTGCGGATGCTGAAGATCCGGATCATTGGGATAAGCTTCCCAGGAGCACCCGTGCTGCAGCTGCCATGGGTAAGGGCTCTTCATCCCGGCATTATACTCAAGACCGGAGTGAGATTGATTCTGACGAGGAGATCCTGATGTACTATGACCCGATGCCACTTGCGTACGCCTTTCCAGAAACCCCTATTGCTTACGAGTTTCCAATGCGTCCTCAGCTATCCCGGACGATAGCGTTATCGACGCCGCCCCTCTGAACCAGGGACCTCCTTCCACCGGCGGACGTGCCGGCCGGAAGCGAGGTGTGAAGCCCCGTCCGACATACCTCAGAGGTCGAAAAGGCAGAAGGTCTGCGTGCCCAAACAGAAGAAACAGAGGCCTGTTGCCTCGGGGTAAATTTCCTTTTCTTTGCATTTCCTCCGACATATCTCTTGTTTGTATTACTGACTTGGTGTTTTCTCTCTTTCAGTGCTCCTCTTGAGCCGGAACAAGCTTCTGCTTGAGTGGCGACCCGAAGGTTACCAAGCCCGCTGCCCCTGCTACCTCCGACATTCCCTCTGCCAGTCACACGAGCTCCCCGGCGCCGGCATCCTCGCCTGCGCCCGACAAGACCTCCTCCCCGGCGAAGGACGTTCCTCCGCCGGAACAAGACACCTCTGCCCCCGACGTCCACATGGACTCGGGGGCTCAACAGGAACCTCCGGCTCCTGATGTCCACATGGACACAGGAGCCACCAAGAAGCACCAGACTCCGGCGCGCCCCACCAGCGACGCCGGCACAACTGACGATGCCGGCGCAAGCGACAGAGCCCGGCACAGACATCAAGGGCAAAGGCCCTTTAGTGCCGGAAGTCCGGACTTTTCCGGATCCTGCTCCCGCTGGCCCAGATGCACCGGCCCGCGCCGGAACAGCCCGCACCCGAGACTCCTTCAGCTGTCAAGACCCCAGCACCGGCCAAGACCACTGCACCGGCCAAGACCACTGCACCGGCCAAGACCACTGCACCGGCCAAGTCCACTGCCCCGGCCAAGACCGGCACGTTGAAGATTCAGCCGGCCAAGTCCGGCACACCATCTGCCGAAACTGCTCCTTCTAAGGCTAGCGTCCTAGACCAGCTCTGCTCTGGCCCTGATCTTGGCAGGGCAGCAGCCGGCCGGGGTACGGACCAGCTTCTTCGACACCCCAAGAACTCGAGGGCCTCGTCCCTCTTGTGACGAAAAGCGATCAGAGCCTCGGCTCTCTTAAGGAGCAGTGCATCAAAGTTGGAACGACGCCAGCAACATGGACACTGCGGACTCAAGGAGCAAGAAGCTGGCCGAAGCCAAGACCAGTGGCGACCCAAGCTACTTCCTGGCAGCGAAGCCCATACCGATCGCCAGCGAGCTCCTCAGCATCCAGCAAAGGACTTCACAAGTTGGCCGATGCCACCAACGTAAGTCCTTACATTTACACACATATCCCCAGTCCCCGAAAATGTCGGCTGTCCGGGATATGGACATCCGGGATTTGCTCATAGTCCTTTAGCTAGCTTCTTTTGAATTAACTGCCGACATATGAGCTCGATCCGAGCTTCAAATCCTAGTCACCGAGGGCCGGGATAGGTGCGAGCACCTGTGCCGGGTCTTTAACAATTTCACATCTCTATTATCTTTCAAATCCTCTTGACCGGGATATAAAGCTCGATTCGAGCTTCAAATCCTAGTCACCGAGAGCCGGGATAGGTGCGGCAGCACCTGTGCCGGGTCTTTAAAAGAATGATCACTTGATAAAATCTTCACTTTAATTATCATGTCAAAATTTCTCTGCTGACATTTCAAATCCCGACATTTTTGCAGCGCATGAACAACACCCGGGCCGACATGTTCCATGAGTTGGTGTGCGAGCACCGGAAGCTATCTGACGCACACAGCAAGCTTCAGGGAGCTGTCCCAGAAAGGTAATCTTTGCCGACATACCGCTGTATGCCGGATATCTTTCCTCTCTTTACTTTGCAATACTTCTTCTTACCGACACATAACCTTGTGCCGACATTCTGCAGCTGGCACTAAAACAAGTCGCCGCGCTTCTACGAGGGTGAAAGAGCTTACTGGTATGCCGGATCCTGCTGTTACCCGGATAGCTACTTTATACTTCAAATCCTTTACTCTTTGTCACTGTTTTCTTTCTTCAAATCCTTTTAACTTGAAATCTTTGCAGATGAGAAGGCTGCACTGGAGGCACGCCACCAGGATTGTGTGTCCTCGGTGGATGTGGCCAAGCAACTGGACGACCGGGATGCCGGTCACAAGGCCGAGGTTGAGCAGTTGAAGGGCCGGATCACCGAGCTGCTGGACGAAAAGGAACAGAGGGAGGGCCTACTGAAGAAAACCCAGACCCTGCTTGTTACCTCCGAGACTGATGCGCCAACGCCCATGCT
>QXEO01000185.1:250784-314858 GCA_007115705.1 Dactylis glomerata
GGGTATGAGCGTATCGAGTGGAAAGCAGTGAAAGTATACGAGTAAAGTAAACAGTGCGAGTAAAGTAAACAGGTGATAGCAATATGATGGAAATAGGACCGGGGTCCATAGTTCATTAGTGGTGTCTCTCCATAAGATAAATAACACATGTTGAGTAAACAAATTACAGTTGGGCAATTGATAGAATAAAGATAAACATGATATGTCAAGAAGATCACTATGCGATTTACTCTGGGCATTACAACAAAATACATAGACCGCCATCCAACTGCATCTATGACTAATAATCCACTCGCGGGGATATCATTCGAACACCCCATGAGTATTAAGTTGTGAACAATAGATAATTACATTAAGCAAAGTGTGTAATGTAAACAAAGCATATGCCCTCGAGCATATGAATGTTGTTTTCTCCCTAGTAGCAATAGCACATCTACAACCTTAGAGGTTTCTGTCACTCCCCCAGGTTAAATAGAGACATGAACCCACTATCGAGCATAAATACCCCCTCTTGGAGTCACTAGCAACTACTCGGCCAAGATAGCTACTAATAACGGAGAGCATGCAAGATCATAAACAACATAGAGATAACTTAAGATATATTTCAGTATAGCAACTCAATCATAACACCAATATTCATCGGATCCCAACAAACCAAACATGTAGAATTACATAACGGTGATCTCAATCATGTAGGGCAGCTCATGAGATCTAAACATAAAGCACATGGTGGAGGAGACAACCATCTAGCTACTGCTATGGACCCATAGTCCAAGGTAGACTACTCACTCATCGCTCCGGAGGCAAGCATGGCGATGAAGAAGACCTCTGGTGGCGATTCCCCTCTCCGGCAGGGTGCCGAGAAGAGCTTCTGGACCCTCCCGATCTTCGGGTCGACGGCGGCGGCGGATCACGATGTGTTCTGGAAAAGTGATCGGGTCCTTAGGTTTTTTCTGTCGGGGGGTCTTTATAGGCGAAGGGGCATCGTCAGAGGTGGCCCGAGGCACCCTCACGCATAGGGGGCGCGGCCAAGGGCAGGGCCGTGCCGCCTTGGTGTGTGGGGCCCTTGTGGCCCCCCTCCAACTCCTCTTCGGATCTCTGGAAGCTTTCGGGGAAAATAAGACTTCAGGAACTTGTTTTGTCCAATTCCGAGAATATTTCCTATGTAGCACTTCTGAAACACAAAAACAACAGAAAACAGGGAACTGGCACTATGGCGACTTGTTAGTAGGTTAGTTCCAGAAAATGCATAAAAGTGCCACGAAGTGTAACAAAATAGTAGGCAAATGGTGTAAAAACAAGCATGGAGCATCAAAAATTATAGATACGTTGGAGACGTATCAAGCATCCCCAAGCTTAACTCTTGCTCGTCCTCGAGTAGGTAAGTGATAACAAAAGAATAATTCTTGAGGTGACATGCACCTACACAATCTTGATCATATATTTAAGCATTTGTGAGCTAGGATCATAAGAACTTAAAACATGGGCATGAAAGATATAATCTTGACAATAAGAACTTAGCAACCATGTTATAACATGCAAATGAACACAAACAAAAGATCATAAAAATGAAACAATGAAAGTCAAACGTGTGTTCAAATCATAAGGAAAAACATACAAATGGTTTTCAGCTTGTCCTTCATAGAGAGCAAAACATAAATGCATAGGACACCTTCAAGTTTAAGAGGGCGACTAGATACAAATAATTTGAGAACAAGTGAAACCAACAATATGAATCAATCAATGAAAACTTTGGGACAATGCACATTATACTAAGAATGACAACTTTGCTCTCTTAATGGTACATAAAGATAGAAGGTGGTGACTCAACATAAAAGTAAAAGAAAGGCCCTTCGCGGAGGGAAGCAGTGATTGCAAGTTTTATAACCTTCAAAAATTATGTTACTTACCAGCTTTGAGCTCTCATTGCCCCCATCATAAGCATCTTGAATGGTTAAAGTTAATGCGAGAACAATTATGATGCATATGCTTGACAAATCATAAGTTGAAAACCTTGTGTCCCGTGAATACGAGTACCCAAACCTCATGCTACTCAACTTAGAGTCCCAAGCAAGGCTCTTGTCATTGCAGGTATATGCGTATCATTGAGAACCGCCAATGGGGTACCTCCGTGCCCGATGACATGGAACAAGCCCACATCAAAATGACAGGACAAGCAGACAATGAACACCTCGACATCTCCTTTATTTGCCATTTGTTTAGCTTTTTATTGTGAGATGCGTCGTCGAATGTCCACCATGGGTATGCTGCAAATTTCCACCATGAATTATGCATGGCTTAGATTGGCGGCCCAGGCGTTTCCCTAACACATATACAAACTCCATGATCCCCGCAAGATTCCCAATTCATTTCACACTGCGGGCATCCATAAACAAAAGATCACGATATCAACTCAAATAAGAAGTGCAATGTTGAAAGCTTGCCCCATGACAGCATGGTTGGGCTAGTATCCAACTTACAACTTGCAAGCATAACAACTCAACATAAAAGACCACAATATCAAAGTTTTAAGAACAGGAAAAAGTAAAGTGTGCCTTCCGGTTCATGAGAGCTTTACTAACCAATTTTCGCATAACACTGGTAAGAGTTTAATTTGAAGAGAAAATAAAAGCAAGTCAAATTTACTTGGAATAGCAAATTGCTAGTAGGTATGTATGGTGGACACTTTGGCAAACTTGGTTTTTAGGAGTTGGATGCACGAGTAGAGCTCATACTCAGTACAAGGCGAGGGCTAGCAAAAGACTGGGAGCGACCAACTAAGAGAGCAATAATGGCCATAATCATGCAAAGCGACAAAGCGACATTTGAAAGAAGCATAAGATGGCATCAAAAGTCAAAAACTAAATGATCATAGAGGCTATTGGCGACTTTGTATGAGTCTAACATGTGTGAGCATGCGCCAAGTCAACCCAAATAAAGCATCAAAGAGAAAACCAAAATAATGCTTCCAAACGATAAAACAACGCATGATTTTTTCAAAGGGTCATTAAGCAATCTCAGTTATTTGAGACAAGTCATGCTACAGCAAAACCACTAAGCATACTATCAAAAAGACATCAAGCATGACATGAAAAAGCCTAAGCCGCAGTCTACACAAGCTCCTTCTTGTACCACTTTTTTGCATAAAGCTTTTTCTCTTTTCCAACACCATTTGAAATTTTTTAAGACACCTCTTTTGATAAAAACCAATAAAGATCAGAGGAAAAAATACACCTTGATGAAAAGATATGACAAGGTCTGAACGCAAATCAAGGCAAAAACGAAAACCAAAAGCAGTAGCAGAAAAAGAAGAACACTCGGTTTTTTATAAGAGTGAAAACTAGAGCGTTCTTGGCAAATGAAAAGCAAGGCAACTTCTCCAAAAGAATTTTGTTGGGTCCAACCATTTATTACAGCAAACAAAACTAAACTAACTAAGAAAACTAAAACAACTGATGCTCCAAGAAAAACACATAGTACATGAAGCAATAAAAATAGTGTTTTGAAAGGTGACCTAATTTTTGCCGATGAAGAAGGGGTGCCTCGGGGGCATCCCCAAGCTTTGACGCTTGTACTTCTTGGATATTTCTTGGGGTGATGCATTGGCATCCCCAAGCTTGAGCTTTTGTCCATTCTTCAACTCATCTCATCATTCTCCAATCCCTACACTTGAAAACTTCCTTCATACAAAACTAAACACAAATCTATTAGCAATATTAGTATAAGCATAACATATAATCAACCTCTTTTTGCTTCAGGTTTCAACCCAGAACCACCACATATAAAGTATATACTACTGTAGCAACTTCCCCAAAAGTTCCGTGATCAAAAGAACTCAAAAGAAAGCGATAAAGCGGCAAAAACGAATAGTGGCAGAAATCTGTCAAAACAGAACAGCTGACAAAGGTCGAATTTTTGAGGGGTTTTCTGTTGCTCAAATAAAAAAGTGTTCAACTAATGAAAGTTTGTATATAATCTGGGGCATATGCACAAGAAATATCAGGTCCAAAAGATATACAGAGAATTTATACGAATTTTTACGGTGCAGCACCGAAAACAGTTTCAGGACAGCAACATCCCCAAATCTTTACCTCACTCGAATTAGAGGCTTCTCTTGGCACAACAATGAAATAAACAGGATATGGAGAGGTCATTACAGTAGTAATGACTTCCAAGACTCAAATAAAAGAAAAATTACTGAAAATAAAACATTGGGTTATCTCCCAAGAGTGCTTTTCTTTAACGCCTTTGAGCTAGGAGTAGAAAATTGCGAATCAAGTAACATCAAGTGATGAAGCATCAAGCTCATAGTTTGCTCTAAGAATGGAGTCAAAAAGTAATTTCTTCCTTTCCTAGGGAAGTGTTCCATACCTTTTTTGAGTGGGAATTGATATTTGATGGTGCCTTCTCTCATATCAATAATGGCACCTACAGTTCAAAGAAAAGGTCTTCCCAAACTAATAGGACATGAAGCATGGCATTCAACGTCCATAACGAGAAAATCAACGGGAACAAGGTTATTGTTAACCACAATAAGAACATCATTAATCCTTCCCAAAGGTTTCTTCTTAGCAACATCAGCAATAGGAACATCATAACACCAATATTCATCGGATCCCAACAAACCAAACATGTAGAATTACATAACGGTGATCTCAATCATGTAGGGCAGCTCATGAGATCTAAACATGAAGTACATGGTGGAGGAGACAACCATCTAGCTACTGCTATGGACCCATAGTCCAAGGTAGACTACTCACTCATCGCTCCGGAGGCAAGCATGGCGATGAAGAAGACCTCCGGTGGCGATTCCCCTCTCCGGCAGGGTGCCGGGAAGAGCTTCTGGACCCTCCCGATCTTCGGGTCGACGGCGGCGGCGGATCGCGATGTGTTCTGGAAAAGTGATCGGGTCCTTAGGTTTTTTCCGTCGGGGGGTCTTTATAGGCGAAGGGGCATCGTCAGAGGTAGCCCGAGGCACCCTCACACATAGGGGGCGCGGCCAGGGGCTGGGCCGCGCCGCCCTGGTGTGTGGGGCCCTCGTGGCCCCCCTCCAACTCCTCTTTGGATCTCTGGAAGCTTCCGGGGAAAATAAGACTTCAGAAACTTGTTTCGTGCAATTCCGAGAATATTTCTTGTGTAGCACTTCTGAAACTAAAAAACAGCAGAAAACAGAGAACTGGCACTGTGGCAACTTGTTAGTAGGTTAGTTCCAAAAAATGCATAAAAGTGCCACGAAGTGTAACGAAACAGTAGGCAAATGGTGTAAAAACAAGCATGGAGCATCAAAAATTATAGATACGTTGGATACGTATCAATGCTCAGCACAGCGGCAAGGAGAATGATGCACAAAAGGAACCCTAGAATCTGATATATTTGCAGGCACTGAGCCACGATCGAATTTTGGCATCCCGACATCACGATCAGGCTGGGCAAACAGAATAGAATAAACTTCAAATACAAGACATGTTGAAAGCCATTACAGTACAAAATATTTACAAGACAAAGATTCTGAGCAAAACAACTGCAAAGGACAATGTTTCGAGCTACATCAAAAGTGAGACTAAACAGAGAAGCTACTCTAAGAGGACAAGCGAAAGTCTACGCCACCTCAGTAGCAGTGGGGTTCGCAGAAGCAGGTGCACTCAAGGAAAGTGCAGAAGTCCTAGGGGCATGAGTCAAAGGATTCGGTGCAGGAAGAATTAGAGACACGAGTTTGGGCGCATACTCCTTCGCCTTCTTGAAGAACTCCTTCGTCTCCGCTGGAGGACGAGCATAAGAGGAGCCAACTTTTTCCCAGTCTACTTCCTCGCCATGCGATTGAGCGAGAGCAATCGTCCCTTCAACACCTCGTTTCACTGATGTAAGCTTCATCGCAAGAACAGGGTCTTCGATGGTGTCGAAGGCTTCGACCAGTTTTCTTAGATTGCTAGCATGTAGCTCGTCCTTCTTCCTTGGAAACAACCCGATGAACATGTGAGTCGGAACATGGCGAGTTCGCTGGAGGACATCTCGAGCAAGCCTCTAGTCTGACTCCAACACCTCCACCGCGTCCAGCAGAGGATCTTTGGCACTTTCTTGCCGAAGTTTCCATAATTATCCAAGTTTCTCTGCTGCATCGTAAAAGTACAAGTAAGTCAAGAGAAGCATATCGACAGATGTAACTTTAGCAAGACACAAGGATAATACAAAGCACTTACTGCCAACGGATGTGCAAATCTCGTCAAATCGCTCCACTACAGCTTGTTCACGTTTGGCTTGTTTCTGAGTAGCCTCAGCCAAAGCTTTTTCAGCCTTCTTAGCCCTGGTTTTTGCTGCTTTAGCAGCCTTGTCAGCAGAAACTTTGGCAGTGTTGGCATCCTTAAGAGCTTCAGTAGTGGTTTTCAGTTCGATTTCCAATGCCGCTACACGAGCAAGAGCTGTGGCCAAAGCAACTATAAACAAGGAGACGATATCAACAAATTTGAGCAAAAAGGATTGAAAATAGGAAAACAAAGCGAGAGCAATAAGAACAAGGGAAAATACCTTTGGATTTGTCAGCAGCTTCTTGAATCTTCACACAATCGGTGCCAAGAGATAGGAATCTCTGCATTAAGGGCTGCAAAGCAAAACTATATAAGAACACCAAAGTGCACAAACAAAGGATTAGAGTACAGAAAGTGGTGCTTACATGATCAGAAGAAGAGGAAGGTTGGTGCGCCTCAAGGGAAACAGATGCAGTCTGTGTCGTCCTCTTTCAGTGTTTTAGAGGTTGTGTACTCACAACCTTTTCCTGGAGGTCCTATGATGGCTTGTCCATCATGGTCTCCTCCTGGGGGCATTTCTTTGGAGCAGTTGAAGTTGCCGAAGGAGGAACCACAGTGGCGGACTTTTTCGGCTTGTCATCATCACTAAAAAAGAAATTACTCGAATTCAAGAGAAGAAGAAGATCAAAAGAAAAAAATTGGAGAAAAGGATTGAGTACACTTACGAGTCAAGCAACTCAAAGATATCAAGGTCGGAACCCTTGGCAGTTGTTTGCTCCTGCGGTACATCTTTTGGGTTAGATGTACCCCAGGAGGTCAAGTCTTCCGTGCACCTCCACTTCTTTTCTACACCTTGAGCCTCAGACTCGACGAGGGGAGGCGACAAAGTGGAATCGCTTCCCTCCAAAGAACCCTCAGCTTCATCTCCGTCTTAGTTCTCACCAGCCTCGGGGGCTCCTGAGTCAGCAGGTGCGGGTTCAGCGTTGATGGGTCCTTCCTTAGGAAGAGGAGGGCGTGAAGCCAAAAATTGGTGGTCCTACAAAGAACTCGAAGAACAAAAGCATCAACAACAGATAGTTCAAGTAGAAATAGGAAAGCAAAATATTTTTTGGGATTGCAAGTCGCGTACCTATGGCAAGGGGTGCGTGGAGTCGAAGAAAGGGGCCACACAAGCTGGAATTTCTATTTTTGCAGTAAGAGTAGTCAACTTTGTCAGACCCTTACTGGCATCAAAGGGAGCAAGCCCATATTGATCAAAGTTAGAGGATTTCTGGTCCTTGATGTAGAACCATTTCTGTCTCCAACCTTGCACTAACTGGGCCATCTGAAACTCAAGATAGTGTGATTCCGATCGCACAGAGGCAATGGCTCCACCCAGTTCAGGAATTTCAGCTAAAGAACCACTGGGACGATGGTGAAAGAGATACTTCCAAAGAACCCAGTAGGGGTCGATGCCCAAGAATGCTTCACAGAGAGTGATGAAGTAGGCAATATGAAGAAGAGAATTTGGCGTGAGCTAATGCAGCTGCACGCCATACACAAAGAGAAGCCCATGAAGGAATTCGTGGGCAGGAATGGATAAACCATGAAGGAGAAAAGCAAGGAACATCACACGATATCCTGCTGGCGGTGCAGGAACAGCCTCCTCTCCAGGGAAGATGATCGCCACCGATTCTAGCAGAAATCCTTCCTTCTTTGCTTTCTTCCGATCTGTCTCATCAAAGGATGAGGGAATCCAGCTCGGAGTCTACTTCTTCATACCCTTCTTGGCCATCTTCGATCGATGAGCAACCCTCTTGATGGGCATGCAATGGCGAAAGCACTCGGGGCTGCGAGGAAAGGGCGAGCGCAAGGAAGAAGAAGCAGTGGCGGCGGAGGAGAAGCAATGAACTGGTAAAACAGTAATAGTAAAAAGCCTCTCCTTAAATAAAACTTCTGCAGGAAGGAACGTGGGCGGAGACGTGGCGTGCGAAGCGGAAGCGGCAAGCCCACTAACAGGTAGAAAATTCTGAAATTACCACGCTGCCCATGTGCAATGGTTAGCGTCCGGTCAAAGCATTGCAGAAAGTAATGATATAAATGGCGTCATGTGTATTGGATGAGTCGAAGGAATGCAAGCCAAAGAAAATTTTGAGTCTATGATCGCCTCCAATGAATCGACCATAGCCTCGGGGGCTACTCCCATTGGGAGCGCTGGTCGTGCACCCAATGAAAAGGAAAGAAGAAAGGGAAGAATTTTTTTTGTTAATGCAGCTCAAGACGAGGAAATACAAGACAAGGAGCAAATATTTTTTAGTCTATACCCAAAAAAATTTGACAATAGCCTCGGGGGATACTCCCATCGGGAGCGCTGGTCGCGCACCCGACGAAAATGAAATTATCAACTATGCAAGCATTGGAGTAAATTATCGACTTCATTGTCAAAAGATCAATATTGGACATTGCTATTCGCTAATTCACTCCCATCGGGAGGGATTTGCGATTAGCCGAGGAAAAACAACCCAAAGATTTTGTATATTGAAACAGCCAAACAAGGCTCACAACAAAATTATGATTCTCAAGCCGCGTCATCGCGATAAAAAGCTTGAATGTCATGATTGTGTACGCACATGAATGTAAAAGATCGTGAAGGTAAGACCTCAGGATCCGTCCTGTATGGCCTAGTATACGCACATGAATGCGCTCTGCTAGTAAATTTCTGTATCCACGATACGAAGAAAAATCCCGGTGGACGCATTGGGTACCTTGAGAAAAACTAGAATCCTGTCTTTGTAAGTCCTAAATTCGGCAAAAGACTAGGTTATGTCAGGTACCGAATTCAAGTCCAGGGGCTTAAGTTTGAAGTAGGTAACAAGTTTCTGCTCAGGCAGTTAACTGGTCTTCTAATCCGTCCGAAGTGCCATACTTGTTAACCAAAATCCCCTTGAGAAATAAATAATATAAATTGTTTGATGAATACTAGGAAAAAGAAGAAGTCGAAGATATAAAGATTTGAGATTCAACCCGAATCTACAATTCTGGTAGAATATCGGGGGCTATTGACAAGGGTATAGCTAATAAGACCCATTATCTTGGTACCCCTGGGGCCCATTAGGTAGGCCTAAGCATAGATGTAGTTGAAATACGAGATGACATCATATACAGACACTGTAATTTATATTGAACCCGACCGGATCCTCGAGACCTGGCCACCTATATAAAGAGGCCAGGAGAGGCCGGCCATGGATAGATTGAGATTGAGTCAATTGAGTACCACTCTTATTCTCGATACACATCAAACCTCACCTTGTTTGTCTGATCTTTACCTTCGAGTTCATCTGACGCCCTCTTCCCCCGATCCTAAGTCCTTCATCTAGGACATTTTCCGAGTTAACCCTCGTCAGTCTTGGACCTTCTTAGTGATAAATGAATGATTCGATGTCGAGCTGGTTCAACACTTATCACAATCTGGGGATCCGGTTGATAGAGAGATCTAGCATCAGTTTATTAGTCGACTCATCTATTTATACCATAAAATACCTAACATATTATTTTTTTCTCGAGCTACTTTTTTATCAAAGGGCAACAAACTTCCGGTTACCGCGAAATCTTGAAAATCTCACTTATTTTCCGTCTAAATTAATTCAAACAAATTTTAAATTCAAATATTTCTCTACCAAAACAAATATAATTGCTATCCAAAGAACAACATAGTGCTTGCATGATAGGGTGTGCAGAGCTTCACGATCGCAATCAACAGGTTAACGGTTCGAACACCTCGTTCTTGAGCATTATTTGAATTTTTCCATGAAACCCTGCCCAGTGTAGCTAAACTAACCAAAAAACTATGAACGTGTGATGGAGCCAAACCTGCGATCCCCGAGCCTGATACGTAACACCTAGCCACTACGTCAAGCAATCACGTATACTTAGGTTGTCACACATTGCATATTTGATCTTGTTTTGAATTTTCAATTCAAAATCATCTGAATCTTTTTGAACTGTAGCAGAATTTCACCCCTCAGAGAAATCTCGGCCGAGAAAAAATTTTGTCGGGCTCTTACTCTATACACATGACCTAAGAAGTGGGTATTTAGAGCAACGCACATGGTTTTATGTTGTCTAAAGGGAGCCTTGGAAGAGGTCTATGGTTCAAGGCCAATGGGTAAATTGAATGTAGAGCGTTGTTGTGACGCTGACTGGGTTAGTTGCCCTGATGATAAAAGACAAACATCATGCTTTTGTATCTTTGTAGGAGGAAATTTGGTATCTTGGAGAAGCAAGAAGTAGCCAGTGGTCTCCCGATTGACCGTATAAGTAGAATATAGAGCAATGTTTGTATGCTTGAGTGACATGCTATGGATGGAAGGACTTCTATCAGAACTAATGCTACTACGGAGAGAATCTTTTGTGTGACAACAAGTCAGCATTGAACTGAGGTAACAATCCAATCTAACATGATTGAATGAAGCATGTGGAAACAGACTGATTCTTCATCAAAGAATCAATGAACACACCTTAAGGTTAAGAGTGTAACTTCTGGGAAACAAATTGTTGATTATTTCACAAACAATTTATAAACTAAAGAGTGTATGTCAGCAGTAACAACATGAGGATGACAGATATCTATCACCCATCTTGAGGGAAAGTGTTGAATAGCTTGGTCTGTGTGTAGTGCTTGTATGTGAGAGAGTTTGGCCCAAAGGCCCATTTTATGGTAGGGGAAATTTATAAGGAGGCGTCTCACGGTGCCCTCTTCCATGCGGCGCATCAGGATTCGGGAAAATGCATCGTCCCCATCTGTCTAGGGCTTATCTCCTTAATCCTGCTAGCATATTATCCCCTCTGTGTGTCCTGCACCACACAAATCTTTGTCTCTCTCTCGTGCACTCTCAGAACACACCACAGAGAGCAGCGCTATGCCTATGAGGGAGAGGTCATTGCCACCTAGCACGCAACTGAAGGATCTGCCGCACGGTCACGCAGCAGCACAGGCAGTTGTTGCCACCGATCTCACATCAGTGGAGAATGCCACTGCCGTCACGCGAGCACGGAGAAGCAGGGATGGTCGTCGCCCACCAAGCAGAGGAGCCCACAGGCCATCGCCATCGAGCACACAGTAGCCGGGGGGGCCGTCGCCACCGAGCACACGGCAGCCAAGGGAGGCCACCGCCACCGAGCACATAGCAGTTGCAGGAGGCCGGAAAAAATGGCACGAGGAGGCGTGCCTGCGAGTACATGGAGTCACTCCCGCGAGGAGCCATGGACAAAAAGCTTCTGTGACCTTGCGGTGGGTTAGGCGGGGCGACAAAGAAGGTCTTAGCGGCGGGAGTTGGGCGGGATGATGGCTAGGGGCTTGGCCATGGCGGATTCAACGAGATGCAGATTTCAGCTTACCATTCAAGTCATGGCGGGGAAAACGATACAGGGGAGAGAGATAAGGTGTGCTAGGACATACTCAATCCGGCAATTACGGTGGTTTGAATCTGGTAATCATGCTTAACTAATAGGGCACCACTAGGAATCGGAAGCCGATTCTAGCTTCCCATCGGACCTCTTTTTATCCATCCGATTGGTGGCCACAGAACCGTACGATCTATAGGAAAAAAGCAGATTGTAGAGGAGGTAAAAAAAGGCCCAGATTGCATGCTTCCAGCTTTAAAAGCTCCTGCATGCTTCCAGCGTTAAAAGCTCTTGCATGGTTGCAGCATTTAATGCTCCTGTGATGGCGTCCCTTCTATGCCGCTCTCTCCTTCATATCTCTGTCCCCGCACTATTCTGCATATACTCCTGTGTAGTTCATCCGTCCTCTTTTGCTGAGACATGGCGCATCTGAAGGACAACATCGAGTATCCACCGCATACGAATCCATTTTTTCGGCGTGTATCATGTGCTATTGATCCTGGACTGCTACAGAATATGGGAGTATCTGGCAACGGAGGAATTGCTTCCACCAGTCAACCTTTGGGGAATCCACCTGTTGCGAATCATGGAGATGTAGAGGTAATACAAACTCGACGTTCGAAAAAATTATTCATGTGTGTTGTTTATGGGCGGTGGAAGCATTGCATTTCGTTTATTAGTTCACGTTGGATGTGTTGTTTTTCCAATGTATTTCGTTCTTCATGTCGAAGCTTCATGACATTTGAGCAGAAGCTAGTTATTGATAATATAGGAAGCTCTTGTGTAGGTAGTAATCATAAATTTTTAGGAAAGAAGCTCTGTTTCATAGGAGTTGAAGCTACTAATTGGTACTGTGAGTAGCTACGAGCTATAACTGATATATGTATTTTGTAAACAAGGTTAGTGGAAGCATCAATCATGTAAGTCAGGCTGAATTTTTTGTTAGAAAAATTTGTAGCTATTTATATATCGAGGGAAGCATTAGATATATCAACTGAAGCTCTTATTTCGTAGTAGTGGAAGCTAATTTTTTTACTATTAAAAGAGACGAATTATGACAGGTATATTTGTTGTATCACAAATCTAAATGGAAGCATATGTAATATAAATTTTGTAGAAGCATGTACAACCTTCCTAGACATCAACGTCTGTAGTGTGGAAAAAACAAGCATGTTTCTTGATATTGTGTTATGCTTCTATGTGCAGGATGTTCAGATGGGTAACACAGAGGCAAATTCGAGTCAGCAAGAGGGAAAAGAAGATAGCTCGAGGCCTTTATGTCCACATGTTGGAATGGTTTTCAACAACATAGAAGAAGCACAGTTATTTTATAATAGATACGCAGAAAAACTTGGATTTGGTAGTAGGATTGGATGCTCTAGGAGAAGCCAGAAGAAAGGATGTGACCATTTAATAAGGAGAGATTTCGAGTGTGCTCACGCAAGGAAGCCTAAGCTTGATGGAAATGGTGGAGAAGCGGGGTTAGATCCAGAGGTTTTTGATGGAGTGGAAGAGGGTACGGAAGCAACAGCGGACTGTCAAAATTTTGGTAGTAAGCCGGTCGCTCAAAAAAGGAACAGAAACAAGCTGAAGAGACATGATTGCAAGGCTAGAATGTCGGTGGGGCTGAAAAAAGATAAATGGGAAGTAACCATTTTCATTGAGGAGCACACGCATCCCATGATGAGTAGAGAAGAGTGGACACGGTATTACAGATCACACCGTAAGGTGCCGTATGAAGACTACATGTTGATTAAGACATTGCATAATCGCAACGCCGATACCTCACTCATCATGGCCACACTAGGTGATTTGTATGGAAATCTCCGAACCTTGCCGTACACAAACAGAGATGTTGCAAATATTCGCACCAAATTGAGAAATGAGGTTTCTTATAATGACATGTCAAAAACCGTTCAGTATTTCCAGAAGCTTCAGGCGGAGAGTCCACGATTCTACTATGCTACCAAGCTAGATGAGAACAACGCTGTGAGGGCACTCTTCTGGGTTGATGGTAGGACACGCGAGGTGTATGGGAAGTTCAAAGATTGTGTATTTTTTGACACAACATTTTGTACCAACCGCTATGACATGCCTTTTGCACCTATTGTTGGAATAAACAACCACATGCAAAGCATAATGCTCGGGTGTGCTTTGATACCAGATGAGAAAAAAGAAACATTCAAGTGGGTTTTTGAGACCTGGATGGATGCTATGGGACAAGATCATCCAACATGCATCATGACGGACCAAGACCAAGCAATGGATTCTGCTATAGATGCAATGTTTCCTGGGATAGTGCACCGTTGTTGCCTATGGCATGTGCTTCGGATAGCAAAGGACAAGCTTGGAACACTTTTTCGTACACGTGAGGGGTTTGAGAAGGAGTTTTATTACTGTATATATGGGTCAGATACAATCGCAGAATTTGAAGATATGTGGCAGCTGATGGTGTCGAAGCATTGCTTGGAACAGAACGAGCACCTTACTACAATGTGGGGTTGTAGGGATAAGTGGGCTCCAGCATTTTTCAAGAAGAATTTTTTTCCCTTCACTGGTACAACCGGGAGATCTGAAGGTTTGAACTCTTTTTTCAAGAAGCTTGTGCATCCGCAGGATTCAGTTTGGCAATTTGTGAAGCAATACGAGTACATTCAAGAAACAAGGCTGGATCGAGAGGACAATGCTGGCTTCCTAGGGGAGGCCACCACAGCGGCTGTATGGTCCAGGTATGTGACTGGAACTTTCTTTTAACTAACTTGTGCAGCATAGTTTTTGTTACAAATCATTCTAATTTTTTGAAATTCACATTTCAGTTACAAGATTGAGGAGCAAGCTTCAAGATTCTATACAAGGGCTGCATTTGAAAAATTTAGAGAAATTTTGTCAATGACAACAGCTTATAGCATATACCCGGTAGTAGGTGATGGGGTGAAATATGAGCTTCATAGGAATGATCCAAGAGCAAAGAAGATCCGCATAGTTAGTTATGAAGCTCAAGAAAATTCTTACATATGCACATGCAACAGGTTCGATGTGAATGGGATGTTGTGTCACCACATTTTGAAGGTTATGGTGCACACAAATGTACAAGTAATACCTGAGAAGTATCTGCTTCATAGATGGTCTGAGGCTGCTACTATAATTGAGGCTACAAGCAAAAGAGAGTTAACTGGATATAGCATTATCCCAGAGACAAACACATTGAGGTACAATGCCTTATGCAAGATGATGAATACGCTGGCAGCGGAAGCATGTTTTGGGGCCGAATCATATAAGATGGTTGAAGGTGGGGTGGAACATTTAACGTCTTTAGTAGCTAATTTTCGGTTGTCTAGAGGCGTCACAGAAGAGGAAAGGGCTGAAGAACAGGAGGAAGCTAGCATGAAGCTGCAAAATCCACCACGGTCTGCCAAAAAGGGTCGTCCGGCAGAGAAAGTAAAGAGGATGAAGCCTGGGGTGGAGCTTCGACAAGAGGAAGCAAAGAAGATGGCAACTAAAAGAAAGAAGAATGCATGCTCGAAGTGTCGGGAAACTAATCACATCAGGAGGCACTGCCCTTTGGAGGCACTTGAAAGAAAGGAAAATGCTGAACGTGAGGATCGCTTACGGCGTGAGACAGAGCTAACATTGTGATAATCTGGTTGTGTAACCAGAATGTATGGCAGGATTTTTTTTTCCAAGTGTAGTATCGTACCTACAAAGTTGTGTTTGCAGTATATTGCCTGCATTTGGTTTACTGCCCAGACGTTTATTTATGTTTGGAATTTGTTCATTGTTAATCCTACTGGAGTTTGTTGATGTGAATGGAATGGAATACAATCTGTAGTATGTATGGTTGAAGCACCTTGTTGTATTGCCAGAAGCTGTAACCATGTCTTCTTGTAATAGCTGGTTTCAGTTTACGGTGTGAGATAGAGCTGACTTTGTGGCAATTTGGTTGTGTATCAAGAAAATATGGTAGCACAGGTAATAGTGATATGAAACATAATTTTTGGCTTGGTAGTATATAGTGATATCATGAAGCACATATTATATGGAGTGGTAGCATATTTTTTAACTCACGTAGCACACAAATGGAGTGGAATAAATTATGTAGTTTGTATGGTTGAAGCACCTTGATGTATTGGCAGTAGACATAACAAATGTTTTGTTGTAACAATGTTTTGCTTTTTTGGAAGCATTGTACAAGGTTTGAGTTTATAGTGTGAGACAGAGATAACATTATGAAATCTGGTCGTGTATCCAGAAAATATGGAAGCACAGATAATAGTGATCTCAAGCGTTTTTTTGGGTGTGGTACTATATAGTGATCTCATGAAGCACACAGTAATATGGAGTGGTAGCATATTTTTGATCTCGTGAAGCAGACAAATGGAGTGATTGAACATATTGATCTTATGAAGCACACAATAATATTGACTGGTAACATGTGTTGATCTCATGAAGCACAGAATGGATTCATAGCATAGAGTGATCTGGTGAAGCACACAATAACATGGGTCGAAATGAAAACATAGATTTGAGATGAAAATGCCAATATAATATCCGTAGTACTTCAACTAGTCGTGGTAAGCAGCACCATACATGATACCGCAGATTATTACATAGTTCATAACAAGTACCAAAATGTCATAAAAGACACTGCAATGTCTCATAATAAGCTTAGATGAAGAAAGTAACAAAAGAGGCGCACTGAAGACTACAAAGGTAGAGCTTCAATAGTCTAGCAGAGCAGAAGCAGGAACACGTGTGTAGCTAGTAGGAAGCCCACATATTTATTTCTTGAGCACCCAGATATAAAAGCCTGTATGCTTCATTGTTAATTCCTGCATATTTATTTCTTCTTGAGCACCCAGGTAGGATCAGCTTTGTTCAAATCAGATTGCATTATCTCGAGGGTTATCACCATGCGATGATCTATGATGTCCTGCATATAAATGTAAACAGGTACATACATATTGGTTAGTTGGTATGTGAAAGGTGGTAAGGCTAATTTTGAAAACATGGTTGGTTCCCAATCTGTGAAAGGTAAGGTTTTGGGACGAACCGTGCTAAAACTCTTCATTATCTTTCCGTCCCATAACTTCATGAATATCATTACAAATACTCCGCAGTCAAATCTGGTACAAACAAAATGGGAAGCATTGAACTCAAGTAAGCAATGAGAAGAGGAAAACCATTATTGTTGGGGATTAGTCTCTTACAGGGTGGTCTGTTGGCGCAAGTCCTGAGGATTGTTCTGTACAAACTGGTTGAAGTTTATTTTAGGGAATGCTTTCGCGTAGGCTACAAGTGTGATAAAGTTGTTGACCTGCGCATATGAAAAAATTGTCAGCGAAGCAAAATACATGTGGTAGTTCCCATAGATGTGAATTTGTGCTTATATGAAAACTGGTACATACTAGGTAGTTGGTATGTGACAGTGAGGTATGAAGTGTACATATTCATGGCGTTTTGCTCACTATGTCTTGAAGCATGTTTATGGTTTAAGGTAGCACTGGTTACTTGTACGGAAGCAAAAAAAATATATAAATGCGGAAATGTAAGAAGCTTGTATGTAATTACGGAAATCAAAATAATGGTGATGCAAGCTTGTAACGATAATTAGTACCAGGAAATGGGCTTTGTCGTAAATACGAGTATTATTGGCAGTCATCATCGAGTCGAGGACATTAACTTCTTTCAGGATAAGGTTGATGCAGACTAGTACCCAATGTCCATTGTCTACTATAGCAAAGTAGAACTGGGATGAAACAAAAAGAATGAAGCACATTGTAAATCAATTGGGATGTAACATGTAAATAATGAAACAATGATGCAGTAAAAAAATGTGGCAAATGACATGATAAGGTACCATATCCTTTGATTTGAGATGATGCTCCTTGTAAGCTGCCTGAAATTCTTTGAGGCAACTTTTGGGTTCAAATTTATCTTCATGGATAGAGAGTTTGGCCTATGAAATATGTCAATTTCATTAGAAATCATGAATATTATAAATTGGTTACATAATGTGTGATGGAAGCATGATATATATATATACATATGTGATGGACATGGGCTTACAGTTAATGATTGTGAGAATGCAAACTTTGTGCACATGGGCTCGCTGGTTGTGGGAATGTTAACCACCATGTTGAAGTTTCTAATATAGAGCTCCATCACATGGTTGTCAATTTTTCCCCGGGGTTTGAGAGCTTCGCGAAAATGTTCATATGAGATGTGATAGTTCCCAAAATTAACAAAATGTGGCCTGATGAAGCAGATTTGTCATATTATTGTAGCAAAAGAATTTGCAAATACAATTTGATGAATAAGAAAAATGAATAGTAGGTTTAATAAATGGTACCTTTCTGGTTCTCCTTCAACAGGGGGTCGTACGCACCTTCTGCGAATATACGTGTCGTATACTTCCTTTGATTTATCAGTAACCTTGAGCTTCTTAATCTTCTTCATGTTTGCTTCATCATTAATTCCTAGGAAAGCTCTTTTTTTCCTATTTTTCTTCTCTTGAGTTTGTGTGCCGAC
Organism: Dactylis glomerata; assembly: GCA_007115705.1. Lineage (NCBI taxonomy): Eukaryota > Viridiplantae > Streptophyta > Magnoliopsida > Poales > Poaceae > Dactylis > Dactylis glomerata. Next base: position 268,937 of record QXEO01000185.1, read on the forward strand.
AGTGCAAGCAACTAGGATAGGAGTACGTACGTGCATTCGAAGAGTGCATGTCAAGTATTATTATTGCAAACAATTGAATATCATGAAGCAATACATTTGAAGCAAGCTTTTTTATATATGAAGCACAATATATTTCGAATTACCATGCATGGAAGGAAAGCATATGCATATTATTAAGATTGCGTCTAGTTAAAAAGGCTATGAAGGAAGGTATTTTGACATGCCGAACAATGTACAGAAAATTGTGTGTTACTGACCAGATGGTGAGGATTGGACAACATCGGGGACTATTGCTGGCTTAGGAACTATGGCAACTGGAGAGGATGATTGGCCACCATCGAGAATTTGTGTTTTCGCATCGATATTTTCTGTAGCGGTTTGTAGTTTAACTCGCAACTTCGCAGCAGAAGTATTGTCCACAACTTCAGCATGTTTCTCAACTTGGGCGGATCCTATTAATTTGAAAACATAAATAAAAAAATTACCACACAAAGCCATGGTCATAGTGGTTGGCGGGTAAATAATAGGTTGACATGGTTAGTCGCAGACCGCACCTGGTGGGGGAGGTTGATTGGTGCCTGCTAGATGTTGGGTCCAAGTTTCCCCTGCTGGCAATAGATCAAATGAAGGGCACTCGATGTCATCGCCGCGGCGCGATGGTCCAGATGTTTCAAAGATGGGATGATCTTCAATGTGCACATGCGCAATAGATGATGGATCCTCCATATTTGTTGTTTTGCCAACACTGTGCTCTACCTGATCTGCAATCCTAGTGGCTTCCTCCCAAAACTGTGTGTTGTTTGGTGTTTGATTGCCGCAAGGAGGAACTGAATTCCCAACAGCTGCCTCAACGGATACTTCATCTCTGACCGACGAGACTATGGGAGTGGATGCTCTAGGAGGGGAAGCAATTGGCGTGGATGTTCCATGTGGCGAGGAAACCCCTTGTACAGGGGATGTAGCATTATTCTTGAAAGCTAGAAGCACTTCTGAAGCGAATTCAGTAATGCGCTTGTCATGAATTTTTTTAAACCTTGCGGTTACTCTTTCAACATCTTTCATCCAGATATTATTGTGCTTCACAATGAGAGTCTTTATGTATTCTGGGAGCTCCTGTAGTAGTTAGTAGTGTGTCTTGTTAGTTCCAACATATATTTAAAAGGCTATGAAACATCAAAATTGACGTACAATGTACCTCTTGGATACTACTGTTGGTCCGTGTTGTGGGATCTTGTGGCACGTCCTGTAACCAGCGGGGTATACTTAAAGTTGAGCGGTAATATATATCACATACAGTAGAAGCATATATTTGTAATGGATGAGACATGACAATGTACATTTATTCGCACCTGCCCCAAATGGTTGGAGTTTGCTACTGCAATCTCTGGTAAAATATGTGCTTGCGGTGCTACGTTCCCGAGGTTTGCATTGACATTAGCATACGGGGTGTTGTGGAATGGACGGAACTACATAGTAGTGTGCAAACATGATTTAGGATGGAAACACGTTAGGAGCGAGGCATTGTCGGTTGAAATATGCAAAAAACTTACTGGACGCTTCCCATACGTATGGGCCTTGAGTGTCAACTTGTTTCTGTCGTGCTGCATCACAAACTTGAAGTCTTTGTCTGTGACATGGGAAGCTCTAGGGACGGCGTAATTAATCCGATATGATGATAGAGTTGACACGGGGAAGTCCAAATGATCCATGTAAACAATCTGCATATTAAATTTTGTTAAAGAAAATTTGAATGAAGGAACAGAAACTAGAACAATTGTATATATAAGGAATGAAGCACGTAGCATAGGACATACTGCGATCCATGGTAAGCAACCACCAACCCACAGTGGTTTTATGTTTCCATCTTTTGCTGCCTTTCTCATTTTTTCTTGAAATGCCTTGATTTCTGACATCGTATGCCGAAATATCTGTTCTGCCCAATCATATTCACGAACGAGTTCGGAATCACCAAGGCTCCCAAGATATTCTAGGGGAAGCATAATGCTTGTTCCAGGAAAGAAGTATGTACCAATCACCACTAGAAAAAATGTCCTGAACCATGTTTCCGCATCCAAATTTTCATTTTCAAGCATCTTTTCAGCATGGTGAATCGGTGCCCTCCTTCCAGCTGTGTTATACTCAATTTTGTAGAATTCACGGTATGGTGATTCTTCATGCTCACCGGTGAGCACCACCTGCCTAGTTCCACGAGGAAGACCGATGGCTGTAGCTACCATTTCTTTGTTGAACACTATGCTTGTGTCGTTGCGAGTGTTCCTGAATTCACCAAGCTCGGGATCAATTCTTTGTATTATCCATTCAAGCAAACCCTTGGGAGCTGAGAAAGAGCAAATGTCCAGAAGAAAACCCCAGCCACGGTTAATAATGAGTTCTCTCCGAGGGTCCTTAAGCCCAATTACTATGTCTCTCAACCGAGCTGCCGCAAAACGACTTTTGAGCATACAATCAGGGTCGACATCCTTTGTGGTCTTTGCATCCTTGGTCATTTTCGAAGACGGGGTGCTGCGAAGGATGTGGAAGCAAACATATCAGTACTTATGAAACACCAAATTATTCATGTGGAAACATGGGAGGCGGAAGCATTTAATGGGTTCGGTCGAAACTGGCTGAAAACATTTTAGAAGCATAAAAATTTGAAAAAGTGTCATTTAGACTGGTTGCCGCCATTTTTTCTTCACATGTACGAAACTTCATTGTCATCATCTGTGCTTTATTTTTTTGGAAAAGAATTCTACATGGAAGCATAAGACAAATCTGAGACAGTATAACAAGCACTGCATGGAAACATGAATCAAAAGGAGCATTGGTAGTAGATTCTCAGAGTATAAATATAAACAAACGTCAATTTGCTTCCCCAAAAAATATAGCTAGTAAGAAGAACATAAACCATATAGGGTTGGTAACATATATTTACTTAAAAAATATGATTGCATATGAGTATATGAATTGGGTGGAGGATTTAGAAGCACGAAAATATAGTAGCTTCAGTTTGTTGGTATGGAGCATATTACAACCTATGCAGAAGCACACGAAAGTATAAACCAACTTATATCATCAAAACTTCATTAATTCTTGACACAGCTAGCATGCGCAAGCAGTACATCTTCTCCCAGAAAAATTGCTATTGTAACCCGTGAACATCTATAAACTAGCAGATACAGTATAAGAACACAAGCTAGTTATAGGATTCTTCTGTACAAACTGAAATCATACTGATTGGTACGGGTCTAGAATAACTAGCTGCAGAAAAAATTTAAGAAACAACCCAGGAAGACCAAGATCTCTCTGTTACCTTGTCCCCGGGTGGAGTAGCCGTTGAATGTGACCGATACGGCGACCGTAATCAACCACCCGATTCCACCCGATTCAGCCGAGCCGAACACGTACGCGTTGGTCGCCAGTCACCATTGCCGGCAGAACGCCATGGAGACAAAAATCCAGCCGCCGCCGCCGGTACTAGACCTCGATTTGTGAAGCGCAGTGAGAGATTGGGGGGGAATGGGAGCTGAGCAGCGCGCGATTGGAAGCAGCGCGTGATTGGAAGCAGCGGGGCGATGATGTGAGGGCGCTGGACAGGGATGAAGCAGTGATTTTCGCTCTGCAGATGTGAGGAATTTGGTAGCACTAATTTAGGAGGTGTTACAGGAGTAATTGAGAGCATTGATTGCCAATAAATTTCGGGATTTCGTTTGGCATAACTTTGCTTAACGCACACGGGCAGAAGTGGAATTGGAGCCGTCCGATTGGAAGCTAAATCGACATCGTTGAAGAGGTCCGACGAAACGACTCCTGCCGGACTCCGTTGTATAGTATTTACCTAACTAATATGGCAATTGGTAGTTTTGGCAACTAGGTGTCATTAATCTGGCAACTAAGAACTAATTAATATGGCAATTACTACTCCTAATTAACCTCACAACTTCTAAAATCAGGCAATGCTTAATTAATTTGGTAGTCAATAATATTTGAATCTGGCAACTAGACCTAGTAATTAATGTGGCAATTAGTATGATCTGAATGGATGCATGTGTGATAAAATTTAATCATGTTAGTGCACTAGTAGTACTCAATATTTTATAACGACCCGATATGTGCATGAAAAAACTAGCAACAACTCAACCACAAAGGACTGCCCCAAAAAGTCACAACTGAGCACTTTTCCCGCTCCCGCGGTGAGCAAGAAAGTGATCCACAACAACTAGCGGGGAGTAGAGCAGGACATAGGTCTAACAACGATTAGTCATCAGCCGCCGCACGGTGAGAAAAAAATGTGGTGCCGGTGTGCAGTCTTATCTTTTATTATATATATGTAATGTATGTGTAGCTACCAAGAGGAGTGACTCTAGAGAAATCATCAAGAAATTAACTTTGGATCATGATTTGGCAGCATATATTTCATAACTACTCTGCAATTTCTATAGAGAACAGGGCAATAGGCCAATGTTATTGCATGGGGAAATTCATTTTGGCTCCTAGGTTCACATGAACTATTGTCTTTTTTTGAAATATCCAAAATAAGTTTTTAGACATAGAACCTATAGTCTATGTTATTGCCCAAGGGGTGCATGACTGCTAACCAAGGTTCGGTACCGAGAAAAATTTCTGGTATCTCACCAAGACTGGCTCTTCCTTTACAAAAAAAAATTTAATGTTCTCTCTGAGAGACAACTAGAAAATTTATACTATTTCAAATATTGAGTTAGTATTTTTTATTTTATATAACATAATGAATATTAAAAAATCAACAGAAGAGTAACTATCACTGAAAGCCTTGCCATAGCTAATTAAAATGCAACATACAAAAAAAAGATAGAGGGATTGCTTAGATTCAAATATGACTTTGAAAGTTGACACGAGATGTAACGACTACTAATTTGTTTGACAATATGTTCGTTAGATGCATACTGCCTCCGATCTAAAATATTTGTCACAAAATGAGTGAACCTACGCAATGGAGCGGAGTTTAGAATTCTAGATACATGATTTCGCGACAATATTTTGGACCGGAGGAAGTATTATGAAATGAATCTCGTAAACTCGGAAAGACTACTTTCCACTAAGCATCATGCGGATTATGTAGAATTATGTAGAAAAGGGAAACAAAAGCGGAACGATCGGTATAAGTGTACCATCACTCCATCAGCTATCATAACCAATCATCTGCATGTATTCTTCTAACTAAAGAGTCCTGGCTCAAATGGTGGATCGAAGGGCTCTTCTAACTATTAAGACCTGGCTCAAACGGTGGATCCAAGGGCCTCATGAGCAGCTGAATGCTCTCCTAGTTGTTCATCACGCAATGGGTTTGAGGTTCGGGTACTCCTTCCGCATCCTCTCCCCCGAGAGAACGTCATCTGCATCTTGAGGCGTCCACAGGACTCGAACACCCTGAAACAGTACGATCAGTTACCAAAGCAACAAACTAAGCTACTCCGTAATAATATCGAATGAACTAAACAATCAGTCAGTTATGTAACTTATGGCAGGAAGGAGACGTAGTACTTACCCGAAGTTCACTTTCAGGCGTGGAGTTGAGCTTTGCCGCTACTACATCCAGATCTGCGGGGCTTCTGATCGCCTCGGGGAGCTCCATTGTTCCTTCAGCAGCAACAAGGATGGTCACCTGGAGAAATTTGGGAGCCGACATCCATGTTTCATCAGGCAAAAGGAAAGTTTCTAGTTTCTAAAAATCGCGGAACCAAAGATGTGCCACAACAATAAGGACTGGATAAGTAGAAGTAAACGGGGAAACGCGGGATGATAAAAGAAATTGGAGGGATTTGTGAGGAGCACAGCATACCACTACATATTCATTTTTGCTGCCATCTGTTTTCATGGAGTAGGTTTTCTTTTGCTTGACCCCGTTCCAGTTTGAAAGTGTTTCTTCATCAAATTTGCTCCTCTCCTGGACAGAAATTCTGTCAAAATGCTCCTTCCAAGAATCCGCTCCGTCTTTCCTGACAGCCTAAAGTAGACGGAGTCAATGGAAAATTGCAAGATTCAGTGCGTTACTCTGCTGGGAGCGTGCATACATGACATAAAAAACGTCTTCGCAACAAGAAGCATTATTGTATGAATAAAAGTATATAACGCATTAACGCCTGAAGTTTCTAACTGATACTGTGTCTACTTAGTATCATTCAAAGGTTTAAGAGTTCATATGCTATCTTACTGATAAGCATGAAGAGATGCAGAAAGACTGGTATCCAGTGTCTCTGCAAAATGATGAATCGTCGGAATAGAACAAAGTAGTAGTACTTACGATAAGATATCTAAAAGAGAAAAAAAAAATCTTAGTATTTGATCGGAGTCAAGGGAAAAAGTATTGACGGGCAACTTGTACCGGTAACTTCTGATATGCATTACTATGTATTGCAAGCTAACTAGCTTTCTAAAAAGGCATATATTTTGAAAAATAGGTAGTACTATGCAAGTGCTTGAACAACATTGTGCACTAATCCGTATCTAGACATTTTAGACAAGCTATTATAACCACATTCCCATTCCCACTGTAACTATCTCACTTCGAATTCAGTAGATCGATCCCAGATACAAGGTACTTAGGGTTCTAGCCGATCAGCTCTGCTGATCCAACCTCTCCCAACTACGGCGCCGCCGTCCTAGTGTTCTGATCATCGATAACCCTAGAGCAGTTCCACCTACCGCTTACATAGCGACGCACACGTGACTCACGCTTACAAGGCCTTAGCCCAACTCATAGCCCATCAACCTGCTTGGAAACTTCCTGCTTCTGGTGGGCCGGCCTGTGGTCTTCACTCCAGTCGGGTTCTGGTCGTCAGTTGGAGGAGGAAGGCCGTTGACAATCCCCCCTTCTTGAAGACCTGCTTGACCCCAAGCAGGAGCACAGGGAAATTGCTGCTGCAGGGCTTCGCGATCTTCCCACGTAGTGTCGGACGCTGGCAAGTGACTCCACTGCACCAGGTCCTGAGCCACAGTCCTGGTACCCCGCTGCCGTATGCGTGACTGCAGCACTCGCAGAGGAACTTGGTAAGTATCGGCAGGTGAAGGAAGATGGGGTGATACCTGGGTGCCGGGGTGGATGCACGGCTTCAGCTGCGACACATGGAAAACCGGGTGAACCTTGCTTTCCGAAGGTAGGTCAAGTTTATAAGCCACCTGCCCCACTCGTTCCAAGATGTGAAATGGCCCGAAGAACTTGAATGATAACTTATGGTTCTTGCGACGAGCAACAGATTGTTGAATGTATGGCTGTAGACGAAGGAAGACCGTGTCCCCAACAGAGAAGCTGCGCTCAGTTCGATTCTTGTCAGCTTGAGCCTTCATGCGTTGTTGCATACGCAGCAAGTGCTGCTGTGCTGAAGCGAGAATAAGAGTGCGTTCACGCAACCACGCTGCAATATCCTCGGAAGCAATCTGCTCAGAAGCTGTGATGCCAAAGTAGCGAGGCTGGTGACCATACAGCAATTCAAAAGGCGATTTTCCCAGCGAAGCGTGCCAATTGGTGTTATACCAGAATTCACAAAGGGCGAGCCAACGAGACCAATGGTGAGGGTGGGCACTGATAAAGCAACGAAGATAACACTCAATCGATTGATTGACGCGTTCGGTTTGCCCGTCAGTCTGTGGGTGGTTACTTGTACTCATCTTGAGCTGGGTGCCAGTAGCTCGGAACACAGATTGCCAAAATTGGCTGGTGAAAATTGGGTCGCGATCAGAAATCAAGGAGAGAGGCAGCCCATGCAAACGAAAGATGTTGTCAACAAAAATGTCGGCGACCTTGCTGGCCGTAAAAGGGTGGCGAAGAGGCAAGAAATGGGCATATTTGGTCAACTTATCAACAACCACAAGGATGCAGTTGAACTGCTTGGAGGGAGGCAAACCACAAATAAAATCCATAGAAGCAACTTCCCAAGGGGCCGAAGGAATGGGGAGAGGTTGGAGCAAACCTAGTGGATGAATGCGTTCCGGCTTCGCTTGCTGGCATGTGTAACAAGAACGAACAAAGTCACGTACCATGCTCTTCAGGTTTGGCCATTTGAACAAGGAGGACAGTCTGCGATATGTGACAGGAAATCCAGAATGCCCGCCCTGGGGACTATCATGGAACGCAGAAACAATCTGATTCTGTAAGGTGATGTCGCGCCCTACCCATATACGCCCTTGATAACGCAAAATACCCTGCCGCAAGGTGTAGTGCTGGACAGAGGATGGGTCAACAGCCAGTTGCTGGATAAGCTGCTGCGCCTGAGGATCAGCGACATAGCTAGCCTGAACACTTGTCAGCCAAGCTGGTTGAACGGTCGAAATGGCCAATACCTGGGAAGATGCCGAGTTTTTGCGAGACAGAGCATCAGCTGCACCGTTGTGTATACCTTTCTTGTATACCACCTTGTACTGAAGTCCCATCATTTTCGTCAAAGCCTTCTGCTGCCAATCAGTGTGGAGGCGTTGGTCAGTTAAGTGTGTCAAACTTTTGTGGTCTGTCCTGATGATAAACTCCCCCAATTGCAAGTATGGCCGCCATTGCTGAACAGCGAGAAGGATGGCTAAATACTCCTTTTCATAAACTGAGAGTGTACGATTGCGAGGTCCTAAAGCACGACTGACAAAAGCAAGAGGGTGCCCTTTCTGAGACAAGACGGCGCCAATGCCCGTGTCGCAAGCATCAGTCTCAATAACAAACTGTTGCTGATAGTCAGGAAGTGAGAGCACTGGGGCTGTGATCAGGGCTTGCTTCAAGGCGTTGAAGGCAGTTTCAGCTGCTGGTGTCCACAGAAACACTGTCCCTTTCTTCAGAAGTGCTGTAAGAGGTTGACTGATGATGGCGTAATGGCGAATGAATTTTCTATAATAGCCAGACAAACCCAAAAACCCACGAAGTTCCTTGAGATTAGTTGGAGTGAGTCAATCCTCGATAGACTTGATTTTAGATGCATCAGTGGCCACACCAGCCGTAGAAATGACATGTCCCAAATATGCAATTTGACGCTGGGCAAAAGCACATTTGGACATTTTCACTTGCCATTGCTCCTTCTGCAGGATTTCCAAGACAGCCGACAAGTGCTGGATGTGCTCAGCATAAGAAGAGCTGTAAATGAGTATATCATCGAAGAATACCAAGGCAAACTTGCGAAGCACCGGCGCCAAGGAAGCATTCATAGCATGTTGAAATGTGGCAGGTGCCCCAGTCAAACCAAACGCCATGACCTTGAACTCATAATGACCATTGTGGGTTTGGAAGGCAGTTTTGTGCTCTTCTCCTGGAGCAAGTCGAATCTGATGGTATCCTGCCTTCAGATCAAGCTTAGAGAACCAGTGAGCACCAGACAATTCATCGAGTAACTCATCAATTACTGGAAGGGGGTATTTTCCTTTGACTGTCAAAGCATTCAGGTGTCTGTAATCAACCACAAGGCGCCATGTTTGGTCAGATTTCTTCACCAACAAGACTGGAGAACTGAAAGCACTCTGGCTGTGGACAATCACTCCTTGCTCTAGGAGTTCCTGGACTTGTTTCTCAATCTCATCCTTCAAGTGGGGAGCAACACGGTATGGCCTGATTGAAATGGGTCTAGCACCATGAATGAGAGGAATATGGTGGTCATATTGCCTGCGTGGGGGCAATCCCGTTGGAGTGGTGAAAACTGGAGCAAAAGTATCCAATAACTGTTGAATTTCTGGGGGCACAGCTGAGTCAGTTGTAGTGACACTCTCTTGCACCAAATGGAGCTCAACTACTGCATGAGTACAGAAACGCTGGCTTTCATCATACAAAACCACAACCTGATCATCTCTGGAAAAAGATATCCAACCTTGCGCCCAGTGTGTGGTCATGGGGCTGAACTTGGCCAACCAATCCAATCCGATAATACCATCATAACTGCCCAGTGGCAAAATGCGGAATGAATCAACGAATGTGTGGCCTTCAGTTGTCCACTGCAAGGCTGGAAAGAATTCATCACTCTGCAAGAGGGCGCCACCTGCGACCTTCACTCGTACTGGTGCAGCTAAAAGAGTGCGGCCCTGCAGCTCCTTTGCTCTGGTTGCATCGATGAAACATGTAGAGCTACCAGAATCCACTAAGAATAGCATCTGCTTCCCTTGTATCTCCACCTTTAACTGCAGTGACTTCGGTGAGAGAAGTGCAGCATCCATTGCTGCAACAGAAAGCATCATCAAGTGGGGGTCTGCTGAAGCAGTGTCTGGTTCAGAATGTTCACTGCCAGTATCCTCGGACTGTTGCATGTACTCAATCATTTCCTGCACCACATGAAGCTGAATTGTATTTTTGCATTGGTGTTCCTTGTTCCATAGCTCACCACAGACAAAACAGAGCCCCTTGGAGCGGCGATAAGACTTCAGACTCTGCCACTTTGCATCGCCAGAAAGACGCCTAATAGCTTTAAGCCAAAGTACATACCTGGACAAAGTTCTGAAGAGGTTCAGAATGGATAAAGCAAAGAAAGGTTCATTGCCCATGTTGTCAGGTAAGATATTGAGCAAGGCTCAGTGTCCAGCTACGGTAAAAGATAGAGAAACTATGAGCAAAGTGCCATATGCCTCGGCCATAGGTTCTATCATGTATGCCATGCTGTGTACTAGACCGGATGTGTCCAATGCTCTTAGTTTGACGAGCAGATACCAAAGTGATCCAGGAGTGGAACACTGGACAGCCGTAAAGAACATCCTAAAGTATTTAAATAGGACTAAAGAAATATTCTTGGTCTATGGAGGTGATGAGGAGCTCGTCGTAAAAGGTTACGTCGACGCTAGCTTCGACACCGACCCGGATGATTCTAAATCTCAGACAGGATACGTTTATATTTTGAATGGTGGAGCTGTGAGCTGGAGAAGCTGCAAGCAAAGCGTGATCGTGGAATCTACAACAGAAGCGGAATACATGGCTGCTTCGGAAGCATCAAGTGAAGGAGTTTGGATTAGAAACTTCATCACTGAGCTTGGTGTGGTTCCAAATGCCTTGGACCCACTGGAGATATTGTGTGACAACACTGGCGCCATAGCACTGGCTAAGGAACCAAGATATCATCCAAAGACTAAGCACATCAACCGCCGGTTCCATATAATTCGAGATTATATAGCAGATGGAGATCTGAAGATTAGTAAAGTACATACGGATCTGAATGTCGCAGACCCGTTGACTAAACCTCTTCCACGAGCAAAACATGATCAGCACCTTAATGCCATGGGTGTTAGATTGTTACCAGATGTAAACTAGATTATTGACTCTAGTGCAAGTGGGAGACTGTTGAAATTATGCCCTAGAGGCAATAATAAAGATGTTATTATTATAATTCTTGTTTATGATAATGTTTATATTCCATGCTAGAATTGTATTAAGCGGAAACTTTAATACTTGTGTGGTTTATGAACAACACCGTGTCCCTAGTACGCCTCTATGGACTAGCTCATTGATTAATGATGGTTAAGGTTTCCTAACCATAGACATGAGTTGTCGATTAATAATGAGATCATGTCATTAGGAGAATGATGTGATGGACAGACCCAAATAAAGCAGAGCAATTAGATCGTGTCATCGTGTTCATCTTTGCGAAGCTTTTTCCTATGTCAAGTATTGTATTCCTTAGACCATGAGATAATACAACTCCCTGGTATCGGAAGAAAGCTTTGAGGTCATCAAACGTCATCCTATGAGAGGGTGATCATAAAGGTGTCTCTCAGGTGATCGGAAAGTACTTGTTGGGTTGTATGTATCGAGATGGAATTTGTCCCTCCCGAGTCGGAGAGATATACTTCGGGCCCACTCGGTAATCGATATCAACATCGCTTGCAAGCACGTGGTTAAGGAGTTAATCACAAAGTGATATCGGATTACAGAACGAGTAAAGTACTTGCTGTGAACGAGATTGAACTAGGTATGCCGATACCGACGATCGAATCTCGGGCGAGTAAAATATCGCGAGACGAAGGGAATACAAATACGGGATTGCTTGAATCCTGACATCGTGGTTCATCCGATATGATCATCGCTGAGTGCGTGGGAGTCAATATGGATTTCCAGATCCCGCTATTGATTATTGATAGAGATCATGTCCGCGCATTCTCGAACCCGTATGGTCACACACTTAACGTGCATCAGCGCTAGGGTAGTCTCGGGATATATGTGAAAGTGTTTCGGGAAGTTACGGAATTGTTCCGGGTGGAAAATATTGGTATTTATTAATTATATGAATTAATAAATATTAACATTATTTATTTAGTAGAAATAAATAGAAAGAAAAAAAAAGGGCAGAGCGCGCTGCCAAAGATCCATGCAATCATGCATGGCACGCTCATGCACGTGCATGGCTTGGGCATTGGCCGAGCTGGGCCTTGGCCGGTTTGGTTTTGGCCAGCCATCGGGAGCACGTGAGATCGATCTGATCGATCCTCCGATCGTGGCGGCGCTCGTTTGGCCTGCGGACGTGGCGGTTTGACCATCGTGAACTTCACGCAAAAGACCAACGTGACCGATCAGAAAACAAGCAAAATTGTTTTGCAAGTATACTACGGTTTTGGACGCCTATAAAAGGACCGCAGCGCCGTGGTGTTTGGTACGACCTAATTCCCGCGGAGCCGCTGCCCGGTTTCTGAAGCCTCCTTTTTCCGTTCTTTCTCCACCGCGCAAACAGGCGAAGCCCTGTCGGCGCATACTCTCCACCATAGACACCACACCGTCGTGCTGTCGATCCCATCTACCACTCCACCATATCTCGCTGGACCGGGAAGGCGGAGTCGTTGGTGCGCTGTACGTGTGCATCTCTCGGAGGCGTCGCCACTTGCGGCGTTGGATCGGATCGGATTGCGAGGAGGAGACGGCTAGTACGACTACATCATCCACGTTCTGTTGAACATTACCGCTGTGCGATTTCTTCAAGGGTATGAAGATCTCATCTATCTCTCTCGTTGATTACATCTCCTAGATTAGATCTTGGCTTTCTTGTTCGCATCCGTAGGAAATTTTTGATTTACTATGCTGCGAAACCCTTCAAGAGAGAGCTCTCCGCGGTGAGAGTCGAGCTTGATGCCGCCGGCGGTGAGGAGCGCTTGTCGCCGGAGAACTTGCCGCCGGCCGGTGAGAGAGAGAGCTAGCTAGCTTGACATGGCTATGGTGGTTTTGAGGAGAGGATTAGGAGGAAGATGATGATCAAGAAAGCAAAATGAAGGTTTTTTATATACTAGAGATGGAAGATCAAGAGGCGCCGGTGTTGATTACTGAAAGCCTCTCCCGATGCGTTCGTCGTTCCATATTACCGAAACAATCGCGTACGTAATGGCGCAGCGATTTCCGAAACGATACGCGGGACTGGCGGTTCGTTTGAACTGCCTTTTAGTCCCGGCTCGTGGCTCAAACCGGGACTAAAGGGTACCCTTTAGTCCCGGTTTGAGCCACGAGCCGGGACTAAAGACCCAAAGGCATTAGTCCCGGCTGGTGGCTGAATCCGGGACCGAAGGTCCCATTTGAACCAGGACTAATGCCCCCTGGCCCACATTTTCAAACGAACCGGGACTGATGGACCCTTTAGCCGCGGATCCAAACACGTTGGGGACTAATGGGGGCGAATGGAAGCCCTTTTTTCTACTAGTGTCATAGTACGCAGATCTGGCAGAAAACATAAGATTCTTTGACTTGTGCCATGCAATGAAGTCCTCGGTCTGATATTCACTTAAGGGAATGCTCAGAATACATTCAGCATCCACTGCAAGGAAGTTATCACGAACAAGCATCTCATCCCACTTATTAGTAAATAAATAAAGCCGTGTGCATCATTTTGATGCAGAGGCTGGGACATTATGCTCCCATTTCAAAAAAAAATCCCACTTATTAGTATATGGGTCAATTAGATTATCAAATGTTTGCAACAAAATCCCTCCCCTTAACAGACTTGGTATGCAGTCTGCACTCGAGGCTACGAGTCCTGGCCAATCAAGTTCATCTCCTACTGGTGATCGGAGCATATGGGATATGGTATGGAAAGCAGAGGTACCGCAGAAGCTTAGAATCTTTGCTTGGAAAGCAGCGACGTCAACACTAGCGGTTCGGACGGCATTGCATCGTCGTATTTCCACGGTTGATCCAACCTGTGCGATTTGCGGCTGCGGGAAGGAGGACGCCTACCACGCTCTGGTTAGCTGTACGTTGGCAAGGGCCTTGAGGGATGGCATGCGCTCGCACTGGGAGCTGCCACCGGAGAGTGTCTTTAAGGATACAGGAAAGGAATGGCTCCTACATTTATTGGCTAACACTCCTATGCATAGTCGTGACCGAGTTATTTTTCTCCTGTGGAGAGTTTGGCACCACCACAATAAGCAAGCAATGCAGTTCGGGCGTTGTGGAGTCTGACTGTCTCCGAGTGTTTCAGATCCTACGTTCTAAGGGCGATGATAGATCCCCATGCTGGAGTTTATTTCAAGAAGGCAAAGAACTGTTGAAGGTTTATCAACATATCAGTGTGCTAAAGGTGGACCGAGTGAGCAATGGTGCTGCGCATATTCTAGCGCAATTAGGCAAGAGTGGCAAGAGCGATGCTCTTACTGGATCGGCCCCGGCCTACGTGCAGACGGCGATCACAAATGACTGTAATAATATTTTTGTCTAATTAATAAAGCTCACGAGTGCCTTCAAAAAAAAAATCCCTCCCCTTCGCGTCAACACTTTCCTCGTCGGACCAGAAGAAATCCAATGATCCTCCTAGATATTTACTTTAGTTCCCGATCAAATTCTCCACACATGTCATCTTTTTAGAGTTTGTAACCCAACAACAATACTTTCCTAAGTAAACGAGGATCCTTTCTTTGTTCCTACTTTTAGAAGACTAGCATAGATGCCCGTGCTTTGCACTGGGTTGATATTATTTATTTCATCGTCGGGTTGGTGTGATCGCTGACAGATTTATATTGTTGTCGTTCTTTTTTCACCTACTGCCATGGAGTCAGTCAGTCAGGGATCAACTGAGCAAGCCCTGTCAATGCGTTTCGTTGGCTTTTAGGTGAACCCGCTTGCTAAAAGTTGCCGCTCCGCTCGAACAACCCAAGACCTTAACCTGTGCCGAATCCTAGCTAGCTCAGTTCTCTGGTGGCCTTCTCATGTGAGCCGCCCAACTTCTCACATCATGAGGTCATCTCTACCTCGATATGGCTTCTATTGGAAATAGGGTCTTGCGCCGCCTAGTCCTAGCGCGAGCGAGGTATTAGGCAAGATAAAGGAAACTGCATTGTGTCCATGCCCATTTATTTTTCCATGCTCACTTGTCACTTCTGTGGTAGAGGTCAAGTTCCTCAACGAATTATTTTCCTAGACATTTTTAATTTGATGGGCGGAAGAAGAAACAACCATCTTTTATATATTCGCCGTAAGTAAATCGATTGTCACGCACAATAATATAGTTTTTTTTACAAGATTAGTCACACAGCTGAATGAATTGTTCAATTCGTATATTAAAGCTTGCAAGTAATGAGCAACTCAATTCGGTTGATGATGTCAGTTTGCAACTGGACTTTGCAAATGATGTGATAGGAATTAGAAACTGGACTATGCTTTCTATTCTACGACGGGCGCATGAATAGTGCTACTTCCAGTTAAAAAGACTGTTGCTTCCAAACCGAACTGCTCTCTAAGCAGTCACCTAGCGCCAAATCGGGTACCTAGTGGCCAGTGCGTCCAGGTCGTCGTTGAGGAGGGCGTGGCCTACCCAGAGGCGTTCACACAGCCACCGCTGGCCGCCGTGCATACCCTCTGCTAGGCTCCTCTCTCGCTCGACTCCTTCTCGCCCACTCACGCCACCGAAGCTCACACCTCCCATAAAGCACGCACACACCGCAGCGCCATCCGGGAGCTCGTCACGCCGTCCGGGAGCTCGTGGTAGCATCCGCCTCGCGTGGCCGACGGCGAGTTTCCCTGTGTCTCTTCTCCTCCAGCAATCTCCCTCTCCCCTCTCTTCTCTCGCTCAGATCTCTCCTCGGTCCATGCCGTTCGACCGGCCGGCCGCCGCCGCTCATCCCAGAAATCTACCTCCCCTTGTTCCCTACCACACAGGAGATCGGGCTGCCGAGCCGCTCTCCGCCACTGACCGGCTCCTCGCAGTCTCACAGACCAGCGTCCATGTGCGCCATGCCCTCTGCGTGGGAGCTGGGCCAAGCGCCATGGTGCACGTGGTGCTGGGTCCACGGTCGGCGCATCCGGTAAAATTTGATAGCCGAACGAACCGTTTTATTTTATCATCAGCGGTGGTAAACATTGTAATTAACTTAAAAGGTGGAATCACCAGGCCGCCGCCTCTACTTCCTACTCCATCATAGATTCCCCTTTTCCGGCCGGCCTCGCCGGCGTAAGGAGGAGTGGGAAACCTAATCTATGTGTGGAGGTTTTAGTAATATCTTCTATTGATCTCTATATTAATGGAGATGGCATCGTCTACAATAATTGATCTTCGGTTTTTCCTTTGACGACGAGATCTTCGTCCCGGCGTCAATGGCAGTATTGATAGATTACAGTTCTCTAGGTATGGTTCTTTGGATCTTGCTTCGCCAGATCGATCTTGGATCTTTTCTCATGGTCGCCGCGAGGAATTTTATCCTCGCAATAATTTTCTCGGCTGCTACGTCCTCGACAATGATGATTCGTACTCTCGACTCCCCAGCGACGTCGATCAAGTTATTCGGTTATTTCGTCCTGACATACTGGTATTGGTACTCTTGCCGATGTTGATTGACTACTTCAATGGCTGCGCGCGTGCACGTAGCCTTGGCATTGCGGCTCAAATTAAAATTATGGGAGAACCTTCGTTGGTATTTACAGGTTTATGGTTCAGTTCTATTCGGCTGTCTTCTGAAAAATACAAGATTATGTCATGGAAGAAGAAAGAGTTTCAAGACCTTGAAGATTTAGTCGTTTCTTTTAGACTTTATTTTATAATTGTTAGGACAGCTTATGTATCTCTACCATGTACTATTTACTCTTATAAATATATATGGTATTGATTGTCAAAAAAAAAGGTAGAATCACCAAATTTTGGCCATAAACTTTTTTCTTTTATTATTAGATAGAGAGTATAGATATAGATATAGATTTTATCCAGATAATACTTAGCTCTAATACTACTCTCTCTGTTTCGGTTTAATCGATGCTAGTGGTGACGACTGATATGTACGTGGTGTCCTGTGAATACTCAAAAATTCATTCCGCTGTCGATTAAATATGAACGGAGATAGTAGAAAGAAACCGGATGAGCGTGTACCCACAGATTTAGAGAATAATTCTATCACTTGTTTGGTTTGTAGGATTATGAACATAAATTTCCTGCTATGTGCTAATTCACGTGTAATTTCATAGTTTTATACCCAGGTGCAACCGAAATGGTGTGTTTCAATTCTTGTAGGATTGGACATACCATCACAATCATATGTTCACCAAAGAAGCAACAAGTAGAGATGAAAGTGGAGCGGAAACTTTCTGACTTTTCCGTGGAAAAACGGAAATGGAATGAAAATATGGAAACGGAAACAGAAATTTGCGGAACGGAAACGGAAACGGAAATTCTTTGACGGAAGTGGAAATGGAAATGGAACAGCGTGTTCTAGCGGAACAGATGCGGAAACGGAAGTTTTCGTTTCCGACTAATACGGAATTTTAGTTTTATAGTTGTTTTGCATAGCCAATCTAACATACACAATATGTGATATTGTCATACTGAACTATCAAAGCAACTCACCCCTACTCCCATATTACACTGAGTAACCGTGACAAGTTTAGGAAATAAGTTTTTCGATTTAGTTGACTTGCTTGAGTTATTATGCATGATTCAGGTGGTCTCTTGGTTCCGATAATCATCTGCTTTCTGTCCGTATTCGCACCATATTCATTCCATGTCTGTTTCTGGAAGTATCTGCTTTCATATTTGTTTATGTTGTTTCTGTATTCATTTTGTTTCCGTATAAAAATATAAAAACAAATATGGCACCAGTTAGTTCCATCCGTTTCCGCTCCGTTTTCATCCCTAACAAGTAGTACTTGGGTTGTAAACTCTCCAGAAATTGCTAGAGTTGCAAATTCTACACCATATTTGTTACAGAAGTCACGCCAACAAATTATGCGATAAAAAAAGTGAAGGCAATGCCATTGTTGACTTATAACTAGTTTTGGCATTAACTTTGCTTTTTGGTAAACATATGATATTTCGCTAAAAAACATAAAATGTTGTAACATTAAAGTTTCTGTACGACAATATATAGTGTTGCATCTCTAATCCACAGGCCAGGAGAGGCCACCGGCATGGAGGGATATCGTTACAGTACCAACCTACTACGGTAAGCTTCCCGCACAAACATGAAACCAGGTACCGACCTAGCAAGAACAGCAGCAGCTAACACAGCACCAAAACAATGCAGCAGCTAACAAAATCCCCACATAAATGCAGCAGCTAACAAAACCCCCGTATAAATGAAGCAGCTAACAAAACCTGAAAAAATGCAGCAGCTAATACAGCCAGATTTTTCGCACAGCAGAACAATAGGTACTCAAAATGATAGCAAGCTTAATAAATTCTTCTGCGTGTCATTAGCTCTAAGGCAAAAGCTCACATCCTTTAATTTCAGAATTTACAGGGTTCGAACTTTGATGGCCGAATATATGGATCAAACTGATAATAACCTCAGGAAAGGGGCTTCAATGGCAGTACTTTCGGGCCACCTAAGATGCAGATTGTCTCAAAAATATTTGTGCGGAACTGAGTCAAAGTCATCGTAGTCGAATCCTCTTCCACGTTCCCTTCCACTCTGCACCACATTCAAACTTAGAAAGCAACAAAGGAAAGTGACAATGGAGAGGAAAAATAAATCTTCAAGTCTGGGCTAACCTTCATCAAAAACGCATGATCGCATGAGATGTTCTCATCAATTGAGGTCAGCTTCTTGGACAAAGCCATCAACCTGGAGAATATTTGTTAAAGCATTGGATCAAGTCACAAAATAAATCTACTCCATGTCTATATTCATAGGTTAGACTTAGACAAAACATTGTCCAAGACTACATGCGCCTACGAATGAATTCTCAAAAAAAGCATGATAGTAATTCCAATAACACAAGTCGTCTACTCAAAAAAAAAACAATGCATTAACTATATCTCAGATTCTCGACTGATCCTCCACAGTTATGCATAAGGCGCCAATAGTGACTAGGCCAGCAACCCCGATAAATTTTAGTAATCTCCAAGTATGCACAGATTATAAAAAGCAGATAATGGTAGAAAATACAAGGAACGTACCTTTGAATCGACGAGTCAATATGCTCCACCATTTCACTACTCTTATATTGCTCAGGATCTTCATCAAAGCTGACCATGCCATCCTTCTGGTTTATTGTTGCATGTACCTCACCATCTTCAATCTGAATTGATACAGTCAAATTGTGTGATTCTATTTTTCAAAGATGCTGAACACCACAAAACTGCAAATAAACAACACCTACCATCCTAAGTACATGCATCTCAGCTTCTTTTGGGGTGTTAAGTTGAACAGAGCTGGCAATGTCTTCAAGTGAAAGAGTTAGGTAGGTCTGGGTCAGCCTCTGAATGTTTCGCTTGTACATTGAGGAGAGCACTTGCTTCACTAGTCCAAGGTTGTTATCCTGAAACAAAGGAGGAAAGAAGGCAACAATCAGAAAATCAACACATAGTACTTCACCCTGAAAAAACTATTGACAAATACTCTCTCTGGTCCAAAATATAAGATGTTTTAGCCTATCATTGACATACATGTATCTAGATGCTTTTTAGTATATACGTTCACTCCTTTTGCTTCTAACCTACACACCAAAAGATGTCTAGATACATGCATGACAATGATAGGCTAAAACATCTTATATTTTGGAACGGAGGGAGTAATAAATAGAACGGACAGACAAACAAATACAAGTAGTTCCCAACAATGGAAGTAGCTACAGCCAACAGCTCCAGGTATCCTGGTAACAGACTGCCACTAGTTCCTAATGATGGACAAAGCAGAAAGGAAAAAATACTCACAGTTTGAAACTTTTCTGTGTTTGACTGGATGAACACCTCCAACTCAGAGTAGCTACCTTTGCCATAGCATGCAGACAGATCGACGTAAATCTGAAAATTAAACAGTGTATACAGCATGAATGCTTTCTGAAATACCTATAAAAGGATTGTCATGTAATTAAAATGATAAAGTAGATCATTAATAGCAAAATTTAGCATGTAATCCCTCTGATTGGAAATAAGTGTTGGTGATTTTGTACTAACTGAGTATAAATTTGTACCAAGTCACCAGCAGTTATTTCCGATCGGAGGGAGTATTAGTAATGTATTAGTCTACCACAAAAAAAAGTAAAGATATACTAGTGCTAGGTTTTCGCATCTGGCAATAGATGTGTACTAATTGTGTTAGGATTATCACATGAAGTTAGTTCGCTTTTAGAAGTGTAAGAAATGCATATAGTACAAAGAACCAACAAATGTAGCTGCTAGTGTAAGGCAATCCACTGGCATCAAGTATAATGGGTGAAAAAACACAATGAACAATTATTAGAACTAGTCAACTTGACTGCTGTGGCAACAAAACTAATGAATGAAACAGGAAGGGCAAGAAAGCCACCATAAACAAATATGAGAAGTTCAGAACCACCATAAACAAATATCAGAACTAAACTACTTGACTAAAATCACACCAAAAGAAGAAGCTAGGAAGTGCAAGTGACTCCACATTGCATCAAACAACTTGAAAACAAGAGCTTAATTTATTTCACAGGACGGATACATTGCATATTATGACTCGTGGGATGGAAGTATACCTGAGCATGATTTTTCAGATTCCTCTGAGCAGTCGAAGATGCGTACTTCGGGAATGATGGAACCTGTTAAGCAAATTCAATATTCTGACATAAGCTTCAATTAAATCAATTAGAATGTAACAAGGTATCTCAGTATCTACATGAAGGAATCACCAGTAGAGCAAAAGGCACAATTACAGGAACATGATTTCCTTCGAAACAAATATTGATGCACAATCGTTAATGATTTGGATATTTGCGCAATGATGCGGTCATGCGGGGGCATATCACTACTTTTTCTCTATTCACCAGAAAAAAAAACTATACTTTTGTGCTCCCTACTTGTACTAGCCGAAGATAACAACAAAAAATTACGAATTTATGATCACCACAATCAGTGAATGCAGTAGATCCAGACTATCATGCCATCAAGAGAAGGAAAGAGGAGTGCATGCATCTCAGCTTGGAATGCCAATGTGTGTTTGCCTCTTTTCAAGGACAAAATATGCTCATATACTTATCTAGTATATTCGAGCATCTCATCTGGTGCAATGCCGTTCACATTCTTATTATGCTATAATATAAAGAACTACCTTAATCTAGCAAGTGCTATAGGAAGCATATAGGATCACTTTCTTCTCCAAGTTAATTTGCTTAATCAAATTTCTATTCTCTATATGTTATTTTGGTCTTCAGTTACATTTGTCATTTTACATAAGAAAGACATAATTGATCTGAACCCAATCCCATACGGCAACTATTCGCTGAAAGTAGAATCATTAAGCAGCATAGGATGCAAGTGAAATACCTGTCCATTCTGAATGAGTGAAACTAGGACATACTTCTTGTAAGCCTCGATAGTAATTGCGTTCAATGACGACATTGGAGCAGTGACAGCCTGAAAAAAGTAAATATATATCGGTAAGCGATAAATGGGCAAACAACTAGCAACAGAAGAAACTAGGACAGATGGAAGGCTCACATTGTCAAGAAGCTCCAATGCTTTACGGAACTTCTTCAGCCCGATATATATCATCCCCCTGCAGAGAAAGCAAACTAGTAAGCAAGCCATGCATATACTCGAATAAAAAGCACAAGCCATGCAGCAAAACTTGATCCAGACCCATAGTAGCAGTAGAGGAAGAAGTCCTTTGGCTGATCAACTTCGAATATGTCGTCTTCCAGGACGCTCAGGCCAGCCTTGTACTGCTTCGCGAGCAGGCAGAGGGTGAGGTATTCGGCGTGGAGCGAGGTGAGGTGCTCCGAAGATGCCCGGATCTTGCGGACGGCCGCACGCAGCGGGGCGATCCCTCTGATCGGCGCATTGAGCTGCGTGACCTCGTTCTTGAGCACCTTGCACACGTTCAGAACTGCACGACAAACAGATAAATTTTTTGAGTAAATTTATATCCCAGTGGAAACGATCTGATCTGATAAAAGTCGCACAGCGCTCACATTTGTCAGGCGACAGGCGTATCTGGTCGGCCGAGCAGGAGATGAGGAAATCGGCGACGGTCGCGAGGAGGCCCCCGCCGGCGTGCGCCCTCAGATTGGCTGGCGCCGAGAGGAAAGCGTCCCTGCAGAGAGGAAGAAAACGAACAGGCGTAAGGGGGTCGGTAGATGCGTAAGGGGATCGATCGACGCGCAGGGGAGATTAGGGCTGCGCGGCGCGACGGATTCGGAGGGGGGTTAGGGTTTTGGTAAGAAACGAGGGGAGGGGAGGGGAGGCGGAGTCTCTTACAGGAGGAAGAGGTAGCCGAGGGAGTGGGCGCCGGGGTGGAGCTGGGAGAGGAAGGGGAGGAGGGCGGCGGAGTGGGCGCGCAGGGCGTCGCCGTCCGCCTGCTTGAGGAGGGCGTGGAGCTGCGCCAGCTCCTCCGCGCTCCCGGAGAGGCCCTGGATGTGCGCCACGAGCGCCTCCACCGACTCTATCGCCATCGCCGCCGCCGCCGTCGGTACAGGTGGGGTTTTGCCCCTGCTCCTCTCCTCCTCGCCTCGCTCGGGTTCGGGAGTTTGGTTCGGTTCTCGTTCGCGATGCGGCGTTTCGCCTGTGGTTTCGGGCGGATGGTGCTTTTGTGGGCACGGGACGGGGCCAAAGGTGTCTACTTGGAATTCTACGTCTGACGAATCTCCGCCGTTCGTCGGTTCTGGATATGTAATTTGCACAGAGACGTCTCTTGATGAAGGTCATGTTTCCACCGGATCCCCTCTGTCACGGAATCTCGAGCGGGTCGGCGCATCCGGCCGAGCCAAACGGTCCGTTCTGATCTGTTTGCGTCGTGATTTGGATAGAATTTGTGTCGTGATCCGGCCCGCCTGGCCAGAGGGCGGACGCATCCTGTCCGGTGGTACCAAAAAAATTTCCCACCAAAGGCGCATCTGGCGTCTCCCAGCGCGTTCCCGCCGCACCGAGGCTCTTTCCCGTCGCCCCCATTGTTGTTTCCCGCACAGAGACATGTTTCTCTCTGCCCCGCCTCTATATAAAGGTGAGGCCAGCGGAGGCATTCCCCCATCCAAACAGCGAACACCATGCCAGGGCTCCCTCTTCCTACTAGTGTCGTCGGCCGCCGAGACGAGGGAGAAGAAGGCGAGCAGCCGGCCAGCAATGGGTCGGCACGAGGGCGGCGGTGCCAGCAACGCAGCTCTCCTTCGACCAGCGCTGGCACCTACCGCAACCAGACCACTGGGGAGCCTTTCTCCTGGGCAGTCGCCACCGATGTCATGCTGCCGGTGGTGCTTCGGATACACGCATGCCAAGAGCGCCGCATGGAGCTCTTCGAGGCTGTGCGCGCTAACCCCGGTAACGTGGGTCTGCATGCTCAGTTCGACCAAGCAGTGCAAGAACTAGTGGTGGTGGTCGACTGGCTGCCGAACTGTGGGCTCTAGAAGCACAGTGGGGCTTTGGTGGTCGGGCGCCGCCGGCGGCATGGCCGTAGTCAGCTAGGAGTACATTTTAAGGTGTGGAAGAAACTTGTGTGTTTTGATCGTTCAATCGGTTGTAATAAAATCAAATTTAACATTGCATTTCATGATTTCGTAGTTTCCAAATATAGTCGGATACACAATTGGATCGGATACATGGCCTAGAATAGATGTATAGTAGTCTGTGGCTACTCGTCGTCCTCGGAGGAGGAGGCGGCGGCGGCCTTGCCATGGGCGGGCGCAACGTAGTGGCGATAGCACATGGTGTCGTCGAAGACCATGACGGTGAGAATGTGGTTGTCGTCGTAGTTGAAGACGACGAAGCGGTCAGCCTCGATCTCATGCTTCTGGCAGAACCTCCTCCAGCCGCTGGCCAGATACGGTGTGTCGGTGCGGTCGAAGAGGACCTCCGCGGTCCAGTAGTCGGTGGCTTCGCCGTGCACCCGCAGCAGGACCTGGTTCGTCCTCACGTCGACCACGTCCCCGAACTTGCAGGTCAGCCTGATGGAGTCCGGGTCGCTGCCGTTGTTGAGGGTGACGTCGAACTCAAACCCGTCAATAGGCTCGGGCTCGGGCGTCGAGGAGGGAGAGGGAGAAGGCGGAGGAGATGGCGATGGAGATGGCGGTGCAGCGCTGCTCTCACCTCGCCGTCCACGATGTCCACGGCATCCAAGGGTGGGTGGCGGCGATGAGCTCTAGCCGCCGCGCCCATGGCTCCCTCCTCGGCTCCCACGGCGCCTCCCTCCACGGCCACGCCCCGGTGGACGCCCTAGCTGCCCTCCCCTTGATCCGGTGCCTTCAGCCATGGCCTAGCTAGCACCACCCTGCGGTGATGTGGAGAAGAGCAGTGTGGAAGGGAGAATACAGCGGGCGGTGTGCAAGAACTGGCTGGGCGCGGCCGGTTTAAAAGGACGGATGACACTAAGCAAGGTGTCAACTCGTTGGGACTACAAGTGCAGAGTGTTGTAGTAAGAGTAAATTTTCTCCACGAGAAAACACGGGGTTTATATCGAACTCTCGAGGAACAGTCAAAAAAACTCTCGTCGTTCTTCCTCAAGCAACCTACAAAACAATTTCCTTGTCTTGTGTCCCCAACTCCACCGAGTGGTTGTCAAGCACAAGGTGTGAATGTAAGTAAAATAAATATGAGATGCAATTATGTAAATAACAATGCAATAAAGTAAATATGATGTGGGAAAGGTATTTTTGAGTTTTGTATGTGTATGCAAGAAAGTAAATATGTTTTTGTATTTTCAGAATAAAATGATATTGAAAATAAAGTTGCGAATAGAAGTGTTGGAAAGGTGTTTCTTATGATTAAAATTGGACTGGGTTCATGGGTTCACTAGTCTACTCTCTCATAAAGTTGTAGTTGCAGTGTGTTTCACCTCTCTCTCCCATGATGTGATCTATATGTGATCATGAGCTTTATATCTAGTTGAATTGGTAGATGTTATTATTCATATATTATGCTACTCAAGTGCTTTATTATTGTAATCTCCGGAGACACCTTGTACCATGATATGAAGATGATAGTGTGCGCATTATGTGTGTCTCTTTGGCTAGTGTCTCTACGAACTGTTGGTGTTTGTTGGAACCATCTAGTGCGCTCAAGGTGATAGTGTGGGCAATCTAGTTTGGGGAAATGCAAACTTTGAGGAGTGCTTCGTAGCCCTACATATGATTAGTGTTCGCTATCCATCGGAGAATAGTTTAGAAAAGCATAGTGAAGATAGATATTTATGTGTTCAATTATGTTATCTTTGTTGAGAGTATCCACTAGTGAAAGTATGATCCCTAGGCCTTGTTTCTAAGCATTGAAACACCGTTTACATTCAGTTCTGTTACATGTTTGCTCGCAGCGATATTTATTCCAGATTTCATTTACTACTTATAATCATCCATATTACTTGTATTTCACTATCTCTTCACCGAACTAGTGCACATATACATCTGACAAGTGTACTGGGTGTGTTGGAGACACAAGAGACTTCTTGTATCTTAATTGCAGGGTTGCCTGAGAGGGATAGCTTTGACCTCTTCCTCTCTGAGTTTGATAAACCTTGGGTGATCCACTTAAGGGAAACTTGCTGCTGTTTTACAAACCTCTGCACTTGGAGGCCCAACACTGTCTATAAGAATAGAAACGTGCGTAGACATCAGGTGACGCACTGGAGACCTTGGCGTCTAATTTGGAAGCACGATGTATTCCTTTAGCCATAGAATGGTGGTCTTCTTGGCTTCTCCCAACTCATATAAATCCCCTTCACCTGCAGCGTAGTCAAGCTTCAGCTACTCAAATGCGCTCATAACTTCATCCACCCCGGCAACAGCGTAGCCATGTGGAATCAGATGACAATGATAAGTTGCATTAGGTCCAATGGGTAAGGCATAGCCGACTGCCACCTTCATGGTTATGTTCACAACCTTCACATGTAGCTCGCAAGGTGTCGACTCCGTGATATCATCCACTGGGTAGCGGATCACTGGTTCATCATCATCCCCCGGGAGGTCTGTGGAAGCCACGCTGCTTTTCCGCTAAGATGGTGGGCTGGTAGCATCATGTGCAGCTTCTATCTGCGGCTGAGATGTGACGGTTCCTTGCTGGCTCATCAGGTTTAACATATCTGTATGCCGCTTTAGCTATTCTATCTGAGACATGCGGTATGCCTCCCTTTCCTTTCTTCTTTGACGGCTTCTATCGGGAAATTTCTTCCTTTCGACAGGAAACCCGAGTTTCCACGGTTTGGAGCCTGGTGTGGTTCGTGTTCGTCCTGGGTGTTCATCATTCCCAAGGGCACGTGTGAGCTTGTCCTTCTCTCTTTCGGGGTGGAACCTCCCCTCTTCAACATCCTTTGATGCGCTTCTAAGGGCATCAATGGGAAGGGGGTCTTCGTCATGCTTTTTTGTATATATACACTTCCCTTCTGATTCCAACTTCCCTCCATGCCCGTAAAACCAATCCTTTGACCGATCGTTCCATTTCAATGTCTCCAGAATGATCCCTTTAGCAATTAGATCGTTCTTCATTTTCTTCCACTTAGGCTTGCCAGACTTGTAGCCTCCTTGCCCCATAGTATGGTGATATTTCTTTTTAGCAGCTTTTTTATTATTTATTTCTAACCTTTTCTTAGCTGCCTCTGAAGTCTTATACTCCACGAATGCGTTCCAGTGGTCTTTTATCTTCTCATATGCTCCAGTGAACACCAGAGTCTTTTCTTTCTGGACAAATTCCTTGTACAATCTTTTCTTCTAGTTGTTGAATTGTAGTGCCATCTTCGAAAGAGTCCACTTCTTAACTTTTCACTCTATGATATTCAGATGATGATAATATTCATCTGAATCCTCCTCATTTGGATCCTCCTCATTTCGATCCACCTCTGGCGCTGCCGGTAGGGTAAAATTTACCATGAGCTTCTTCCAAAGCATATTTTTCAATCTCTTGCGGACATAGCTAACTGGTTCCGTCTTTGTCTTCTTCCATTCTCGAATGGTGATCGGAATATTTTCCCTAACAGGAATTCCGCATTGTATTGTGAATTTATTTGCGTGAGCTGCAGGAGCAATCGGTTCACCATCTTCACTGATTTCTTCGATCTTGTACCTTTCATGTTCTTCTAACCTTCTGGCCGGACCTCTTTTATTTACAGAAGAGTGGCTCGATCCAGAGGGCTAAAAGAAAAATAAGCGTTAATATATGTATATACACAAATCAAATAATCCATCTATACAACAGAGACTTAATTAATTAATACACATATACCTCGCCGGACTTTGTAATATTCAAGGTTCCACCGGAGCCATCGGCTTCTCCCTAATCAGAGCCGGCGCCTTCTCCCTCACCGGCGCCTTCTCCCTCATCGGAGCCATTTCTTTGATTTTGGTCATCTCCCTCACCCGAGTTGTTCAGAAACAACGAGGTGACATTGTCACCTCCATCGAAGATGATGTCCTCGATAATGTTTTCCTGGTCTTCGTCTCTGATACGTCTCAAACGTATCTATAATTTTTAATGCTCCATGCTTGTTCTTACACCATTTGCTTAGTGTTTCGTTACACTTCGTGGCGTTTTTATGCATTTTCTGAAACTAACCTATTAACAAGATGCCACAGTGACAGTTCCCTGTTTTCTGCTATTTTTATGTTTCAGAAAAGTTACACAGGAAATATTCTTGGAATTGGACGAAACAAAAGCCGAATATCCAGAAATTTACCAAAGCTTCTAGAAGTCCGAAGAGGAGATGGAGGGGGGCCACTAGGCGGGCTCACCACCAGGGGGCGTGGCCTACCCTTGGCCCGTGCCCCCTGTGGTGAGGGCACCCAGGCCCACCTTTGGCGCCACCCCTTCGCCTATAAAGACCCCCCGACGGGAAAAACATAAATACCCGATCAATTTTCCAGAAACACATCGCGATCCGCCGCCATCGTCGACCCGAGATCAGGAGGGTCCAGAAGCTCTTCCCGGCATCCTGCCGGAGAGGGGAATCACCACTGGAGGTCTTCTTCGTCGCCATGCTTGCCTTCGGCGCGATGAGTGAGTAGTCTACCTTGGACTATGGGTCCATAGCAGTAGCTAGATGGTTGTCTTCTCCACCATGTGGTTCATGTTTAGATCTCGTGAGCTGCCTTACATGATCGAGATCACCTTTGTGTAATTCTACATGTTGTATTTGTTGGGATCCGATGAATATTGGTGTTATGTTGAGTTGATGTGCTGAATCATATATCTTATGTTATCTCTATGTTGTTTATGATCTTGCATGCTCTCCGTTGTTAGTAGCTATCTTGGCCAAGTAGATACTAGTGACTCCAAGAGGGGGTATTTATGCTTGATAGTTGGGTTCATGCCTCTATTTAATCTGGGAGAGTGACAGAAACCTCTAAGGTTGTAGATGTGTTGTTGCCACTAGGGAGAAAACAACATTTTTGTGTCCAAGGACATTCATTTTGTTTACATTACACACTTTGCTTAATGCAGTTATCTGTTGTTCACAACTTAGTACTCATGGGGTGTTCGGACGATATCCCCGTGAGTGGATTATTAGTCATAGATGTAGTTGGATGGCGGTCTATGTATTTTGTTGTAATGCCCAGAGTAAATCTCATAGTGATCCTCGCGACATATGCACGTTATCTTTATTCTATCAATTGCCCAACTGTAATTTGTTTACCCAGCATGTTGTTATTTATTTTATGGAGAGACACTACCAGTGAACTGTGGACCCCGGTCCAATTTCCTTTACATTGTTACACCGTTTTACTATTACTCGCACTGTTTACTTTCTCGCATACTACTATTGCTTTCCACTCGATATGCTCATACCTTTGTTTACAGCAAACCGGTGAGATTGACAACCTCATCGTAAGTTGGGAGCAAAGTACTTGGTTGTGTTGTGTGCAGGTTCCGCGTTGCTACTAGTTGAAGACACACCAACAAGAATCGTAAATGGCGCCCTTGTTGGAGTGTCGCGAAGCTAGCAAGCATCACCTTCTTAAGTTTGGCTTTTTCCTACTGGACGATAAACCTCGGTTTCTTATTGAGGGAAAACTTGCTACTGTGCTCATCATACCTTCCTCTTGGGGTTCCCAACTGGGTGGTCATCCTGCTCGCATCCGTCTCTTCCGAGATCCATAGTTTCTGCAAAGAATTATTATAAGTTATTATAATGCTACAAAAACAACTATTCTCTATTCTAGGGTGTGCAAAGACTTATAAGTTAACCGAGACCAATATCCTAAATTCTAGGGTGTGCGTGCATGCATAGAGTAGAGTAAGTCACCGATACCGAGACCAGAAAAAAGGGGCGTTAGAGTTGGTCTTCCCACCCCACCGCGACGACGTCCGGCCAACGCCCCCTTTTCTCAAAATTCTAAGAAATCCTAAGATTAATTCTAAGATACAAAATTTAAAACCTTTAATCCTAACTAATTAACCCTAAATCCTAACTATTTAACCCTAATCCTATTTTGCTATTTCTAATTCTATTTCTCTAAATTCTAAGAAATCCTAAGAAAAATCCTAAAAAACTAAATTAATCCTAAGCAAAATCATAAGAAAGAAATTTAACCCCAAATTAATTCTAAGAAACAAAATTCCACCAATAATTTTAAATTAATCCTAATTAATTAACCCTAAATCCTAAGAAACAATTTTAACCCTAAATTAATTCTAAGAAACAAAATTTCTCTAATTAATCCTAACAAATTAACCAAAAATTCTATTTCTCTAAATTATTCCTAACTAATTAACCCTTTTTGCAAAAAAAAAAACCTAATTAACCATAATACCTGCAGGGGAGGCGTTGGGCATGGGAGGCGTCGTACGGGCGCCGACGGGCTCGGGCGTCGGTGATACGTTGCAAACGTATCTATAATTTTTGATGCTCCATGCTTGTTTTACACCAATTGTTTTATGTTTTGTTTACACTTCGTGGCGTTTTTATATATTTTCTAGAACTAACCTATTAACAAGATGCCACAGTGTCAGTTCCTGTTTTCTGCTGTTTTTGTATTTCAGAAAAGTTATAAATGAAATATTCTCGGAATTGGACGAAACGAAAGCCAAACCTCCTATTTTTTCCGACACGAAGATGGAGTCCAAAGCAGAGATGGAGGAGGGCCAGGAATCAGCCACACCATAGGCTGGCGCACCCCTGGCCGCGCCACCGTGTGGTGTGGGCCCCTCTCGTGCCCTCTGACATCGCCCTTCCGCCTATATATTCCCACCAATGCGAAAACTCTAAATCAATCGGCCTCCATCCACGAAAAGTTCCACAGCGCCGCCGCCATCGAAGACCAATTTCGGGGGACAGAAGTCTATGTTCCGGCACCCTGCCGGGACGAGGAATTGCCCCCAGAGCCATCTCCATCGACTCCACCGCCATCTTCGTCGATGTTGCTGACTCCCATGATGAGGAGGGTGTAGTTCTCCGCCGAGACTGAGGGCTCTACCGGTAGCTATGTGTTCATCTCTCTCTCCCATGGTGTGATCTTTATGTGATCATAAGCTTTGTAATCTAGTTGAATAAGTAGATGTTACTCTTCATTTATTATGCTACTCAAGTGCTTTTATTAATGTAATCTCTGGAGACACCTTGTCCCATGATGTGAAGGTGACAGTGTGCGCATTATGTGTGGCTCTTAGGCTAAAGATTATAGTAATATTTATCATGAGTTATGATTTGAGTTGGATGTCTCTATGAAATTATGGTGTTTGTCTGGAACCGCCTAGTACACTCAAAGTGACAGTGTGGGGTAATCTAGATTGGGGAATGCGAACTTTAAGGAGTGTTATTATAGCCCTATGCCGTGAATTAGTGTTCGTTATCCAATCGAAGAGTAGTTCAGGGTAGCATAGTGAAAAAGATATTTATGTGTTCAATTATGTTATCATTGTTGAGAGTGTCCACTAGTGAAAGTATGATTCATAGGCCTTGTTTCTAAGCATTAAAACACCATTTACAACCAGTTCTGCTACATGTTTGCTCGCAATGATTTTTATTTCAGATTGCAATTACCACTTATAATCATCCATATTACTTGTATTTCACTATCTCTTCGCGAAACTAGTGCACCTATAAATCTGACAAGTGTATTGAGTGTGTTGGGGACACAAGGGACTTCTTGTATCTTAATTGCAGGGTTGCTTGAGGGGGATACCTTTGACCTCTTCCTCCATGAGTTCGATAAACCTTGGGTGATCCACTTAAGGGAAACTTGCTGCTATTCTACAAACCTCTGCACTTGGAGGCCCAACACTGTCTAAAAGAATAGAAGTGTTTGTAGACATCAAGCTCTTTTCTGGCGCCGTTGCCGGGGAGGTAAGGTAAAAGGTACTCACATCCTCTGGCTACTATGCTATCTTCTAGTACTATTGCTGGTGTGTGAGTACTCGAAGTTATTTCCTTCAGATTCTGCAATTATACTTTTTGTTTCTTGTTTTTATTTTCACTAGTTAGGCTTAATGGAAAACAACAAAAAATTAGAGAGCTTTATAGTATTTATCTTGAGTTAGGATATGAAGTGTTTGAAGAGAAAATTAAAAAACCTATGAAACTTTATTTGCAAGCTAATAGCAATGTTATTAGTATGAATTCTTTGAACACCATTATTGCTAATGCTATGGAAAAGTCTTAGCTTGGGGAAGCTGGTTTTGATGAGCATGATATTTTTAGTCCCCCAAGCACGGAGGAGAAAATTTACTTTGATGATACTATACCTCCAATATATGATGATTACAATGATGAATATGTTATTTTCAGTACACCTACTATTGATGAGAAAATTAATTATGATTACAATATGCCTCCTATATTTGATGACTATGGTGATGAGAATAATAAGGATAGCTATTTTGTTGAATTTGCTCCCACTACAATTAATAAGAATGACTATGTTTATGTGGAGAGTATTAATTCTTTTATGCATGTGGCTCATGATAAGAATATTTTATGTGATAGTTATATTGTTAATTTTATTCATGATGCTACGGAAAGTTATTATGAGAGACGGAAACATGGTTTTATGAATCTCCATAATATTAAGTCTCCTCTCTTTATATTGAAAGTTTTGATATTGCACTTGTTTTGCCTTCCTATGCTAGTAGCCTCTTGCTTCAATGATTTATTTTATTACAAGATTCCTATGCATAGGAAGTGGGTTAGACTCAATTGTGTTTCATATTTTGTCCTTGATGCTCTCTTTTGCTTAAATTCATATTTCTTATGTGAGCATCTTCTCAAATTACTAAGCCTATCTTAATGGCTATAAAGAAAGAGCTTTTGGGAGACAACCCATTATATTTTTGCTTTGAGTTTATTTTTGTTTCTTTGAGTCTTGGAAGTTGTTACCTCTGTAACAACCTCTCCTTATCCTTCTATTTCATTTTTGTGCCAATAATAGCCTCTAATAGGAGGAAGGTAAGATTTGGGGAAGTTGCTGTCTCGAAACAGATTTCTGCGCTTCGCTGTAAAATTCGTGAAAAATCCCTGAACATCGTATTGATCTGCAATTTTTTGTGCACATGCCCAAGGTATTATCTAACTTTCGTTAGTTTTGCACTTTTCGATTTGAGCAACAGAATGTTTTCAAAAAAATCGATCTTTACCTGCTATTCTGTTTTGACAAATTTTTGCCACTATTTGGATTTGCCTCTCGATCTCTTTCTTTTTTAGTTCTTTTGATCGGAAGAGCTTTTAGGAGAAGTTGCTACAGTAGCTAATGTTTTATTGGATGTTGTACTTGAGTTAAAACTGAACCAAAAGTGGATCTACTATCTTGCATAAACTATGTTGCTAATGAGAATTGTGTGAAGTTTTGTATGAAGGAAGTTTTTAGGTGTAGGGAAAGGAGAATGATGATATGAAGAGTGGACAAAAGCTCAAGCTTGGGGATGCCCATGTAACCCCAAGACATATCCAAGAAGTACAAGCGTCAAAGCTTGGGGATGCCCAAGGCACCCCTTCTTCATCAACAAAAATATCAGGTCATCTTTCAAGACAGTATATTTTTATTGCTTCATATGCTATGTGACGAGGGTTAAACTCAACAAATGTCCTAGATGAAGGACTTAGGATCGGGGAGACAGGGCGTCGGATGAACTCGAAGGTAAACTCAGTCAAACAAAGTGGCTATGAAAGTAAATGTGGGTGTAGAACCTGGCTTGCTTTCCAATCTGTCCCACACCGTCCCCTCCTGGCCCCTTTATATAGGTAGCCAGGTCTCAAGGATTGGGTGGGATCCGATACAGATTACAACATCGATATACGACATGAACTCGTATTTTGACTAGTATTACAATTGGGCCTATCGTAACGGGCCTTAGGGGTACTCAACTAACGGGCTCTATTATCTATACCCTTGTTAGTAGCCCCCCGAGATTCTACCAGAATTGAGATTCGGGTTGAATCTCAGATCTTCAATTCTTCGACTTGATCAATTCTTCGACTTCTTCATATCTTTAAATCGTCGACTCGGTCTTATTGACTTATTCTCATTATAATACTTTGCAAGGGGTTTTGATGGACAAGCCTGACAACTCTAACGGGTCAAGAGGTCAGTTAACTGCCGAAACAGACACTTGCCACCTACTTCAAATTCAATCCCCTTAGACTTGAATTCGGGAAACCGGTCAAACCCATTCTTTTTCCGCATTTAGGACTTATAAAAAATGAATCCCAGTGGTTCTCAGGGTACCCAGTGCGTCCACCAGGATTTTTCTTCGCGTCATAGACACGGATACATACCAGCAGAGCGCATCCATGTGCGTATACCGGGCCACACAG
Organism: Dactylis glomerata; assembly: GCA_007115705.1. Classification (NCBI taxonomy): domain Eukaryota; kingdom Viridiplantae; phylum Streptophyta; class Magnoliopsida; order Poales; family Poaceae; genus Dactylis; species Dactylis glomerata. The sequence continues at coordinate 302,948 of QXEO01000185.1, forward strand.
GACGGATCCTGGGGTCTTACCTTCGTGATATATTTCAACCACGACATTCGAATTTCGTCGCGATGACACAACTCGAGAATCATATGTCGCAACCTTGTTTGACTGATCCAGTGCACAAAATGTTCGAGTTATATAACCATGATTTTTTTAAAAAAAACTCACTCCCGATGGTAGTAATGTAATTCATCATTTCTTTCTTTGCCTTCCTTGCTTGAGTACTTATGAATAAACATCATCGGGTGCGTGACCAGTGCTCCCAATGGTAGTAGCCCCCGAGGCTAGAGTCGAAAAAATTCTTTTTTCTTCGAGTATAGGCTCAAGTATATTGTACCCACCTGTAACCTTTAGTTTAGAATTTTTTAACGATAATATCGTCGGGTGCGCGCTCAGCGCTCCCGATGGTAGTAGCCCCCGAGGCTATAGTCGAATATTTTCGGGTATAGACTCTAATACTAACCCCTTTACTGACTTTTGTTGTATACCCTTTGCAAACTATTATATCTGATATTCGTTGAGTATACACATCTGCCTTGTTAGCCTTGTAGCTACTTCATGATGTTAGTAGCCAAATCTCATTATACGTCATTTTGACTGAGCGCTGACCGTTTCATAGGCAGCACGGTAATTTTATATTTCCCCCGCCCGTTAGTGGGCTGCCGCTTCCTCTCCTTACGCCAAGTCTCAGCCCACGTTCCTTCACTGTGAAGGTATATAAGGGGAGATTGGGGAATTGTACTATTTACCAGCTCATTGCTTCCGCCACTACCGCCATTGCTGCAATCTTTGCGCGCTTCCGTCCTTCTGCATAGCCCCCGTGCGCAGTTTGTGGATGCGTGTAAAGCATTTGGCGGAGAAAAACAAGATGGTCAAGGGGAATGCTGTGAATGCTGCTACAAGCTGGGTACCTTCTGCTTTCACGCAGAAGGATCTAGACAAGGCCAAAGCGGACGGCCTCATCTCTGATAGTGACTCAATCATCTTCCCTAGCACTGAGCGGATCCCCAAGCCCCAAAGTGGCTTCCGGGTGATGTTTCTTGCTTTCCTTCTTCGCGGTCTTTCTCTTCCTGCCCACGAGTTCCTTCGTGGGCTTCTTTATGTGTACGGTGTGCAGCTTCATCAGCTCACACCAAATTCCCTTCTTCATATCGCCTGCTTTATAACTCTTTGCGAGTCGTTTTTGGGGATCGAACCCCATTTTACTCTCTGGAGGTCCCTCTTTCGGCTTCGCCCCAGCGTCTCCTTATCGAAAAAACCTGAACTGGGCGGAGCTGTCATCTCTGTTCATTCTGAATCTCAATACCTGGAATTTTCCATGGCTGTATCAGTACAAGGTTGGAGGACCAAATGATTTTACATCAAAGACCGTAAGGTCTCTTCCTCCGACGAGTACGGCCTTGCCCCCTTTGATGCCTCCCAGGAGTTGAAGAAATTGTCGTTGTGGGATTCGCCTCCTTCAGATGATGAAATGGAGGAAATTGCACCACTCCTGACCCACATCCAAGTTCTAAAAGGAGGTAGAGGAGGCGCTCTATCGGGTACCCAACTCATGGCGTTCTTCTTACAACGTCGAGTTCAACCCCTGCAACACCGTCTTTCCAAGCTTTGGAGCTTTTCTGGCTTGGGAGATTCTTCTCGAGTATGTGAAGATCTGATGGAGAAGAAAGATGTCGACAGGCGGGTCAGAGCTCTTACAACTCTTACTAGGGATCACGAGATTGCGGAATTGGCCGCTAATCATTTTGACTCTGAGCATCCCTTGCCTGCGGTATGTTCTCTTTGTATATCAACTTTTGCTTTTTCACTTTCTTGCTAGTGCTAGTTTGCTTGTCTTGATAGTTTTATTGACTTATTTATGTACAGACCCATAAATTCCTTGTTTCACGTCCGCCTCTCCCCGAGGAAGGACCTATTCCGGCAGATCTAGTTGCTGCTTCATCCGAAGCCCCCGAGGCTAAGGAGATTCAGGACGGAGATGATGCCGAAGAATCACAAGAAGAGACCAGTTCGACGACATCGCCTCCCCCTGCGCTTTCTGAAGATCTTGACGCGGATAAGAAGAGGAAGCGCGTCGAGGAGTTTGCTTCTTCGAGTACCTCTGCTCAGAGAATTGTGGCCGAAGAAGCCCCTGGTCTAGAAGGGAGAGTAGAACTTTTCGACCTCTTGGACTCGTAAGTATTTTGCCAACTCTATGCTTTTTTTACTTGCTTTCCTCCTTTCGAGTTGTGTAAAATCTCTTTCCTTTGGCTTTCTTTGCAGTGACGACGAGGACTCGAAAAGGGATGTTGCCATTGCTCCTTCTGCCAAAAATGTAAATGCTGATGGATCCCCTGCGCAGGAAGTTGAGCCTGCCGCGAAGTCCCCAAAGGCTCCCAGAACTTCTGTCAAAAAAGTTCTTGTGGCTTGAGGCGCCAAGCGTTCAAAGAATTCAAAGGAAACCGATATTTCCCTTGCACCCCATGAGTCCAGGAGCTCTTCTGATGATGTGCGTGGTGGTTTTTCTCTTTTTGCCTTTTGTTCTTTGCATGATCTTTATGCTTACGTTCTTTTTTCCTTTGCAGATCTTGATGAAGAAATTTATCACTTTGGGCACTGAATGTGCCGAGTATATGAAATCTGCTAAAGCTTCCGAAGGTAGTCTTTTTTCCTTGACTTTGCTTATCCCAAGCGCCTTTATTTGCTTCTTTATCATACTCATATTTCCCTGTTTTTTACTATAGATGCCTTGGCGACATCTAATGCTCGTATCTCTTCCCTGGAGGCTGAACTTGAGGCCTCCAGGAAGGCTTTTGATGCTGCCACTGCTGCCAAGACCAGTGCTGAGAAGTCCTCTAGGTCAGCACTGGATAAGGTTAAGAAAATGGAAAAAATCCTTGGCTGATTTGAAGAAAGAGCAGATTCAGCGAGATCAAGCCGTGGCTTTACGCCTTAATAAGATGTCGGCTCTTGCCGGAGGTGAACACCTTTTTCTTCTACTTTGCTTGAGTTGCTTATTCTTATACTCTACTGATATATCTTTTTTTCCTCGACTATATAGAGCATACCGGGATTCCTTCAACTTCTGCGCAACCAGACGACGACTCTCTTATGGCTGCGGTTAGTCTGCTAGAGGTGAACTGGAATTCCATCCAAGAAATCTTTGGATTGGCTAGCCGCGTTCTTACATGGATTTTCATCGGGTTGTAGCCGAAGCAAAAGGCAGGCGTTGAAAATGCTGATTTGAAGAAGCTTGTCAAGGCCTTTGACACCCCTGAGGACCCTATTCTCCTACTGAAGGGTCCTTCCGTGAAGCGGGGTGCAGAGGGGGCCATCGCTCTTGCTTATGCCCATGGTGAAGAGATTGACTGGGAGAAGGTAAGCTCCTTCCGCGGTTGGACTCTACCTGAATTAAGAGGTTTCTTTGAAAGGGCAAAGAAGTACGCGCCGGGCATCATGTCGATTATTTCCCCTTCGGCGGCTGCTTCGACTTCTGCACCTATTTCTTCGACTCCTTCCTCTGGTGCAACAATGCCTCCTCCAGGAACTGCTGCTACACCTGCGTTGCCTGCCACGGAGCATGATGCTGAGGTGGCGTAGTTTTAATCTTTCTTTGTAATCTTTGCTTCTTTTGCTATGGTGAACTTCTAATTGTACTTTGCCCGAGAACTAGCTAAGGGGCTTTTGCACTTGTTGTAAATATCTTCCTGTTTATGAAGTGTTTGGCTTGAATGATGTTTTCTGAGATGTATGTCTTCTCTCTCTTTTTTTCCTTGACTTCCAGCCTGCGCCTGCTGGTGAATCGTTGGGTCGCACCCGGGCGTTATCTCCTGTCAGTATGTTCAACTTCGAAACTTCTTCGCCTCCTCATTTTTTCTGCCGATGTGAGGAATATTCGTCGAGGATTTCGGATCTTGGGAGCCGTCTATCCTTGATAAAGCGCTAGGCACAAATTGCTTTAGATGAGGCCGGTAAGTCCCATGATCTGATGAAGCAAGTGTCCAATCTTGAAGATGAAGTTTCGAGTCTGGTAGCGAGGATCGCACATTTTGAGGAATGTGAATCTTTTCTGATTGGTATCGTCGAATCTATTTGCGAGATGCTGCTGTGTAAGTCTTCGGGGAGCCTTTTTCTCTTTTGTTTTTGCTCTGGCTTGCTGTGTGCTAATTTTTACTTGCACCGTAGGTACTTGCCTTGATCTTGCTGGCGAATCACACCGGGTTTCTGAGCGGATCGCTGCTCTTCAGAAAGCTGCTCAGGGGACTGAGAGCTTATGGTCGAACCTCTGTCGCTGTCGCGCCATCGTGCTTCTTCACGATCGCGCACAGCATATTGGCGAAGCTGTTGATGGTTGTCGCATGTCCCTGACAACCATGTACTCTATTATGTTGCCTCGTAATGCTATGCCAAGGGATTTTAGGCAACTACTCGAAACTTTCCGGACGAGCTAGCGGGTTCATCTCCTTATAAAACTGAACCTGATTGCTGGTGCTAATTTTGCTCTTGGATGGATGCAAAAGTGGCATCCGAGACTTGATTATGACCGCATGTCCCAGAGTTTGCCTTCAGAACGAGATACGGTTGGAGTTCATATGGATGCGACGCTAGAGCCTGCGAAAAGGATCATCTCAAGGTTACTGCAAGAGGATGAGAGGTTTTTCCGCGAGTACCATTATTTGAATCCTTTTAATGTGGATGACTCAGATCCACCTGCGTTGTAATTTTAATGTATATACTTTATAGTCCACGAGAGCGTTTTTCTCTGGGCTGATTTCCGAGGGAATTTTTAGTACTCAAGGCGTTTTGTGGGTGTTGGCGTTTGTCGCGTTTAGACATGTAAACTCGAATATGAGGAACTTGCCTTTATTATATTTGTAATATAAGATACATGGGGTGACCCAAGAGATCCGGCCAGTGACCTGTGTTCTGGATCTAGATGGCATTACCCTGGAATAACTCGTGGCTTTTACAGCCTTATTTTCCTACTTGGCTAATTTGTATGTCTTGTCTCCTATGTTGCTTGAGTCTTCTCTTCTTCTCCTATAGTCTTATCTTTTTCTCGTGTAGTCTTCTCTTGTTCGGTAGCTGTACCTGAGGTTTTTTTACTTCTGGTTCCTTGGGTTTTCCTTCGAGTAGCCGTGTCGCCTCTGTAGTCGAGATTTTTGCTTTGCAGTTGGGTTCCCCGTAGCTTGCCATCATGCCGAAATTTTGGGCTATCTTATGAAACTCCTTATCGCACAGATCTGATAACTCGAAGCTTCCCTTTACTGTAATAATTCCTTTGGGTCCTGGCATTTTTAGTACCAGGTAAGTGTAGTGAGGTACTGCCATGAATCGCGAAAACGCGGGTCTCTCGAGGATCGCATGATATTGTGATGGCCAGTCCATGACTTCAAAGTTGAGTTTCTCCCTTCTGTAGTTTTGTCAATTTCCGAAGCAAATGTTGAGTGCTATTCGGCCAAGTGGATAGTTAGCACTCCCTGGGACTATTCCATGGAAGAAGCAGTCAGTTGGCTTTAGGAACTCCAATGAAATGTGCATTGCCTGTAGGGTTTTTGCGTAAATCAGGTTTATTCCACTTCCTGCATCCATGACTATTCTGTCGACATCGTACGTCCCTATTTGAGCTTTGAGTACCAAGGGCGTGTTTCCTAGCCGAGGTACTTTTATTGGGTGATCATCTCTGCTGAATTCTATGGGTTGCTCTGACCAATGTAGATATTTCGTTGTTGCTAGAGGTGAAGTTATTGCGAGGTTGACTTGTCGAGTTATGCTTTTCTCCTCTTTGTTCGACTTGGGCACTGGTTGTATCATTGCTGTGATGTGCCCTTTAGATGGAACATATCCTTCCTCGTCGTCGCGTCCCTGATTTGATTGATCTTGACCCTTGGGAGCTCCACTGTTTCCTTGTTGGGTTGCCGGAGTATTGCTTGTGTTTCCCTCGTATCCCTGGCGTTTTGCCTCGGCTTGCTTGTTGAGTGCTGCTTCTTGTAGTTTCAAGAACGTAGTGCAATCTTTCATTGCATGTCTGGATAGTCGTTTCCCATCGACGAACGCAGAGTGGATATGGCATGGTCCGTTGAGCATATCTTCTGGTGATGGGTTGTACTCTCTGGATTCCCTTGGCGGAAACTTTTTGTACTCTTCTCTGCCATAGTTACGGTATCCCGAACTTTTATGATCATTGCCTTGGTAGCTATTATCTTTATATCCTGCGGCTACTTGGCTATGGGAGTCATAATTGTCGTAATTACGGGACCTTCTCCTTTGACCTCCATATCTGGTTCCTCTATCATCTTCTGGTGATCGCGTGCGTTTATTGTTGCACGCATCTTCTCTATCTGCGAATCTATTTGCCACATCCATTAAATCTGATACTATTTTTGGCTTGATTCTGCCCATCTCTTCGACTAGGTCTCCTCGTCGTAACCCGACTATGAATGCATATATTGTTCTTTCGTCCGAGACTTTGACTGCCGAATTTTTGATGATACTCCACCTTTGGATATATGTTCTTAATGTCTCCCCGCGTTGCTATACGCAGGCTTTGACTTCTTCTATGGATGCTGGCCGCTTGTATGTCGATTTGAAGTTACCTATAAATTGTTTTGTTAGCTCCTCCCAGCTTCCAATTGTTTCCTTTTCTAATTTGCTTAGCCATGACCTTGCTGCTACGGTGAGGTGTAACTGCAAACTTTGCACTGCTGCTTTCTTGGTTCCTCCTAATAGTTTTACTGCTTGTAGATAACTGAAAGCCATGACTGTGGCTTCTGAGATCCGTCATACTTTTGTTGATCATGGGGCAGTTTGAAACCTTTGGGTACTGGCGTGATGCGAACCCTACGGGTAAAGCATGGCGCCCCCATGTCCTTTTCATCATCTTCGTAGTCATATGTTCTGTTGGGAGTTCTGGATCGTCGGGTTCCTTTGTTCTTTGGACTATTGTATCGTGCAGGTGATTGCGTCCTAGATCGGCGACTTCCACTTCTGTGCAGAGGATTGCTGTGACGGCATGGTGATCTTGGTTTATGGGTTCCTTTGTTGCGATATGCCTCCTCCTCTTTTGCTGATAATTTGTTGCCTACCATCTTCAATCCATTTAGTGCTGCTCGGTGCATATGTTCCCTCGGGTCTCCTGGATTTGGTCGTGTCGTATGCAGGTACGTTTGAGCTGCCACCAATGCTGCTTCCGGAGTTTTTGGGATAATATTTCCTTGCTCGTCGACCGATTGGAAGGATGAGTCGAGGTTTTTCGAGATGCTTTGCCTTTCTGAGTACTCTAGATTCTCATACCTTGATCTATGTCAACGATGCCTTCTGTTTGTGTATGATGCATCACTACGTGCTCTACGAGCAGTCGCTTGCTGCAATGGCTGAGTCCTTCCTTTTCTGTATTTCAATCCTCTCCTTTGCTAATTGCTTTGCCTATTGCCTTAGGGCGTAATGGTACCCCAAAAGCATATTTTGGCTAGAGTTTGTTGGTATTGGCGTGTCGTGCTCCACGGCTGTATTGATTGTTCTCCACTCTTCTTCTGATAGTTGAACTTTTACCCTCATTGCGAGGGAGTCAGCGGTTTCTCCTTCTGCTAAGTGATTCACCTCTCTGTTTATATTTGCTGGATTAAGCACTGGATTGTTGTCGTCGTCGAGTTCTTCTGAGTTATCTCCTGCGATGGCGAGTATCTGATACCAATTGTCGAATTTGCTGTTGTGACTTGAGAAGATCGAATTGTCGTCTTCAGAAAGTTCTAGTCCTGTTTTCCAGGAGTCTGTTGATTGATCTGAGTTGTCATAGTGGTAGATTGTGAGATCTCTGAGTTGCACTTCTAAGTCGAAATTCTCCATGGTTTCGTCGCCTCCTGCGATTTTTCTTTCTTTTGCTTCTGCTAAGCTGACCGGCGAATTTATCTTGCTGGAAGAGCCTTCTGATGATTCCGACATCTATCTATTATATTATTAAAATAACTAACAATGAACGGTGTAGATTTATCCTAGAAAAGTTAAGATCTGACGACGGTGGAGATCTAGACGTCGCCTAGAGTCCACGTGAAAGAAAAACAACAGCATAGCGTGAGGAAAAAACAAAAAAAATTGGCAAGCGACGTACAAAAGCTGGACTTCTTTCGGTTCGTAACCTGATCGGATCCTTCGATCGTCCATGTCTTTTGATAAGCGTACGTGATCGAGTCGTCCCGTGATTAGACCCTTCAAAATTAGCCAACTCCCCCTTCCTACGAGAGAAAGACGCCAGGAAAAATTCCTTCCTCCACCGCCGAGATTACATCGCTTTTGTTCACGGAGCATGCAGACAGAGCTAGATGGCGTCATCGGAATTGCGCTATCAATGCCATGTGATGCACCACGCTTCCTCTACGATCTACCGACGCTAACATCACCGTGGAGTGGAGGACATCCGGAATCGGAACGCCGCCCGGGGCGTCGTCTTCAGCATGACCACCTACGAGTCCACGGGTACGTCCAACAAGACATTGCCAAGGACATGTGGATATCTCAACAGGTGCCTCACTAAGCTGAACGCTGGGCTGATGATCCTGGACCCCTACGGCAAAGCGAAATCGCCTGCGTCCTCCTTCCCGCACCACGGCGACGTGCATGTCCGATACATGAATTTCTGCGATGTTGTACAGGTTGCGTGCGCCCTAGCTAGCTTTGCTGGTGGCTTAACCCGCGTGTAGTTTGATGCAAGCATGCAGGGGGCAATCATTGTTCAGCGAGGCAAGTTGCTGGCGTGTGCAGCGCGGCTAATAAAGAGAGACGGGGCAGAATTAGTTAGTCGAGTATTCGCAAAAAAGTTAATTAGTGGAGAAAGATGGCACCTTGGGCTGCTGGGGCAGCGGACGGGTAGAGGTGGATTTCCGACCGAGACCGATCTGCTCTGCAGCTAGCTAGCCGGCAAGAAAATTTGTTCAAATAGACGACCAGATCGAATGCACATGCTCTGGGAAGAGGACTTGGGCGGTGGATAGAAGAAAGAGAGAGACAGTGATAGGGTGTACAGTAGATTTCACTGACTATATAGGAACCAAAGGTAGCAACTAAAAAGAGAACGGTGCATCAGGCGTCATGTGAAGGCTGAAGAAATAAGGCAGGGGCATTCATGTTTTTGCAACAGTAGAACATGTCGGGGGGATGACCCCCGGTAGGGTCAAGAGACTAGAAAGATACAGGGACTTTGGTTGACTTTATGCCGGGTTACCAAGGAAGGGCCTGGCCGAAATATAGGAGTATCGGCCAGGCCGGCATATATGTATCCCGGCTGGTGTTCGGATATGCCGGTATAGCCGGAATACTTATATAGGAGTGCCGACATATACTTAGATATGCCGGCCTAACTATTTGGTGTGTTGTGCAGGAGCAGGGGAGGCCGGATTACCCGACCTTTATAGGTCGTTGGTCCGGCATATATGTCCAGGGTATGGCCAACGGTCGTATCCGGGACACATAAGTCAGCTAAGATGTCTTGTCCCTACAATCAAGGAGAGACTCTGCCAGGTATGGAGAAGGGTCATGGTGGCAGGGTGCACAGTGGTGGACTACCTACCCTCACTGTGCACAAGTACAGAGCTTACCTCATAGAGGTAAGGTCACAGTGCAGGAAGTACAAGGAACAGGGATATGATGTCCCATCGGGAGCAATCAGGGAGGAAGTCAAGGGTCGCTGCCTTCGTCAGCAAGTCCTATTTGGAGTGTAGCTCATGTCTTCTGGTCTCTTATGACCGTTGTAACCCTGGCCACCACTATATAAGGTGGCACAGGGAGCCCTAGTAAAGGGTTGGTCACTCTGTGTTCCTACACTTAGCAGTTCGTCTTCCTCCTCTAGCAGAGAGCTTGGAAGCACCATTGTTGTGTACTACATCGATCCAAATATATAACCAGTAGAGCAGGAGTAGGGGTGTTATCTCCTTACGAGAGCCCCGAACCTGGGTAGATCTGTGTTCCTTTCTGTCATGCTTTTTAGCTCGTTCCCCTCTCCCGAATCCTCCAGCATCTAGTTCGGCCCCCATTTAAGCCATCCTATGGCATATGTTGTTTCACCACGACGACATTTGGCGCCCACCGTGGGGCAGATCGATATGCTGGGCGGAGTGTTTATTCGGACGGGGTCTGTGATAGCAGCTTCGGGAGTGCGCGTGGTCTCTGGTCTCGTCCAGAGGCTAGGCTCGCTCAGCTTTGTCAGTGACAACGCCGGATGTCTCGGCGGCCGGCCGTTCCCCAGGGATGGCCGGATCATGTCTTTCGGTTCCCACGAGGTGTACGTGGGGACTGAGAGAGTTTGCAGGGAAAAGGTGCTGGTGGCGGCGGATCCTCCGTCACATCAGCTGGCTCACGCTGGGCGTAGCGCTCGCTCAGTAGAGTCGGCCGAGGTGATGATGGCCGGCACATCAGTGCCGCCGGCAGATGGTGCCGGCAAGGCAGCAGCAGCAGCAGGAGATACTCCCCCGGAGCCGCCGAAGGCCAAGAGGTCGGCACGTCCTCCGTTGGAGCGTGTCGAGAACCTGGCCGGCACTTCCGCTGTGCCGGCAAAGGGTCAGGTGCTTCTTCCCATCATCGATCGGCTTCTCGAGCCGGTGCGATCCGGTGATGATCCGGAGCAGACAAGGGAGGTCCTGGAGGGATCTCGCCAGGCCCTCGTCGATGAGGCCCTGGCCATGCACCAGGAGCGCGAATGGTTTAACCGGCAACTCCATGAGTATGAAGCAGCTCATGGTTTTACTCCTGAGGTAACCCGGCCTAGCCGGATAGATGAGGTTAGAACTAGAGGCAGAGATCTTAACACTGAGCTAGGTAAAGATGCTAGAGCTAAGAGTCATACTGCAACTAGTACTGTGCCTAAGGTAATTTATAGCTCTCCAGTGAAGAACCTTAGAGCAGCAGCAGAGGTAGCTAAGGACTTATCTAATTTGTCCGGTGAAGCACTGCATGAGCAGCAAGCCCGGCTTAACCATCTTTTGTCTGAAGCTACCAAGCAGCAGGAGGCCTTTAAGAAGGCAAACCCAGGTGCCGGGGCATCCCAGTACATTGCGTCGGTAGGAGGTGCCGGTGCAAGGTCGAGGGGCGAGGCTTCGTCCCCGCATCCCAGTGCCCGGCGTGCCGGAAGTGTGACCTCTGGCCGCCGGGACAAGTAAATCCAAGTGTATGATCCGGCAATTGCCGGAAAGCAGGCAATAGCTCAGAAGAGTGCCGGCCAAGCTGATAAGTATGTCGGCCGCAAGAGTGCTGGCCAGAATGTGCCGGCCGGGCAAGGGGCAGTTTCGGCCGGTGGTGGCCGGAGTAACAGTGCAGCCCGGCGTCAGCAGCAGGGCGCCGGAGGTGCAGCGCAGCAGCAAGGTGCAGGTCATCCGGGACATCGAGAGGATGATGGGAATTCCGCCCTTGTCAGGGCGGGATATCAGAAGCAGCATCAGCAAGGCCGGCGTAGTGAGCAGTATCAGCCGGAGCAGCAGCAGGAAAAAGTGATCGCGGGCCCAATTGCGTCCCGGCTGGGACCTCGGTCCTTGGCAGCAAGTGATGCGCGCTTCAAGCTGGACAGGATTCACCAATCGGAGTTGGTGGAGAGACAAGGAGCTCCGGGTCCTATGTGCTTTGGACCCCGGATCATGGGTGAGCCGGTACCTTACTATTTCCAGCTCGCGCGTGGCGCGAGGACATACAACGGCAGTACAAAGCCGGAAGATTGGTTGGAGGATTACTCCACCGCAGTGAACATTGCCGGAGGAAACCTCAGATGGGCGGTACGATATGTGCCGCAAATGCTAGAAGGACCAGCCAGGATATGGCTGAACAATCTGCCGGCCGGAAGTATCAATGGTTGGGTTGATTTTGAAGAGCAGTTTGTGTCAAACTTCACCAGTACATATAAGAGGCCGAATCGTCCTCAGCAGCTGGCTAACTGCCGGCAGGGAGTGAATGAGACCGA
>QXEO01000185.1:322222-373736 GCA_007115705.1 Dactylis glomerata
GCTAAAGATAAAACTTGAAGTGTCGGATGATTTGAAGTCTAAGTTTCAAAGTTAAAGTACTGTATGTTCAATGAAGCAACCTTGAGACTCATACGTCGAAAGCCAAATAAGGTAGACAAGTAGCCAAGGTTGTAAAGTTGAGGAAACAGGAAAACAAACTCGGTGACTTAGCCAAAAGATGATCCGGCATTGATAACAAGCGAACCGATATAAAACTTGTTCAGGTAGCAAACCAAAGGAAATTAAACGTATATATTACATCTGCACCCGGCATATCGGGGATCTGATAAAGCTTAAAGTTTTTGTGCTGCAAAGTCAAGGAGCAGGGGCAGAAGCAGAGCCGCCGGCTGGTGGAGCTGTAGCAGTAGAAGTGTCGGCTTCAGGAGTGCCAGACCCAGCAGATGGAATGGAGCCATCACCTCCGCCCAGAGCAGATCCCTGTTCCGGGGCGTCGGTGTCGGCCTCTTCGGCTTCCTCTTCATCTTGGCTGGAGCCGGAGCCCTCAGCAGCAGCAGATGCCCCGGCGTCGTCCTTCTTCTCCGGCTCGCGGATGTCCCGGACGAAGGCGTCGGTATCGGCATAGTCCACATAGCTGTGGGCCAACTCCCGCCGACGCCGGATGTGTTCCGGATCCGTGGTCCAGATGGATCCTTCGCGCACAGTGCGCAAAGTCTCCAAGTCAGCTTTTTCATACCAGGACAAGAAGTAGCTGAGAGCTTCGTCAGCTCCAACCCTCGCGCCGGAATCTCGCCATTCCCGGAGGCGAACCTTGGCAAGCTGCAGGTCATTGCCGAGATCAACAGGATCAGTGGGCGTCCTTTGTCCCAGCCAGAGGGCAGAGAATGCCTCCTGGGCGCCATAAAAGAGTTCTTCTGTGTAGAGGGTCATGGCGTTCTTCCGGGATTGCAGGGCCAGCAGCTGCTCCGACATGTCCCAGTTGGCCGAGTCAACCGGAACACCCCGGTTCTCTCGATCCAACTGTAGAGCCCTCTCAACGTCTTCGATGGAAGCGGGGAACATGTCTGAGGAATAGAGATAATGTTAGCAAAAGGAGAATATGTCGGCATAGAGGGTATGTCGGAAGAGAGCATGATATGTCGGGCAAGATAAGGAAAAGGGATTTGAAGCTTACTGGCGAGGTCAGCATTGAGCTGTGCGACTGTGACTTCCCATTTTGTCGCTTGCTCCTTTAAGCTAGCCAGTTCGGCATGGGCAGTGGAGGCATCAGTCTCAGAAGCAACGAGCAGGTCCTGGGTCTTCTTCAGTTGGCCCTCCCTCTATTCCTTCTCCTCCAGAAGCTCGGCAACCCGACCCTTCAGCTGCTCTATCTCGGCCTTGTGAGCGGCATCCCGGTCGTCCAGTTGCTTGGCCACATCCACTGAGGACATACAGTCCTGGTGGCGTGCTTCCAGTCCAGCCTTCTCATCTGCAAAAATTTGAAGTTAAAAGGATTTGAAGAAAGAAAACAGTGACAAAGATTAAAGGATTTGAAGTACAGAATGTTTAGTTGAAGATTAACAGGATCCGGCATACCTGTCAGCTCTTTCACCCTCTTAAGAAGCTCGGCGACTTGTTCTTCAGTACCAGCTGAAGAATGTCGGCACAAGGTTATGTGTCGGCAAGAATAGTATTGCAAAGTAAAAAGAGGAAAGGTATCCGGCATATAGCGGTATGTCGGCGAGGATTACCTTTCTTGGACAGCTCCAGCTGAAGCTTGCTATGTGCGTCTGATAACTTCCGGTGCTCGCACACCAAGTCGTGGAACATGTCGGCACGAGTGTTGTTCATGCGCTGCAAAAGTGTTAGGATTTGAAAGGTTATGAGAAAAGTCTAGCATACCGGTACAATTGAAGATCATACAAAGTACTCATGCTGTTGAAGACCCGGCACAGGTGCTGCGCACCTATCCCGGCCCTCGGTGACTAGGATTTGAAGCTCGAGACGAGCTTGTATCTCGGTCAAGAGGATTTGAAAAATAATTAAGATGTGAAATTGTTAGAGACCCGGCACAGGTGCTGCGCACCTATCCCGGCTCTCGGTGACTAGGATTTGAAGCTCAGATCGAGCTCATGTGTCGGCAGATAAATCAAGAGCAGCTAACTAAAAGACTATTGGAAAATCCCGGATGTCCGTATCCCGGACAGCCGACATTTTCGGGGACTGGGGATATGTGTATAAGTAGAGAGGACTTACGTTGGTGGCATCGGCCAATTGGTGAAGTCTCTGCTGGAGGCTGAGGAGCTCACAGGCGATCGGTAGGGGCTTCGCGGCCAGAATATCTGCTGGACTGCCAGTGGCCGAGGCTTCGGCCATCTTCTTGCTCCTGGAATCCGCTGTGTCCATATTGCCGGCGTCATTCCACCTGACACAGTGCTCCTTGAGAGACCCGAGGCTTTGGTCACTCTTCGTCTCCAGGGGGACGCGGCCCTCAAGTTCCGGCGTGTCGAAGAAGTTGCGCCGGTAGCCAGGCCGGGTCGCTGCCCTGCCAAGATGCAGGGCCAGAGCAGAGCTGGTCCGGGACGCTGCTTTAGGAGGAGCAGTGGCGGCAGATGGTGTGCCGGACTTGGTCTTCTGGATTTTGAGAGGGCCGGACCAGATCGGGGTAGAGGTCTTGTCCGGAATTGAGGTCTTGGCCGGTGCAGAGGTCTTGGCTGGTGCGGGAGTCTTTTCAACAGAGGGAGTCTTGGGCGCGGGTTGTTCCGGCGCGGCCGGCGCAGCTTGGCCAGCAGAGGCAGGTTCCGGAATAGTCCGGACTTCCGGCACAGCAGGGCCTTTTCCTTTGTCATCTATGCCAGCGCTCTTGTTGCTTGCGCCGACATCTTCAGTTGTGCCGGCGTCGCTGGTGGGCGCGCCGGAGTCTGGAGCATCTTGGTGGGCCCCTATGTCCATGTGGACATCAGAGGCCGAAGGTTCCTGTTGAGCCCCCGAGTCCATGTGGACGTCGGGGGCAGAGATATCTTGTTCTGGCGGAGGATCAGTCCTTCGCCGGGGAGGTGGTTTTGTCGGGCGCAGGCGAAGATGCCGGCGCCGGGGTGGTCGTATGACTGACAGAGGGTATGTCGGAGGTAGCAGGGGCCGCTGGCTTGGTAACCTTCGGGCCGCCACTCGAGCAAGAAGCTTGTTCCGGCGCAAGAGGAGCTCTGAAAGAGAGAAAACACCAAGTCAATAATACAAGCAAGAGATATGTCGGAGGAAATACAAAGGAAAGAAACTTACCCCGAGGCAACAGGCCTCTGTTTCTTCGGGATAGGCACGCCAACCTTCTGCCTCTTCTGCTGCTGAGGTGTGTCGGGCTGGGGCTTCACGCCTCGCTTCCGGCCGGTACGTCCGCCGGTGGAAGGAGGTCCCTGGTTCAGAGGGGCGGCGTCGACGACCATGTCGTCCGGGATAGCTGAGGATGGCATAGGATAAGCAAAAGGTACAGAAGGAAAGGCATATGCAAGTGGCATCGGGTCATAATACGTCAGGATCTCCTCGTCAGATTCACCCTCACTCCGGCCTTGAGTGAAATGCCGGGATGAAGAGGCCTTACCCGCGGTAGCGGCAGCACGGGTGTTCCGGGGCAGCTTGTCCCAATGGTCCGGATCTTCAGCATCCGCAGCAGTGCGGTCTACCGCGATCTTGATCCGGGAGTTCTCCATACCCTGGAAGCTGAACTTCTGCATAATGCAAAGTAAAATGGTCAGAAGCAAGAAATATGCCGGTGCAAGAAGTATGTCGGGTCAAGCATGATATATGTCGATAAATATATATGTGTCGGCTTAAGTATCTATGTGCCTGGCAAAAGAGTATATATTGGCCAAAGTATTTACCGTTGGGGCGGGCCTATCCCGGCTATATGGTTCTAGCCCCCAGGCAAAGGTGGCCTGAGAGGACTTGCAGACGTCCTTGATCCGCCGCAGAATGTCGGCCGGAGTCAGCTCGTGTGTAGAATGCCGGGTGGGATCCATGGGCCCGCTCATCTGGCAGATTTTGTGTGACCGGCGCTGCAGAGGAGAGACGCGCCGGCTGATGAAGCATGCCACAAGATCGTTAGGAGTAAGGCCGGCATCCCGGAGCTCGCCCTTAACCCGGTGGAGCGCGTTCACCGGCATCACCGAGTTCTTCGGATTATAGGTCCAATTCTTCATAGCCAAGGGTGGCTCGTCCACAAATGGCGGCAGGTTGAGTATGTCCACGTCAGTGGTGTTCTTGACGTAGAAGAAGCTCTTCTGCCACTTCTTGCAAGATTCAAGCAGCTCCACCTTGGGGAAGTCCGAGCCCTTCCGGGACATGATGGTGGCCGCGCCGCATAGGGTCATGGGGCGGTCCTTCTTCTCCTAGGCCATCTCCTGCGGCTCGTCCTTGCTCCGGGGCGGCTCTTGGACGACTTGCTTCCGCAGTTGGAAGTACTTCGCCCAGGCTTGGGAAAAGGGCTCTATGCCGGCGTAGCCTTCGCAGAATGCGGCGAAGGCAGATAGGATCATCACCGCGTTCGCCGGGATATGGTGAGGTTGCAGGTCATAGGTGTCGAGGATGTCCCGGAAGAAGTCCGACGCCGGCAGGCCGAAACCCCGCTCGAAGTGGGCAATGAAGACGACTCGTTCGCCGGGTTCAGGTGCCGGCGCAGTCTCTCCCGCAGGTAGCCGTCATGCTACACCCTCCGGCACTCTCCTGGTGGAGGTGACCCAGGATATGTCGGCCGGGGTAACCTCTGACCCCTCCCAGCCGGAGCGTCCTTGGACCCGGGCCGAGTTATCTTCCTCCGAGGCCGAGGTACCTGTCATGCTCGATGAAGCCATCGGGATGGCCGGTACAAGGCGCGATAGCCGGAGTCCCGTGATGTTATTCCTATCAAGGCCGGAGAAAAGAGGGAGGTTAGTCTCTCCGGCATACCGCTCTCACCAATGTTAGCAGAAATAGAAGATCTACCGAGGCAGTTAAAACAGGAAACAAACGAGGGAAAAACTTCTAAGGAAGAACACCTGCGTATTGCTAAGGAACGTTGCTAGCAATGCTAGTCGAATCAAAGGGAAAACAAGCAGAGGAACTGCAGCAGATCTATGCAAGTGTGGCTACCGATGCGAAGCTATAGAAAAGCATGAAAGAGGAAGAACAGAGGATGATCTCACCAGAGCTTGGCCGGCGGCAATGGAGCGGCGGCGAGCGTGCAGGGGAAGGTCCAATCTCCCAGCAATGTCGCGGAGGAGAGATGCGGCGGCGGCGGCGTCGTCGACAGAGATGTCGGGCGTCGTCGAGCGTCGGCGTCGGTGGGGAGCAGGTCGACGGCGGCGGCGATGCTGTTCCTCTATTCTTCGGTCCGGCGGTGAAGCGCAGGAGGCAGAGGAACAGAGGAAGAAGACGATGGTGTGGGGTAAAAAGATAAGTTTACCCCCGCCGCCCTATTTATATGCCTGCCAGGTAAGGGTCGTGGGGATGGTAGTGCTCCACTCCCCCGACCGTTTCTGCGGTGAGTCGCCACGTGGCGGCACGGAGTGGGGCGGCGGTTCCTGTAACCGTACCACTAGGCAATGATGGTGGAGAGTAACTGCGCCGTGAACCGTCACATCGTGTGACCGTTCGAGGTGGCAGGGCAGTTACAAGTTTCGATGCAAACTGTCAGGCCTGGCTTCTCAAGGAAGTCTCATCTATGTGTCGGCATAACGGCCCGGGGAATATGTTCCGTCCGGAATACCTCGGGACCGGCCGGAATGACTTTTGGAGAAGGAACAGTGGCCGGGATATGCGTGGCTGTCCCGGCATATAATCTGATCATCGGGATATAACGGAGAACCGGGGTATAATGAAGAGAGGATATGTTGAACCTGTCAAGGCTCCACAGTTATGACTGGGGAACCTCGACAGCTTCGGGGACTAGTGTCGGGGGGATGACCCCCGGTAGGGTCAAGAGACTAGAAAGATACAGGGACTTTGGTTGACTTTATGCCGGGTTACCAAGGAAGGGCCTGGCCGGAATATAGGAGTATCGGCCAGGCCGGCATATATGTATCCCGGCTGGTGTTCAGATATGCCGGTATAGCCGGAATACTTATATAGGAGTGCCGGCATATACTTAGATATGCCGGCCTAACTATTTGGTGTGTTGTGCAGGAGCAGGGGAGGCCGGATTACCCGACCTTTATAGGTCGTTGGTCTGGCATATATGTCCAGGGTATGGCCAACGGTCGTATCTGGGACACATAAGTCAGCTAAGATGTCGTGTCCCTACAATCAAGGAGAGACTCTGCCAGGTATGGAGAAGGGTCATGGTGGCAGGGTGCACAGTGGTGGACTACCTACCCTCACTGTGCACAAGTACAGAGCTTACCTCATAGAGGTAAGGTCACAGTGCAGGAAGTACAAGGTACAGGGATATGATGTCCCATCGGGAGCAATCAGGGAGGAAGTCAAGGGTCGCTGCCTTTGTCAGCAAGTCCTATTTGGAGTGTAGCTCATGTCTTCTGGTCTCTTATGACCGTTGTAACCCTGGCCACCACTATATAAGGTGGCACAGGGAGCCCTAGTAAAGGGTTGGTCACTCTGTGTTCCTACACTTAGCAGTTCGTCTTCCTCCTCTAGCAGAGAGCTTGGAAGCACCATTGTTGTGTACTACATCGATCCAAATATATAACCAGTAGAGCAGGAGTAGGGGTGTTATCTCCTTACGAGAGCCCCGAACCTGGGTAGATCTGTGTTCCTTTCTGTCGTGTTTTTTAGCTCGTTCCCCTCTCCCAAATCCTCCAGCATCTAGTTCGGCCCCCATTTAAGCCATCCTATGGCATATGTTGTTTCACCACGACGACAGAACACCTGCAGGAAAAACATGATGACCCCGACAAGGCGGCAAAAACCACGAGCAATTTTCTTGGAGTAGAGGAATATGGGAAAAGCGCACATTAAATGATGGTGGGCAATCCAACGATGTTAGTGAGCTCATCTTAGACGAAACGGTCGACTCCATCAAGTTGACACTATAGGAGCCAAGGGGCAATGAGATCGATAAGTGGCCAAGGCCATATTCATACAGTTTTTACATGTTTTCTTCTTTTCCATTTTTACGCAGCTATATGATAATTTTTCACAATGCATCCTGTTGCAAGCACAGACACCGGATGTCTTAAGGCATGAGCTCGACACAACACATCTCCACGATGATTGAGTCTGTCACCGCTCCCGGTGGATTGAAGTCCCACACGATGCTCGGATTTCCAGCGCCCTCGGAGGATTGAAGGCGCGCGACTCTCGGATCCCGACGGATTCAACATAGCACATCCATTACGATTACCATCCCATGATGCCCAAAGGACAAAGGCGAAAAGATGGTTTTCTTTTTACAGGATACCAACGGACATCAGCTTTTATGCACTCCTGGTTTGTGATGCATCGCCCACATTAACCCAGTGATTCTACCAGTCAGTTTGACTATCTGTGCATGGCAGAGCCGTCTTTATTGGATCTATGCATTGCTGATCAGTCTGACTTCAGCAGTCGTCCCGAGGATCTTGAATTCGCAACGTCCCTGCAAATCTGCAATGATTTATGTAAAATCTCCAATGAGTTACCGCTGACGACTTTGAAGATCGAAGCGTCCCCGCAAAGCTGCAACCACAAGAAGTTTTTACAGAAGAACAACCTGCTAACGCACTTGAAAGAATTAATAGCTCTACCCAATCTAACTGTAATTACATGGGATACTATGGTTATATATAATCGCCACATATAAAATATAGACAATTTGATGTGAAAACAAGTATAGACCAGCCGGCCTGAGCTGCCACTATAGAAAAAAAAATTATGTTAAAAAATCTATTATGATGTTTGGCTTTCAACATAAAAAATAATTACTAACAACTAATCTACTTGGTAAAATAAATTTGTGTCAATAAAACTTGGTAAAATCAATTCATCAAAGTAGGCTAAATTTCCTTGGATATAAACATTATTGGATAAAATAAATTTGTGTACGAGGGGATTAATAATATGTACATGCCATTAAAATAATAATATTTTGCTTGAGATTAAATAACTAGCTCAAAACAAATGCAATGATTTCTCATGTTTTAGATTAATATAATTTATGTTATAATACGTTTCCTATGTAGAAAATATAAAATACAGAAGAATTCTAGCCGCGCAAATGCGCGGGCCATCCAGCTAGTTGCTACTGTCTCGGGTTCACTTGCCGACGGACCCGTTTTCATCGGATCTGAAAGGCGAATCGAACCTAGTGATCCAACGCGAAAGTTTAGACTTCCGATCGTCAAATCCATATCTTGATCCATACTCTTGAATACTTGCATGAAACTTGACTGGTGAGGTTGAAAATCGACGGTTCCGAAGGGTATCTGAATTTCGTCGACTTGCGAGTTGTTGCTGGCTAAAAGCAAAAAAGCCGTCGAGTTCATGATGCCAATGCCTAGAGTCCCCACGGTCGGCGCCAATTGATGAGGGTTAAACTCGACAAATGTCCTAGATGAAGGACTTAGGATCGGGGAGACAGGGCGTCGGATGAACTCGAAGGTAAACTCAGTCAAACAAGGTGGCTATGAAAGTAAACGTGGGTGTAGAACCTGGCTTGCTTTCCAATCTGTCCCACACCGTCCCCTCCTGGCCCCTTTATATAGGTAGCCAGGTCTCAAGGATCGGGTGAGATCCGATACAGATTACAACATCGATATATGACATGAACTCGTATTTCGACTAGTATTACAATTGGGCATATCATAACGGGCCTTAGGGGTACTCAACTAACGGGCTCTATTATCTATACCCCTGTCACTATGTGTTGTTCTTGGAGCATCTTTATTTTTGCTTTCAGTTTTCTTATGTTTTGTTTGATGCAATAAATGGTTGGATCCCAGCATATTTCTTTTGGAGAAGACACACTCCGTTTTCATTGCCTAGAACACTCTAGTTTTCACTCTTATTGTTCTGTGAGTGTTCTCTTTTGCTGGTACTACGTTTAGCTTTTGTTTTTCATCTTTACTTTTGTTCAGGACTTGTTAGTTCTTTTTAGTTAGGTGTGTTTATCCCTCTGGTCTTTGTTGATTTTTATCTTTAAGAGTTGTTTCAAATAAGTTGATTGGTGTTGGAAAAGAGTAAAAAGTTTCATGCTTATAGTGGTGCAAAAGGGAGCTTGTTTAGACTATGGCTTAGACTTTAGCATGTCATGTTAGATATTATTTTGATTGTATGCTTAGTATTTATTGTTGTAGCATGACTTGTCTCAAATAACTGAGAGTGCTTAATGTACAATTGAAAAAATCATGTGTTATTTTTATCATACAAAAGCATAATATTGTGGTATTCTCCTTTGATGCTTTATTTGGGTTGACTTGGCGCATGCTTACACCATGTTATGACTATGAACCAGTTGCCTCAAGCCTCTATGATCATTTAGTTTTTGACTTGTGATATTACTTTATGCTTTGATTAATAATGTTTTGTCGCTATGCATGATTATGGCCGTTATTGCTCTCTTAGTTGGTCGCTCCCAGTCTTTTGCTAGCCTTAATCTGTACTGAGTATGAGCTCTACTCGTGCATCCAACTCCAAAAAAACAAAGTTTGACAATGTGTCCACCATATCTACCTATTAGCATTTTGCTATTCCAAATATATTCATCATGCTTTTATCTATCTTCTGAATTAAAAAATTTTGTTATGAGAAAATTAGTTAGTAAAGCTCTCACGAACTTGATGGCACATTTTACTTTCTTGCACTTAATAAATTTGACCATTGTGATTCTCTTATGAAGTTTATATTCTCACAAATTGTAAGTTGAAAGTTAGCACAACCATGCTTTTATGGGGCATGTTTTCAACATTGCACTTATTCCTATTTAGTTGATATCACGATCTTTTGTTTATGGATGCCTAGCGGTGTGAAATAAGTTGGAAACTTGTGAGCTCATGGAGTTTGTATATGTGTTAGAGAAACGCCTGGGCCGCTAATCTAAATCATGCATCATTCATGGTGGAAATTTACAGCATAACCATAGTGGACATTCGACGACACATCTCAAAATAAAAAGCTATACCCAATGGTAAATAAAAGAGATGTCGAGGTGTTCATTGTCTGTTTGTCTTGTTATTTTGATATGGGAAAGCTTCCATATCATCGGGCAGGAGGTACCCCGTTGGCGTTCTCGATGATACATGTATGCTTACAATGACAAGAACTTACTTGGGACCTAAGTCGAGTAGCATGTATTCAAGGGACATGAGATTTTCAACTTATGGTTTGTGATATGTCTCAAACGTATCTATAATTTTTGATGTTCCATGCTTGTTCTTACACCATTTGCTTTGAGTTTTGTTACACTTCGTGGCGTTTTTATGCATTTTCCAGAACTAACATATTAACAAGATGTCACAGTGCCAGTTCCCTATTTTCTGCTGTTTTTGTGTTTCAGAAAAGTTACACAGGAAATATTCTCGGAATTGGACGAAACAAAAGCCGAACCTGCTAATTTTACCGAAGCTTTGCGAAGACCGAAGATGAGACAGAGGGGGGACAGGGGCCAGCCTCACCACCAGGGGGCGCGGCCCAGCCCCTGGCCGCGCCCACCTGTGGTGAGACCACCTGGTCCCACTTCTGACGCTGCCCCTTTGCCTATAAAGTCCCCTCGACGGGAAAAACCTAAGGGACGGATCGCTTCTCCTCGAAACATACTACAAGCCGCCGCCGTAGTCGAAATGAGATCGGGAGAATCCAGGAGCTCTTCCCGGCACCCTGCCGGAGGCCTTCTCTACCACCATGGTCGTCTCCGGAGTGACGTGTGAGTAGTCTACCTTGGACTACGGGTCCATAGCAGTAGCTAGATGGTTGTCTTCTCCACCATGTGCTTCATGTTTAGATCTTGTGAGCTGCCCTACATGATCAAGATCATCTTTATGTAATCATATATGTTGTGTTTGTTGGAATCCGATGAGTATTGGTACTATGTTAAGTTGATGTGCTGAATTATATATCTTATGTTATCTCTATGTTGTTTATGATCTTGCATGCTTTCCATTGCTAGTAGCTATCTTGGCCGAGTAGATGCTAGTGACTCCAAGAGGGAGTATTTATGCTCGATAGTTGGGTTCATGCCTCTATTTAATTTGGGGGAGTTACAGAAATCTCTAAGGTTATAGATGTGATGTTGCCACTAGGGGGAAAACAACATTCTTGTGTCCAAGGACATTTGCTTTGTTTACTTTGTGCAATTTGCTTAATGCAGTTATCCGTTGTTCGCAACTTAATACTCAAGGGGTACTCAGATGACTCCCCGCGAGTGGATTATTAGTCATAGATGCAGTTGGATTACGGTCTATGTATTTTGTCGTAATGCCCAGAGTGAATCTCATAGTGATCCTCATGACATATGTACGTTATCTTTACTCTATCAATTGCCCAACTGTAATTTGTTTACCCAGCATGTTATTATTTATCTTATGGAGAGACGCCACTAGTGAACTGTGGACCCCGGTCCAATTTCCTTTACATAGATTTACCGTTTTACTATTACTCGCTCTGTTTACTTTCTTGCATTACTGTTATCCTTTTACCACTCGATACGCTCAATCCTTTGTTTACAGCAAACCAGTGAGATTGACAACCTCATCATAAGTTGGGAGCAAAGTTCTTGGTTGTGTTGTGTGCTGGTTTCATGTTGCTGCTAGGTGAAGAAGCTCCTACGTCAACTACGCACTAGCAAGTTTTCTGGCGCCATTGTCCGGAGTCTCGTGAAGCTAGCAAGCATCACCTTCTGAAGTTTGGCTTTCTCCTACCGGTTTGATAAACCTTGGTTTCACAACTGAGGGAAGACTTGCTACTGTACTCATCATACCTTCCTCTTGGGGTTCCCAACAGGCTGTACTTACACGCCATCGAGCAGTTTTCTAGCGCCATTGCCGGGGAGGAAGAAGGCTTCTGCAAGGGGAGTCTCTCATGCACAATTTTTTTACTTTGTTTTTGTTTTGCTTTATTTTATTTTTGCTTGCTTCGTTTTATCAAAAATACAAAAAAAATTAGTTTCTTCTATAGTTGTTATTTTTGTTGGTCTGTTATTGTCTTGCTTTATCATGCTTTCTATTAATGGTTGGTTTCTTTGAAACTAAATATTTTTGGCAAGGTGGGTTCACAGAAGAACAGCAGAAATATTATGAGGAACACCGCTTGTCATAAAAAGGGAAACACTTATGGGAACAAATTAATAGATTGTATATCATTGCTAGAAACACGTGCTCTACTTATAATGTTACTTATTGTTTTGATAGATCTTATTGCTGTAGGAGGTATAAATACCTCCCTTTTCAATGTGAGTATAATGATGATGTTACCATATCTTCTTATGTTAATGGAAATTATGACTTTTATGATGTGGAACAAATTGAAGAATTTATTGCTTGAAAGGGTGCATTTGAACTTGCTTATTTGCTTGAAAATACTGATGATGCACCTTATAAATATGAGGTTTATGATATTCTTAAATTTTGCTTTGATAATTACAAGGAAGAAAATGACTATATTCTTAAATATCTTAATAGATGCTCTCCAACGGAAGAGACTAATGCTTTGAAGGAGCCTATGGAAGAAGAAATTGCTGAAACTGGAAGCTCATTGGATGAAAAAGAGGAGGAGAGTGATGATCAAGAGGAGGAAGAATGGAGTTACCCATGTCTACCTCCCAATAAGAGTAACCCTTTAACTAATACCTTATTTGATCGCCCTCCATGCTTAACAAAGGAGGGTGAGTGTGATATTTATATTGTTGAGTTTGTTCATGATGCTACTGAAAATTATTATGAGAGAGGAAAATATGGTTGTTGGAATTCTCATGTTACTAAAACACATCTCTTTATATTGAAAGTTCCGAAGTTGCTCTTGTTTTATCTACCCATACTTGTGACTATGTGCTTCTTTGATTTATTTTCTTACAAGATTCCTATGCATAGGAAATGGGTTAGACTTAAATGTGTTTTATATTTGCTCTTTGATGCTCTTTTTGGCTTCCATTCATATTTTTTATGTGAGCATCTTCTCAAATTATTGAGCCTAGCTCAAAGGCGTTAAAGAAAAGCACTCTTGGGAGATAACCCAATATTTTCTTTTCAGTACTTTTTCTTTTATTTGAGTCTTGGAAGTTATTACTACTGTAATAACCGCTCCTTATCCTTTTTATTCCGTTGTTGTACCAAGAAGAACCTCTAATTTGAGGGAGATAAGATTTGGGAAAGTTGCTGTCCTGAAATAGATTTCGGTGCTGCACTGTAAAAATTCGTGAAAATTCTCAGAATATCTTTTTGACCTGTGATTTCTTGTGCATATGCCCCAGGTTATATCCAAACTTTCATTAGTTTTGCAATTTTCGATTTGAGCAACAGAAGGTCCTCGAAAAATTTAACATTTGTCAGTTGTTCTGTTTTGACAGATTTCTACCACTATTTGTATTTGCCTCTCGATCGCTTTCTTTTTGAGTTCTTTTGATCACGGAACTTTTGGGGAAGTTGATACAGTAGTATATGCTTTATAGGTGGTGTTTTTTAGTTTAAACCTGAACCAAAAAGGGTTGATCTACTATTATGTTTATGCTAACGTTACTAATAGAATTGTGTGAAGTTTTGTATGAAGGAAGTTTTCAAGTGTAGGGATTGGAGAATGATGAGATGAAGTGAAGAGTGGACAAAAGCTCAAACTTGGGGATTCCCATGTCACCCCAAGAAATATCCAAGAGGTACAAGCGTCATAGCTTGGGGATGCCCCCGAGGCACCTCTTCTTCATCGGCAAAAATTAGGTTACCTTTCAACACACTATATTTTTATTGCTTCATGCACTATGCGTTTTTCTTGGAGCGTATTTACTTTTGCTTTCAGTTTTCTTTTCTTTTGTTTGCTGCAATAAATGGTTGGACCCCAACAAATTTCTTTTGGAGTAGATTTACTTGCTTTTCATTTGCCAAGAACACTCTAGTTTTCACTCTTATCGTTCAACGAGTGTTCTCTTTTTCTAGAACCGCGTTTAGTTTCCGTTTTTTGACTTGATTTTTGTTCAGATCTTGTTTTATCTTTGCATCAAGGTGTCTTTGGACTACTGGTCTATGTTGGTTTTCATCAAAAGAGTTGTTTCAAAAAGGTTTGAATGGTGTTGAAAAAGAGAAAAAGTTTCATGCAAAAAAGTGGTACAAAAAGGAGCTTATTTAGACTATGGCTTAGACTTTTTGATGCCATGCTTGATATCAGTTTGATAGTGTGCTTACTGATTTTTGTTGTAGCAGGACTTGTCTCAAATGACTGAGATTGCTTAATGAGCCTTTGAAAAAAATCATGCGTTGTTTTTATTTTATGGAAGCATCAATTTGGTTTTCTCCTTGATGCTTTATTTGGGTTGACTTGGCGCATGCTTACAACATGTTTGACTCATACAAAGTCACCATAAGCCTCTATGATCATTTGGTTTTTGACTTCTGATGCCATTTTATGCTTTTCTTAATGATGTTTTGTCGCTATGCATGATTATGGCCGTTATTGCTCTCTTAGTTGGTCGCTCTCAGTCTTTTGCTAGCCCTCATTTTGTACTGAGTATGAGCTCTACTCATGCATACAACCCTCAAAAACCAAAATGTGTGCACTATAAATTCCTATGCATGGTATTTGCAAGCCATTCCAACTAATTTTCATGTGCTACCTTTGAAAAACCTTCAAAATACTTCTCATTTTGTGACACTGTTTTCAGCTCATGGGGACGTAGTGGTCGGATTTGCTATCCTTCATATTGTTTCATTCCAAAAAAGGAAAAAAAAAGAAGAAGAAAAATACTCCTCCATGGTATGTGAATGTTGGTGGTCACCCGATGGAATCGGTTAACCATGGTTTGTGAAAGGAAAAAAGGTGGGGAGGAGTGCAAAGCTTTGTAAAAGAGCACAAAAGTGCCAATCTCTCTCTCAAAAACTTGCTTCATTATTGTATGGAAGATAGTAAGTGTTAGAGTATACATGTTGTACACGGCTAGATTATGATAGAGATAGGATACGTGTCTTGTTCTCCAAGTCTATGCCTTGTCTTGTAATCCAAGTTGGTCCGTTGTACATCCATATATACTCGCCCGAGAGGCTCAATAAGACATCCATCATATTCCGCCATACCTCTCTCCCTCTACCCTTCCTTGGCTTCCAAGATTCCTTAGGTTCCTTGGCTTCCAAGCCTTGTATGACACCTATATGTACTCGCCTGAGAGGCTCAATAATACATCCATCATATTCTGCCATACCTCTCTCCCTCTACCCTTCTACATGGTATCAGCCTAAACCGGTCCAAACCCTAGCCGCCGCCGCCCACGCTTCTGCACCGCGCCGCCCCCGGGGAGGTCGATCTCCATGATCTCCGCCAGGGGCCGCGCGATCCGACCTAGGGTTCATCCGCCGATCCGTTGATCGGCTGCCCTACAGTCTTTTTCTCGCCGGCTGCTTGATCGACGTTTTCTTTTTGGTTTACCGATCTTAGATCGGATTGAGTCGCCCACCGCCGCCGTCACCAAGCGCCTCTACTCCAACCTCGGCGTCGACCTCGCATCGGCGGCCACCCATATGCCGGCTATCGCGGCCGATGCGCTGGCACCGTTGCCGCTTCGGTCGGCTCTTGCCGGCTGTTGCGGTCCCTCGGTCGACTGCGGCGCCTACCTCCATAGGCTGCCATGGTCGTCTCGCCGGCGCCGACTCCGCACCGTCGGCTCGCCTTCATCAACCGCGTGGCAACGTCGGATGCGTCATCCGAGGGACGCCTCAGTGCATCCATGCCGGCTCCACGCCTGCGCGGTCTCCATCGCCGGTCCGTCTTCACCGTCATCGCCAGGGACTTCACCGACAATGACGCCATGGGTTCCGATCTGTGTGCCGTCGTCA
This sequence comes from Dactylis glomerata, assembly GCA_007115705.1. Classification (NCBI taxonomy): domain Eukaryota; kingdom Viridiplantae; phylum Streptophyta; class Magnoliopsida; order Poales; family Poaceae; genus Dactylis; species Dactylis glomerata. The sequence continues at coordinate 338,086 of QXEO01000185.1, forward strand.
AAGACTTGGCGAACAGCGCCGCCGTAGGTCTGATCAACCGATCTGACGCACGTCTCCACCAAGTACGTCCCCGAGCACGCGCCTACCACCATTCGAGCATCGGGCTGCCGCTGTGTCGCCCCTTCGAGCCGTAGTGTTGCTGCCTTTGGTCCCCGCCACCGGCTACCAACGTGCCTTCTCCGACATGTACGTTGCTGGTAGTTCTCACGCCGCTGCACCGACTCACGCCCTGCAGCCATCCCATCGGGTCGTTGCGTCACTGCACGCGGTCATCACCGTCACCTCGCGTGGACGTCGCTGGCTTCTCCCACGCCACCTCCCTCGGCGCGGGATGTCGCCGTCCGCGCATGGTCTTCATCGCGCCGCTGGGTTCTTCCTCGCCTACTTTGAGTACCGCCGTCGCATCTCCACAGGTAACCTGCATGGCCCTCCTGGCCGTCGCAGGTCCCGCCGACTACCCCTCCGCTTGTCTAGGCATCTAGCATGACCACTCTTGGTCATCGCTGGTTCGCCGCCTTCTGCGTCTACGTCCAGCATGACTTCATCGCCAGCGTCATCGCCTTGTTCATAACCACACCTGCTCGTCTACTCCCACAACCGCGGGCTACATCGGCACCCTCTCTCTTCGCTGCTCTGCGCCTAGCAACCGTCGTGGAGTCCTTCTCTGCTAGTCTCCTCTTCGACATGGCATTAAGTTGTTTCAGCTAGTCCCGTTCTTCGCACGCCCGGTACTGGCAACACCGGTGCTTCCCTTCGTCCCCGACGCGTTCCCGAGTCTGGCAAGCTCGGTCGCAGCGCCTCATCCCCGTGTTCGTCTTCGCGTACTCAGTTTTGGCACAACTGGAGTATGCCTTCATCCCCGACGTGCGCCTGGTGATACGTCTCCAACGTATCTATAATTTTTGATGCTCCATGCTTGTTTTTACACCATTTGCCTACTGTTTCGTTACACTTCGTGGAACTTTTGTGCATTTTCCGGAACTAACCTATTAACAAGTCGCCATAGTGACAGTTCCCTGTTTTCTGCTGTTTTTGTGTTTCAGAAGTGATACACAGGAAATATTCTCGGAATTGGACGAAACAAGTTCCTAAAGTCTTATTTTTCCCAGAAGCTTCCAGAGATCCGAAGAGGAGACGGACTAGGGCCACGAGGGGGCCACACACCAGGGCAGCGCGGCCCAGGCCCTGGCCGCGCCCCCTATGTGTGAGACCGCCTTGGTCCACGTCTGACGATGCCCCTTTGCCTTTAAAGACCACCCGACAGAAAAAACCTAAGGACCCGATCAATTTTCCAGAACACATCGCGATCCGCCGCCGCCGTCGACCCGAAGATCGGGAGGGTCCAGAAGCTCTTTTCGGCATCCTGCCGGAGAGGGGAATTGCCACCGGAGGTCTTCTTCATCGCCATTCTTGCCTCCGGAGCGATGAATGAGTAGTCTACCTTGGACTATGGGTCCATAGCAGTAGCTAGATGGTTGTCTCCTCCACCATGTGCTTCATGTTTAGATCTCATGAGCTGCCCTACATGATTGAGATTACCGTTATGTAATTCTACATGTTTGGTTTGTTGGGATCCGATGAATATTGGTGTTATGATTGAGTTGCTATACTGAAATATATCTTATGTTATCTCTATGTTGTTTATGATCTTGCATGCTCTCCGTTGTTAGTAGCTATCTTGGCCGAGTAGTTGCTAGTGACTCCAAGAGGGGGTATTTATGCACGATAGTGGGTTCATGCCTCTATTTAACCTGGGGGAGTGACAGAAACCTCTAAGGTTGTAGATGTGCTGTTGCTACTAGGGAGAAAACAACATTCATATGCTCAAGGGCATATGCTTTGTTTACATTACACAATTTGCTTAATGCAATTATCTGTTGTTCGCAACTTAATACTTGTGGAGTTCTCGGATTGATTTGCCTCAAGTGGATTATTAGTCATAGATGCAGTTGGATGGCGGTCTATGTATTTTGTTGTAATGTCCAGAGTAAATCGCATAGTGATCTTCTTGACATATCACGTTATCTTTATTCTATCAATTGCCCAACTGTAATTTGTTTACCCAGCATGTGTTATTTATCTTAAGGAGAGACACCACTAGTGAACTATGAACCCCGGTCCTATTTCCATCATATTGCTATCACCTGTTTACTTTACTCGCACTGTTTACTTTACTCGCATACTTCTACTGTTTTCCACTCGATACGCTCATAACCTTTGTTTCAAGCAAACCGGTGAGATTGACAACCTCATCGCAAGTTGGGAACAAAGTACTTGGTTGTGTGTGTGCAGGTTCCACGTTGCAGCTAGCAAAGCAAGCTTGGACGAGGCGCCATATATAAATTGTCCGAAGCTGTCGCTAAGCCAGTCTGCATCACCTTCAGTCGTATTGTCTGCTCTTATCCTGAACGATTAAACCTTGGTTTCTTAACTGAGGGAAAATCTTGCTGCTATATTCATCACACCTTCCTCTTGGGGTTCCCAACTGGCCGGTTATTTTCTTCATCAACTTGGTAGTATCAAGCTCTTTTCTGGCGCCGTTGCCGGGGAAGAAGTGGAAGACCTCTGCAAGGGGAGTTTTTCGCACACACATCCTTTACTTTGTTATTGTTTTGCTTTACTTTTTTTTACCTGCATCATTTTATATCAAAAACCCAAAAAATTAGAATCCTTGGTAGTTGTTTTTACTTGTCTACTTTTAGTTTTGCTGAAATGGCTAATCCTGAAAACACCAAGTTGTGTGACTTTACTAGCACGAACAATAGTGATTTTATCTGCACCCCTATTGCGCCATCTGCTCCTGCTGCAAACTTTTATGAGATTAAGCCTGCTTTGTTGAACCTTGTTATGAAAGAGCAATTTTCTGGTGCCAGTACTGAAGATGCTACAACTCATCTCAACAATTTTGTTGAGCTATGTGAGATGCAGAAATATAAGGATGTAGAAAGTGATATTATTAAGCTCAAGTTGTTTCCTTTTTCTTTGAGAGGAAAAGCTAAGGATTGGTTGCAGTCTTTGACTAAGAATAGTATTGATTCATGGGCTAAGTGTAAGGATGCTTTTATTGGTAGATATTATCCTCCTGCTAAGATTATATCTCTGCACAGCAATATTATGAAGTTTAGTCAGTTTGATAATGAACATGTTGCTCAAGCTTGGGAAAGAATGAAATCTATGATAAAGAATTGCCCCACTCATGGACTGACTACTTGGATGATTGTCCAAACTTTTTATGCTGGACTGAATTTTTCTTCGAGGAATCTACTTGATTTAGCTGCTGGAGGCACTTTTATGTCCCTTACCTTGGGCGCTGCAACAAAGCTACTCGACAACATAATGGTAAATTATTCCGAATGGCACACCGAGAGAGCTCCACAAGGTAAGAAGGTAAATTCTGTTGAGGAAACCTCTTCCTTGAATGATAAGATTGATACCATTATGGCTATGCTTGCTAATGATAGGACTCATGTTGATCCTAATAATGCTCCTTTAGCCTCTTTGGTTGCTCAAGAAGAGCATGTTGATGTGAATTTCATTAGAAATAATAATTTTAACAACAATGCTTATAGGAACAATTTTGCTAGTAACAATTATAGGCCGTTTCCTTATAATGGTGATAATAGCTATCTTGGTAGACCTAAAATGCCTAGTGAAGAAAGAATTTTTGAACTTAAAAAGGCTACCAAGAATTTTATGCAGGCGCAATATGAGCAGAACAGGGCTTTCACCAAGACTATGGAGGAGCAATCAGCTCTGTTGAGAACCATTAGTCATCAACTTGAAAATTTAAACAAGGCTATTCCTGAATTGCAAGCTAAGGTTTTCAAAGCTGAAACTGATATTTCATTGTCTAATGTGCAATCTTCTTTGGTTAACAGAATGTCCGCTAAGTCTGATCTTTTTGCTACTGCTAATGCTATTCAAGTTGGAATTGATGAAAATGTTAGATTGTTAGCGGAATTGCATGCAAGGCGGGAAAGAGAAGATGAGATGGCTAGAGAGATGAAGGTATGTACCGTTACTACCTCTAATGATGTTGCTCCTAATGCTATCATTCCTCTTACCTTGATTGGTGTAGAGAAAACTCCCACTCCTTGTGTTAAAAAGCCTAAAACTGCCAAAACTTTTTCTCAAAAGAGTGCTGAAATTTTTCGGAGTGTAGGAGATGATAGCTCTACTTCTTTTAATGATTTTGATGTTGATGGCTGCAATATATCTGAAGTTATTTTGTTCTTGCAAAAGCTTGCTTTGACTCCCAATGCTAGTTCCTTAAATATTGCTTTTACTAAGGATATTACCAATGCTCTCATGAAAATTAGGGATGAAAAGTTGCAGCAAAAGGCTTCTGTTCCCAAGAAGTTAGAAGATGGCTGGGAACCCATCATTGATATGCATGTTAACGGTTTTGATTGCCATGCTTTATGTGATCTAGGTGCTAGTATTTCTATTATGCCTAGAAAGATTTATGACATGCTTGACTTACCACCTCTTGAAAAATGTTATTACGATGTTCCTATTGCTGATGTTGCTAAGAAGAAACCTTTGGGAAGGATTAATAATGTCCTTATTGTGATTAACAATAACCTTGTTCCCATAGATTTTCTCGTTATGGACGTTGAATGCCATGCTTCATCTCCTATTATTTTGGGAAGACCCTTTCTTCGAACTGTAGGTGCCATCATTGATATGAGGGAAGGCACTATAAAATATCAATTCCCACTAAAGAAAGGTATGGAACACTTCCCTAGGAAAATAAATAAATTACTTTTTGACTCTATTCTTAGAGCAAATTATGAGCTTGATGCTTCATCACTTGATGTTACTTGATTCGCAATTTTCTGTGCCTAGCTCAAAGGCGTTAAAGAAAAGCACTCTTGGGAGATAACCCAATGTTTTATTTTCAGTACTTTTTCTTTTATTTGAGTCTTGGAAGTCATTACTACTGTAATTTCCGCTCCTTATCCTTTTTACTTTATTGTTGTGCCAAGAGAAGCCTCTAATTCGAGTGAGGTAAGATTTGGGGATGTTGCTGTCCTGAAACTATTTTCGGTGCTGCACCGTAAAAAATCGTATACATCCTATGTATATCTTTTGGACCTGAGATTTCTTGTGCATATGGCCCAGGTTATATCCAAACTTTCGTTAGTTGAACACTTTTTGATTTGAGCAACAGAAAACCCCTCAAAAAGTCGGCCTTCGTCAGCTGTTCTGTTTTGACAGATTTCTGCCAATATTTGTGTTTGCCGCTTTATCGCTTTATTTTGAGTTCTTTTGATCACAGAACTTTTGGGGAAGTTGCTACAGTAGTATATGCTATATATGTGGTGGTTTTAGGTTGAAACCTGAAGCAAAATGAGGCTGATTATATGTTATGCTTGCACTAATGTTGCTAATAAAATTGTATTTAGTTTTGTATGAAAGAAGTTTTCAAGTGTAGGGATTGGAGAATGATGAGATGAGTTGAAGAATGGACAAAAGCTCAAGCTTGGGGATGCCCATGCATCACCCCAAGAAATATCCAAGAAGTACAAGCGTCAAAGCTTGGGGATGCCCCCGAGGCACCCCTTCTTCATCGGCAAAAATCAAGTCACCTTTCAAGACACTATATTTTTATTACTTCATGCACTATATGTTTTTCTTGGAGCGTCAGTTGTTTTAGTTTTCTTAGTTTGTTTAGTTTGTTTGCTACAATAAATGTTTGGACCCCAACAATTTTTTTTGGAGGAGATGTACCCGTTTTCATTTGCTAAGAACGCTCTACTTTTCACTCTTATCAAAAACCGAGTGTTCTTCTTTTTCCGCTACTACTTTTGGTTTTCGTTTTTGCCTTGATTTGTGTTCAGACCTTGTCATATCTTTTCATCAAGGTGTATTTTTGCCTCTGATCTTTATTGGTTTTCATCAAAAGAGGTGTTTATAAAAATTTAAATGGTGTTGGAAAAAAGAAAAAGCTTTATGCAAAAAAGTGGTACAAGAAGGAGCTTGTGTAGACTACGGCTTAGGCTTTTTCATGTCATGCTTGATGTCTTTTTGATAGTATGCTATTTTTTTGCTGTAGCATGACTTGTCTCAAATAACTGAGATTGCTTAATGAGCCTTTGAAAAAAATCATGCGTTGTTTTTATCGTTTGAAAGCATTATTTTGGTTTTCTCCTTGATGCTGTATTTGGGTTGACTTGGCGCATGCTCACACATGTTAGACTCTTACAAAGTCGCCAATAGCCTCTATGATTATTTATTTTTTGACTTTTGATGCCATCTTATGCTTCTTTTAATGTCGCTTTGCATGATTATGGCCATTATTGCTCTCTTAGTTGGTCGCTCCTAGTCTTTTGCTAGCCCTCGCCTTGTACTGAGTATGAGCTCTATTCGTGCATCCAACTCCTAAAAACCAAATTTGCCAAACTGTCCACCATACATACCTACTAGAAATTTGCTATTCCAAGTAAATTTGACTTGCTTTTATCTTCTCTTCAAATTAAACTCTTACCAGTGTTATGCGAAAATTGGTCAGTAAAGCTCTCATGAACCGGAAGGCACACTTTACTTTTTCCTGTTCTTAAAAATTTGACATTGTGGTCTTTTATGTTGAGTTGTTATGCTTGCAAGTTGTAAGTTGGATACTAGCCCAACCATGCTGTCATGGGGCAAGCTTTCAACATTGCACTTCTTATTTGAGTTGATATCGTGATCTTTTGTTTATGGATGCCCACGGTGTGAAATGAATTGGGAATCTTGTGGGGATCATGGAGTTTGTATATGTGTTAGGGAAACGTCTGGGCAGCCAATCTAAGCCATGCATAATTCATGGTGGAAATTTGCAGCATACCCATAGTGGACATTCGACGACGCATCTCAAAATAAAAGGCTATACAAATGGTAAATAAAAGAGATGTCGAGGTATTCATTGTCTGCTTGTCCTGTCATTTTGATGTGGGCTTGTTCCATGTCATCGGGCACGGAGGTACCCCGTTGGCGGTTTTCGATGATACATATATACTTACAATAACAAGAGCCTTGCTTGGGACTCTAAGTTGAGTAGCATGAGGTTTGGGTACTTGTATTCACGGGACACGAGGTTTTCGACTTATGATTTGTTAAGCATATGCATCATAATTGTTCTCGCATTAACTCTAACCATTCAAGATGCTTATGATGGGGGCAATAAGAGCTCAAAGCCGGTAAGTACCATAATTTTTGAAGGTTATAAAACTTGCAATCACTGCTTCCCTCCGCGAAGGGCCTTTCTTCTACTTTTTATGTTGAGTCACCACCTTTTTTCTTTATGCACCATAAGAGAGCAAAGTTGTCATTCTTAGTATAATGTGCATTGTCCGAAAGTTTTCATTGATTGATTCATATTGTTGGTTTCACTTGTTCTCAAATTATTTGTATCTAGTCGCCCTCTTAAACTTGAAGGTCTCCTATGCATTTATGTTTTGCTCTCTTTGAAGGACAAGCTGAAAACCATTTGTATGTTTTTCCTGATGATTTGAACACATGTTTGACTTTCATTGTTTCATTTTCATGATCTTTTGTTTGTGTTCATTTTCATGTTTACAACATGGTTGCTAAGTTCTTATTGTCAAGATTATATCTTCATGCCCATGTTTTAAGTTCTTATGATCCCAGTTCACAAATGCTTACATATATGATCAAGATTGTGTAGGTGCATGTCACCTCAAAAATTATTCTTTTGTTATCACTTACCTACTCAAGGACGAACAGGAGTTAAGCTTGGGGATGCTTGATACGTCTCCAACGTATCTATAATTTTTGATGCTCCATGCTTGTTTTTACACCATTTGCCTACTGTTTCGTTACACTTCGTGGCACTTTTGTGCATTTTCTGGAACTAACCTATTAACAAGTCGCCACAGTGCCAGTTCCTGTTTTCTGCTATTTTTGCGTTTCAGAAGTGATACACAGGAAATATTCTCGGAATTGGACGAAACAAGTTCCTGAAGTCTTATTTTTCCTGGAAGCTTCAAGAGATCCAAAGAGGAGACAGAGTGGGGCCACGAGGGGGCCACACACCAGGGCGGCGCAGCCCAGGCCCTGGCCGCGCCCCCTACGTGTGAGACCGCCTCGGTCCACTTCTGACGATGCCCCTTCGCCTATAAAGACCCCCCGATGGAAAAAACCAAAGGACCCGATCAATTTTCCAGAACACATTGTGATCCACTACCGCCATCGACCCAAAGATCGGGAGGGTCTAGAAGCTCTTCCCAGCACCCTGCCGGAGAGGGGAATCGCCACCAGAGGTCTTCTTCATCGCCATGCTTGCCTCCGGAGCAATGAGTGAGTAGTCTACCTTGGACTATGGGTCCACAGCAGTAGCTAGATGGTTGTCTCCTCCACCATGTGCTTCATGTTTAGATCTCATGAGCTGCCCTACATGATTGAGATCACCGTTATGTAATTCTACATGTTTGGTTTGTTGGGATCCGATGAATATTGGTGTTATGATTGAGTTGCTATACTGAAATATATCTTATGTTATCTCTATGTTGTTTATGATCTTGCATGCTCTCCGTTGTTAGTAGCTATCTTGGCTGAGTAGTTGCTAGTGACTCCAAGAGGGGGTATTTATGCTCGATAGTGGGTTCATGCCTCTATTTAACCTGGGGGAGTGACAGAAACCTCTAAGGTTGTAGATGTGCTGTTGCTACTAGGGAGAAAACAACATTCATATGCTCAAGGGCATATGCTTTGTTTACATTACACACTTTGCTTAATGCAATTATCTGTTGTTCGCAACTTAATACTTGTGGAGTTCTCGGATTGATTCGCCACAAGTGGATTATTAGTCATAGATGCAGTTGGATGGCGGTCTATGTATTTTGTTGTAATGCCCAGAGTAAATCGCATAGTGATCTTCTTGACATATCACGTTATCTTTATTCTATCAATTGCCCAATTATAATTTGTTTACCCAGCATGTGTTATTTATCTTATGGAGAGACACCACTAGTGAACTGTGGACCCTGGTCCTATTTCCATTATATTGCTATCACCTGTTTACTTTACTCGCACTGTTTACTTTACTCGCATACTTCTACTGTTTTCCACTCGATACGCTCATAACCTTTGTTTCAAGCAAACCGGTGAGATTGACAACCTCATCGCAAGTTGAGAACAAAGTACTTGGTTGTGTTTGTGTGCAGGTTCCACGTTGCAGCTAGCAAAGCAAGCTTGGACGAGGCACCATATATAAATTGTCCGAAGCTGTCGCTAAGCCAGTCCGCATCACCTTCAGTCGTATTGTCTGCTCTTCTCCTGAACGATTAAACCTTGGTTTTTTAACCGAGGGAAAATCTTGCTGCTATATTCATCACACCTTCCTCTTGGGGTTCCCAACTGGCAGGTTATTTACTTCATCAACTCGGTAGTATCACCTGGTTCTGGCAAAGCCATGGCCGCACCTCATCCTCGACGGCTCGGACTGCATCGACTTTGGCATTGCTCTCCTCGACGACTGCCTCAACACGTCTCCGTCCTTCTACGGCGCCCTACGCGCCTGCGGCTTTATCTGCGGTTACCTCGTCATCGGCACTCGCCACGACATCGACCACGGCGACCCCTCGCACAGCTACCTCGACCAAGGTTGCAGCACCCACTGCTCTCGGCTCCCTCGACATCGGCACAAGGGCTACCACCTCGCCTGAGATCCTCACTAGCATTCTCTACAGTCCAAGCTTCTGTGACGTGACACCGTCCATGACGTTCCTGCTACCACTGCGGGGGGAGATGTCTGCGCACTAGTCTACTTCGGGTTCTCTCCAGTCTGACCGTTCGCGACGCTCCAGTTGTTCACGACGCTACCGCTACGACTGCGGGGGGATGTTTGAGTATACATGTTGTACACGGCTAGATTATGATAGAGATAGGATACATGTCTTGTACTCTAAGTCTATGCCTTGTCTTGTACTCCAAGTTGGTCTATTGTACGTCCATATATACTCGCCCGAGAGGCTCAATAATACATCCACCATATTCCGCCATACCTCTCTCCCTCTACCCTTCTACAGTAAGAACCCCATTGCTAGTCGTTGACAAAGACAACCACCCCTCAAAACCAATTTTTATCTCTCTGTTTTACAAATAAAAAGCTCTAGCACATGTTTAATCACTGCTTCCCTCTGCGAAGGGCCTTTCTTTTACTTTTATGTTGAGTCACCACCTTCTACCTTTATGCACTGTCTAAGAGAGCATAGTTGCCATTCTAAGTTTAATGTGCATAATTCCAAAGTTTATCATTGATTGATTCATGATTATGGTTTCATATGTTCTTAAATTATTTGTATCTAGTCGCCCTTTTAAACTTGAAGGTGTCCTACGCATTTATGTTTGGCTATTCTATGAAGGACAAGCTGAAAACCATTTGCTATGTTTTTCCATATGATTTGAACACACATTTGAATTCATTGTTTCATTGTTCATGATCTTTCGTTTGTGTTTCTTTTCATGTTATAACATGGTTGCTAAGTTTTTATTGTCAAGATTATGTCTTTTGTGCCCATGTTTTAAGTTCTTTGATCCCAGCACTCAATGCTTACATAGATGATCAAGATTGTGATGGTGCATGTCATCACAAAAATTATTCTTTTGTTATCACTTACCTACTCGAGGACAAGCAGGAGTTAAGCTTGGGGAAGCTTGATACATCTCAAACGTATCTATAATTTTTGATGCTTCATGCTTGTTCTTACACCATTTGCTTTGAGTTTTGTTACACTTCGTGGCATTTTTTATGCATTTTCCGGAACTAACCTATTAACAAGATGCCACAGTGCCAGTTCCCTGTTTTCTGCTGTTTTTGTGTTTCAGAAAAGTTACACAGGAAATATTCTCAGAATTGGACGAAACAAAAGCCGAACCTCCTATTTTTACCGAAGCTTCGCGAAGACCGAAGATGAGACAGAGGGGGGGTAGGGGCCAGCCTCACCACCAGGGGGCACGGCCCAGCCCCTGGCCACGCCCACTTGTGGTGAGATCACCTGGTCCCACTTCTAACGCTGCCCCTTCGCCTATAAAGTCCCCTCGACGGGAAAAACCTAAGGGACGGATCGTTTTTTCTCAAAACATACTGCAAGCCGCCACCGCCATCGAAACGAGATCGGGAGGATCCAGGAGCTCTTCCTGGCACCCTGCCGGAGGCCTTCTCCACCACCATGGTCACCTCCGGAGTGATGTGTGAGTAGTCTACCTTGGACTACGGGTCCATAGCAGTAGCTAGATGGTTGTCTTCTCCACCATGTGCTTCATGTTTAGATCTTGTGAGCTGCCCTACATGATCAAGATCATATTTATGTAATCATACATGTTGTGTTTTTTGGGATCCAATGAGTATTGGTACTATGTTAAGTTGATGTGCTGAATTATATATCTTATGTTATCTCTATGTTGTTTATGATCTTGCATGCTTTCCGTTGCTAGTAGCTATCTTGGCCGAGTAGATGCTAGTGACTCCAAGAGGGAGTATTTATGCTAGATAGTTGGGTTCATGCCTCTATTTAATCTGGGGGAGTGACAGAAACCTCTAAGGTTGTAGATGTGATATTGTCACTAGGGGGAAAACAACATTCTTGTGTCCAAGGACATTTGCTTTGTTTACTTTACGCACTTTGCTTAATGCAGGTATCCGTTGTTCACAACTTAATACTCAAGGGGTACTCGGACGACTCCCCGCGAGTGGATTATTAGTCATAGATGCAGTTGTATTACGGTCTATGTATTTTGTCGTAATGCCTAGAGTGAATCTCATAGTGATCCTCATGACATATGTATGTTATCTTTACTCTATCAATTGCCCACCTGTAATTTGTTTACCCAGCATGTTATTATTTATCTTATGGAGAGACGCCACTAGTGAACTGTGGACCCCGATCCAATTTCCTTTACATAGCTTTACCGTTTTACTATTACTCGCTCTGTTTACTTTCTTGCATTACAATTATCCTTTTACCACTTGATACGCTAAATCCTTTGTTTACAGCAAACCGGTGAGATTGACAACCTCATCGTAAGTAGGGAGCAAAGTTCTTGGTTGTGTTGTGTGCAGGTTTCACGTTGCTGCTAGGTGAAGAAGCTCCTACGTCAACTACGCACCAGCAAGTTTTCTGGCGCCATTGTCCGGAGTGTCGGGAAGCTAGCAAGCATCACCTTCTGAAGTTTGGCTTTCTCCTACTGGTTTGATAAACCTTGGTTTCACAACTGAGGGAAGACTTGCTACTGTGCTCATCATACCTTCCTCTTGGAGTTCCCAACGGGCTGTACTTACACGCCATCTATTTGTCAAGCATATAACTCGTATTTGTTCTCACATTAACCTTAACCATTCAAGATGCCAATGATAGGGGCAATGAGAGCTCAAAGCTAATATGTACCATAATTTTTGGAAGCTCTATAAAACTTGAAATCCCTACTTCGCTCTGCGAAGGGCCTTTCTTTTTACTTTTATGCTGAGTCTTCATCTTCTATCCTGATGCACCAATTAAGAGAGCATAGTTGTCATTCTGAGTATAATGTGCATAGTCCCAAAATTTATTATTGATTGATTCATGATTATGGTATTGCTTGTTCTCAAATTATTTGTATCTAGTCACCATTTGAACTTTGAAGGTGTCCTATGCATTTATGTTTTGCTATTCCATGAAGGACCAGCTGAATACCACTTTGCTACTCTATGCTCAAAACAAACAAACAAATTTCAGTGCATTATTATTCATGATCTTTTGTTTATGTTGCTTTTCATGTTGTAACATGGTTGCTAAGTTCTATTGTTAGAAATATATCTTTTGTGCCTATATTTAGAGTACTTTGATCTCAGCTTGCAATGCTTTACAATACCTTGATCAAGATCGTGTTGGCTGCATATTACCTCAAAAATTATTTTTGTTATCACTTACCTACTCGAGGACGAGCAGGAGTTAAGCTTGGGGATGCTGATACATTGCAAACGTATCTATAATTTTTTATGCTCCATGCTTGTTTTACACCAATTGCTTTATGTTTTGTTTACACCTCGTGGTGTTTTTATGTATTTTTTGGAACTAACTTACTAATAAGATGCCACAGTGTCAGTTCCTGTTTTCTGCTATTTTTGTATTTCAGAAAAGTTATGCAGGAAATATTCTCGAAACTGGACAAACGAAAGCCAAACCTCCTATTTTTCCCGACACGAAGACGGAGTCCAAAGCAGAGACGGAGGAGGCCTAGGAGGCAGCCACACCATAGGGCGGCGCGCCCCCTGGCCGTGCCACCGTGTGATGTGGGCTCCTCTCGCACCCTCTGACATCGCCCTTCCGCCTGTATATTCCCTCCGATGCGAAAACCCTAAATCAATCGGCCTCCGTCCACAAAAAGTTCTGCAGCGCTGCCACCATCGAAGACCAATTTTGGGGGACAGAAGTCTCTGTTCCGGCACCCTGCCGGATGGGGAATTGCCCACGGAGCCATCTCCATCGACTCCACCGCCATCTTCATCACCGTTGCTGACTCCCATGATGAGGAGGGAGTAGTTCTCCCCCGAGGCTGAGGGCTCTACCGGTAGCTATGTGTTCATCTCTCTCTCCCATGGTGTGATCTTTATGTGATCATGAGCTTTGTAATCTAGTTGAATGAGTAGATGTTACCCTTCATCTATTATGCTACTCAAGTGCTTTTATTAATGTAATCTCCGGACACACCTTGTCCCATGATGTGAAGGTGACAGTGTGCGCATTATGTGTGGCTCTTAGGCTAAAGATTACAGTAATATTTATCATGAGTTGTGATTTGAGTTGGATGTCTCTATGAAATTGTGGTGTTTGTTTGGAACCGTATAGTGCACTCAAGGTGATAGTGTGTCTAGATTGGGGAATGGAAACTTTAAGTAGTGCTATTATAGCCCTACGCCGTGAATTAGTGTTCGTTGTCCAACCGAAGAGTAGTTCAGGGTAGCATAGTGAAGAAAGATATTTATGTGTTCAATTATGTTATCATTGTTGAGAGTGTCCACTAGTGAAAGTATGATCCCTAGGCCTTGTTTCTAAGCATTGAAACATCATTTACGACCAGTTCTGCTACATGTTTGCTTCCAGCGATTTTTATTTCAGATTGCAATTACTAATTATAATCATCCATATTACTTGTATTTCACTATCTCTTTGCCGAACTAGTGCACCTATACACCTAACAAGTGTATTGGGTGTGTTGGGGACACAAGGGACTTCTTGTAACTTAATTGCAGGATTGCTTGAGAGGGATATCTTTGACCTCTTCCTCCCTGAGTTCGATAAACCTTGGGTGATTCACTTAAGGGAACCTTGCTACTGTTCTACAAACCTCCGCACTTGGAGGCCAAACACTGTCTACAAGAAAAGAAGCATGCGTAGACATCAGTCGGCGGCACCGTGCTCGAGAGTCGACAGCGCGCCGTGCTCGGGCGTCAGCGGCGCGGGCGATCGGCATGGCAGTGGCGCGGGGGGGGGGGGGGTCTGGGCGCGGGCGGCTGATACGTCTCCAACGTATCCATAATTTTTGATGCTCCATGCTTGTTTTTACACCATTTGCTTAGTGTTTCATTACACTTCGTGGCACTTTTATGCATTTTCCGGAACTAACCTACTAACAAGTCGCCACAGTGTCAGTTCCCTATTTTATGCTGTTTTTGTGTTTCCGAAAAGCTACACAGGAAATATTCTCAGAATGGGACGAAACCAAAGCAAGTCGCCCAGAATTTTACCGAAGCTTCCAGAGAACCGAAGAGGAGACGGAGTGGGGCCACGAGGGGCCCTCACACCAGGGCAGCGCGGCCAGGGGCTGGGCCGCGCCCCCTATGTGTGAGACCGCCTCGGTCCACTTCTGACGATGCCCCTTCGCCTATAAAGACCCCCCGATGAGAAAAACGTAAGCCCCGATCAGATTTCCAGAACACATCGCGATCCGCCGCCACTGTCGACCCGAAGATCGGGAGGGTCCAGAAGCTCTTCTCGGCACCCTGTCGGAGAGGGGAATCACCACCGGAGGTCTTCTTCATCGCCATGCTTGCCTCCGGAGCGATGAGTGAGTAGTCTACCTTGGACTATGGGTCCATAACAGTAGCTAGATGGTTGTCTTCTCCACCATGTGCTTCATGTTTAGATCTCATGAGCTGCCCTACATGATTTGATCACCGTTATGTAATTCTACATGTTTGGTTTGTTGGGATCCAATGAATATTGGTGTTATGCTTGAGTTGAAGTACTGAAATTTATCTTATGTTATCTCTATGTTGTTTATGATCTTGCATGCTCTCCGTTGTTAGTAGCTATCTTGGCCGAGTAGTTGCTAGTGACTTCAAGAGGGGGTATTTATGCTCGATAGTGGGTTCATGCCTCTATTTAATCTGGGGGAGTGACAGAAACCTCTAAGGTTGTAGATGTGCTATTGCTACTAGGGGGAAAACAACATTCATATGCTCGAGGGCATATGCTTTGTTTACATTACACACTTTGCTTAATGCAATTATCTGTTGTTCGCAACTTAATACTCATGGGGTGTTCGGACGATATCCCCGTGAGTGGATTATTAGTCATAGATGCAGTTGGATGGCGGTCTATGTATCTTGTTGTAATGGCCAGAGTAAATCTCATAGTGATCCTCTCATCATATGCACGTTGTCTTTATTCTATCAATTGCCCAACTGTAATTCGTTTACCTAGCTTGTATTATTTTATCTATGGAGAAACACCGCTAGTGAACTGTGGACCCCAGTCCTATTTCCTTTATATTGCTATCACCTGTTTACTTTACTCACACTGTTTACTTTACTCGCATATTACTATTGCTTTCCACTCGATACGCTCATACCCTTTGTTTCAAGCAAACCGGTGAGATTGACAACCTCATCGTAAGTTGGGAGCAAACTTTGGTTGTGTTGTGTGCAGGTTCCACGTTGCCGCTCGCAAAGCAAAGCTTGGACGAGGCGCCTTATAAATTGTCCAGAGCTATCGCAAGCTAGCAGGCATCACCTTCAGTCATTTGACTATCTGATACTGGATTGATAACCTTGGTTTCTTACTGAGGGAAAAACTTGCTGCTATATTCATCACACCTTGCTCTTGGGGTTTTCCAACTGGCCGGTCATTTACTTCATTAATTTCACACACCATCACCGTGGCATCAACAAGTTTTTCTGGCGCCGTTGCCGGGGAGGAAGAAGACTTCTGCGAGGGGAGTTTTCACACGCACATTCTTTACTTTGTTTTATTATTTTGCTTTACTTTATTTTACTTGCATCGTTTTATCAAAAACCCAAAAAAATTAGAATCCTTGGTAGTTGTTATTTCTTTACTTCTAGTTCATTATGTTGTTCCCTAGGTACGTTTTGGAGGACCTCTCAGTAGGTAGTGGTTCGATTATTGGCAAAACTAACATTGAGGAGTTCTTTAATCACATTAGTATGCATAAGGAAGTTGAGGAAAAGTCTTTGGTTGAGCTTTCTCCTAGTATTGAAGTTGCTTCTGCTTATTTAATTCACATGTTGGAAGCTAGGTTTGCTAGCCTTAACCCTTTTATACAACACATGTTCCTTAAGCTTCATGAAATTGAGGATCCTGAAAAGAAAGCTTTTATCTTGGAAACTTTGTGCTTATAATTTAGAGATGTTGCTATTGAAGCTAGGAAAGTTCTTAAGCGTTTTAATAAGCTGGGTTCACCTATAAAGGTTATTAGTACAAACAATGAGGGAACCGAGATACCTATACCTAGCAATCTCTTGGGATTGTATGAAGCTTTTGAAAATAATTTTGATTGGATCTGTCCCAAAAATCTTTTTAGTGATTTGAGTGAACCAAAGCGTGATCACAAAGGGTCTTCAAAAACTTATGTTTATGAAATACAATGCCTTATTGAGAAGACCTCTTCAATGGATCTTAATGATTCTCTTGATGTTACTTGATTCGCAATTTTCTGCGCCTAGCTCAAAGGCGTTAAAGAAAAGCACTCTTGGGAGATAACCCAATGTTTTTATATTCAGTTCTTTTTCTTTTATTTGAGTCTTGGAAGTTATTACTACTGTGATGACCTCTCCTTATCCTTTTTATTTCATTTTTGTGCCAAGAGAAGCCTCTAATTTGAGTGAGGTAAGATTTGGGGATGTTGCTGTCCTGAAACAGTTTTCGGTGCAGCACCGTAAACATTCGTGAAAATTATCTGTATATCTTTTGGACCTGAAATTTCTTGTGCATATGTCCCAGGTTATATCCAAACTTTCATTAGTTGAACACTTTTTGATTTGAGCAACAGAAAACCCCTTAATAATTTGACCTTTGTCAGCTGTTCTGTTTTGACAGATTTCTGCCAATATTTGTGTTTGCCGCTTTATCGCTTTCTTTTTGAGTTCTTTTGATCACGGAAGTTTTGGGGAAGTTACTACAGTAGTATATGCTTTATATGTGGTGGTTTTAGGTTGAAACCTGAAGCAAAAGAGGTTGATTCTATGTTATGCTTACACTAATGTTGCTAATAAATTTGTGTTTAGTTTTGTATGAAGGAAGTTTTCAAGTGTAGGGATCGGAGAGTGATGAGATGAGTTGAAGAACGGAAAAAAGCTCAAGCTTGGGGATGCCCATGCTTCACCCCAAGAAATATCCAAGAAGTACAAGCGTCAAAGCTTGGGGATGCCCCCGAGGCACCCCTTCTTCATCGGTAAAAATTAGGTCACCTTTCAAGACACTATATTTTTATTGCTTCATGCATTATGCATTTTTTCTTGGAGCGTCAGTTGTTTTTAGTTTTCAGTTTAGTTTAGTTTAGTTTAGTTTGCTGCAATAAATGGTTGGACCCCAACAAATTTCCTTTGGAGAAGTTGCCTTGCTTTTCATTTGCCAAGAACACTCCATTTTTCATTCTTATAATTTCAAGAGTGTTCTCTTTTTCTAGAACTGCGTTTAGCTTTTGATTTTTGCCTTGATTTGTGTTTTGATCTTGTTATATCTTTTCATTAAGGTGAATTTTTGCCTCTGATCTTTATTGGTTTTCATCAAAAGAGGTGTTTATAATTTTTTTGAATGGTGTTGGAAAAGAGAAAAAGCTTTATGCAAAAAAGTGGTACAAGAAGGAGCTTGTGTAAACTGCGGCTTAGGCTTTTGCATGTCGTGCTTGATGTCTTTTTGATAGTATGCTTAGTGGTTTTGCTATAGCATGACTTGTCTCAAATAACTGAGATTGCTTAATGAGCCTTTGAAAAAATCATGCGTTGTTTTTATCGTTTGGAAGCATTATTTTGGTTTTCTCCTTGATGCTTTATTTGGGTTGACTTGGCGCATGCTCACACATGTTAGACTCATACAAAGTCGCCAATAGCCTCTATGATCATTTAGTTTTTGACTTTTGATGCCATCTTATGCTTCTTTTAATGTCGCTTTGTCGCTTTACATGATTATGGCCGTTATTGCTCTCTTAGTTAGTCGCTCCCAGTCTTTTGCTAGCCCTCGCCTTGTACTGAGTATGAGCTCTATTCGTGCATCCAACTCCTAAAAACCAAAGTTTGCCAAAGTGTCCACCATACATACCTACTAGCAATTTGCTATTCCAAAGTACATTTGACTTGATTTTATCTACTCTTCAAATTAAACTCTTACCAGTGTTATGCGAAAATTGGTCAGTAAAGCTCTCATGAACCAGATGGCACACTTTATTTTTCTCGTTCTTAAAATTTTGACATTGTGGTCTCTTATGTTGAGTTGTTATGCTTGCAAGTTGTAAGTTGGAGATTAGCCCAACCATGCCGTCATGGGGCAAGCTTTCAACATTACACTTCTCATTTGAGTTGATATCGTGATCTTTTGTTTACGGATACTCGCAGTGTGAAATGAATTGGGAATCTTGCCGGATCATGGAGTTTGTATATGTGTTAGGGAAACGCCTGTGCTGCCAATCTAAGCCATGAATAATTCATGGTGGAAATTTGTAGCATGCCCATAGTGGACATTCGGCGACGCATCTCAAAATAAAAAGCTATACAAATGGTAAATAAAAGAGATGTCGAGGTGTTCCTTGTCTGCTAGTCCTGTCATTTTGATGTGGGCTTGTTCCATGTCATCGGGCACGGAGGTACCCCATTGGTGATTCTCGATGATACGTATATACTTACAATGACAAGAGCTTGCTTGGGACTCTAAGTAAAGTAGCATGAGGTTTGGGTACTCGTATTCACGGGACCCGAGGTTTTCAACTTATGATTTGTTAAGCATATGCAGCATGAGTGTTCTCACATTAACTTTAACCATTCAAGATGCTTATGATGGGGGCAATGAGAGCTCAAAGCCGGTAAGTACCATAATTTTGGAAGGTCTATAAAACTTGCAATCACTGCTTCCCTCCGCGAAGGGCCATTCTTTTACTTTTATGTTGAGTCACCACCTTCTATCTTTATGCACCATTAAGAGAGCATAGTTGTCATTCTTAGTATAATGTGCATTGTTCCAAAGTTTTCATTGATTGATTCATATTGTTGGTTTCACTTGTTCTTAAATTATTTATATCTAGTCGCCCTCTTAAACTTGAAGGTGTCCTATGCATTTATGTTTTGCTCTCCATGAAGGACAAGCTGAAAACCATTTGTATGTTTTTCCTTATGATTTGAATACACGTTTGACTTTCATTGTTTCATTTTCATGATCTTTTGTTTGTGTTCATTTTCATGTTATAACATGGCTGCTAAGTTTCTTCTATCAAGATCATGTCTTTCATGCCCATGTTTTAAGTTCTTTTGATCCCAGCGCACAACGCTTACATATATGATCAAGATTGTGTAGGTGCATGTCACCTCAAAAATTATTTCTTTTGTTATCACTTACCTACTCAAGGATGAGCATGAGTTAAGCTTGGGGATGCTGATATGTCTCCAACGTATCCATAATTTTTGATGCTCCATGCTTGTTTTTACACCATTTGCTTAGTGTTTTGTTACACTTCGTGGCACTTTTATGCATTTTCCGGAACTAACCTACTAACAAGTCGCCACAGTGCCAGTTCCCTGTTTTCTGCTGTTTTTGTGTTTCAGAAAAGCTACACAGGAAATATTCTCGGAATTGGATGAAACCAAAGCCAGTCGCCCATAATTTTACCGAAGCTTCCAGAGAACCGAAGAGGAGACGGAGTGGGGCCATGAGGGGCTCTTACACCAGGGCGGCGCGGCCAGGGGCTGGGCCGCGCCCCCTATGTGTGAGACCGCCTCGGTCCACTTCTGATGATGCCCCTTCGCCTATAAAGACCCCCTGACGAGAAAAACCTAAGCCCTGATCAGTTTTCCAGAACACATCGCGATCCACCGCCGCCGTCGACCCGAAGATCGGGAGGGTCCAGAAGCTCTTCCCGGCACCCTGCCGGAGAGGGGAATCGCCACTGGAGGTCTTCTTCATCGCCATGCTTGCCTCCGGAGCGATGAGTGAGTAGTCTACCTTGGACTATGGGTCCATAGCAGTAGCTAGATGGTTGTCTTCTCCACCATGTGCTTCATGTTCAGATCTCATGAGCTGCCCTACATGATTGAGATCACTGTTATGCAATTCTACATGTTTGGTTTGTTGGGATCCGATGAATATTGGTGTTCTGCTTGAGTTGAAGTACTAAACTTTATCTTATGTTATCTCTATGTTGTTTATGATCTTGTATGCTCTCCGTTGTTAGTAGCTATCTTGGCCGAGTAGTTGCTAGTGACTCCAAGAGGGGGTATTTATGCTCGATAGTGGGTTCATGCCTCTATTTAATCTAGGGGAGTGACAGAAACCTCTAAGGTTGTAGATGTGCTGTTGCTACTAGGGGGAAAACAACATTCATATGCTCGAGGGCATATGCTTTGTTTACATTACACACTTTGCTTAATGCAATTATCTGTTGTTCACAACTTAATACTCATGGGGTGTTCGGACGATATTCCCGTGAGTGGATTATTAGTCATAGATGCAGTTGGATGGTGGTCTATGTATCTTGTTGTAATGCTCAGAGTAAATCTCATAGTGATCCTCTCATCATATGCACATTGTCTTTATTCTATCAATTGCCCAACTGTAATTCGTTTACCCAGCTTGTATTATTTTATCTATGGAGAGACACCGCTAGTGAACTGTGGACCCTGGTCCTATTTCCTTTATATTGCTATCACCTGTTTACTTTACTTGCACTGTTTACTTTACTCGCATATTACTATTGCTTTCCACTCGATATGCTCATACCCTTTGTTTCAAGCAAACCGGTGAGATTGACAACCTCATTGTAAGTTGGGAGCAAAGTATTTGGTTGTGTTGTGTGCAGGTTCCACGTTGCCGCTCGCAAAGCAAAGCTTGGACGAGGCGCCCTATAAATTGTCCGGAGCTGTCGCAAGCTAGCGGGCATCACCTTCAGTCGTTTGTCTGCCTCCTACTGGATTGATAACCTTGGTTTCTTACTGAGGGAAAAACTTGCTGCTATATTCATCACACCTTGCTCTTGGGGTTTTCCAACTGGCCGGTCATTTACTTCATTAATTTCACACACCATAACCGCGCCATCAGCGACGCGAGGGTGGCGACGATGGCGCGAAAATTTGGCAGCCTAATGGCGTTGCGAGTGATACTAGCGCGGTCCTTAGTAGTTTTTGATGGGGGGAGGAAGGAGAAGACGTTATTTATACCAGCGAGACTTTAGCACCGGTTGGTGGCTTCAACCAGTGCTAAAGGGTCTTTAGCACCGATTGAAGCCACCAACCGGTGCTAAAGCTCCAACCTTTAGCACCGATCGATGGCTTCAACCGGTGCTAAAGGTGCCTTTCGGCTGGCAACTGCACAGCCATCCCTTTAGCACCGGTTTGAACCACGAACCGGTGCTAAAGGGTCATTTGAAATGTTTTTTAAATTTTCTATTGTTCCCGCCTATTTCCATATTGAAGCTATTATCAACATTCCATAATATTTTGTAAAATAATTAAAAATCAGAAAAATACATATAGCATATCAAAATGTTTATTAAAAAATATCTATGAAACATCAACACATTGAAATGCTAAAAATTATTTTGCTAAAATTAGTAGGCTTGCAAACATTTTAAAATCGATAGGAGCCCGCCAGGTTTGAACTACAGGTATATGATATAATGATATAATTCTCATGATTTTTTGTAAAAATCAATTTTATGTTCACAATATGTTGTTTTATCAGAGATCCACCACAAGTATAGCGAGACTCAACCCCGGGCTATGAATCTTCATGCCACCATTTTGAATAGAATTTCAAACAGGTATAATAATTTCAAAACAATCCAAACAATGTGAAACCTTTGCATGGTGTCATATTATGTGTTATAGTTGCAAGGAAAAATATTAAACTTGGAAAATTGCAAACATCACAAAAAATCTTCACAAAACGAGCTATCATGTTAGATGTTTCATGGCTTTTAGGCCAAATGACCAATGTTATGGCTAGAATCGTGGCATAGTTTGTGATAATGTGCCCATATTGTGCAAACATGTGCATCTTGGGATTGCTTACGATGTTGCAGAAGGAAGTTTCCCTTTTTTAGATACCAAAAACAAGGTTTTTTTGTGAAGCAATGATACGTCTCAAACGTATCTATAATTTTTTATGCTCCATGCTTGTTCTTACACTATTTGCTTAGTATTTTGTTACACTTCGTGGCGTTTTTATGCATTTTCCGGAACTAACCTATTAACAAGATGCCACAGTGCCAGTTCCCTGTTTTCTGCTCTTTTTGTGTTTCAGAAAAGTTATACAGGAAATATTCTTGGAATTGGACGAAACAAAAGCCGAACGTCCCAATATTTAACGAAGCTTCCAGAAGACCGAAGAGGAGACGGAGAGGGGCCAGGGGCTAGCCTCACCACCAGGGGGCGTGGCCCAGCCCCTGGCCGTGCTGCCCTATGGTGAGGGCACCCTGGTCCACTTCTGACGCTGCCCCTTCGCCTATAAAGACCCCCCAACGGGAAAAACCTAAAGGCCCGATCAATTTTCCAGAAACACATCGCGATCCGCCGCCATCATCGACCCGAGATCGGGAGGGTCCAGAATCACTTCCTGGCACCCTGTCGAAGAGGGGAATCGCCACCGGAGGTCTTCTTCATCGCCATGCTTGCCTCCGACGCGATGAGTGAGTAGTCTACCTTGGACTATGGGTCCATAGCAGTACCTAGATGGTTGTCTTCTCCACCATGTGCTTCATGTTTAGATCTCGTGAGCTGCCTTACATGATCGAGATCATCTTTGTGTAATTCTACATGTTGTTTTTGTTGGGATCCGATGAATATTGGTGTTATGTTTAGTTGATGTGCTGAATATTATCTTATGTTATCTCTATGTTGTTTATGATCTTGCATGCTCTCCATTCTTAGTAGCTATCTTGGCCAAGTAGATACTAGTGACTCCAAGAGGGGGTATTTATGCTCGATAGTTGGGTTCATGCCTCTATTTAATCTGGGGGAGTGACAGAAATCTCTAAGGTTGTAGATGTGTTGTTGCCACTAGGGAGAAAACAACATTCTTGTGTCCAAGGACATTCATTTTGTTTACATTACACACATTGCTTAATGCAGCTATCTGTTGTTTGCAACTTAATACTCATGGGGTGTTCGGGCGATATCCCCGTGAGTGGATTATTAGTCATAGATGCAGTTGGATGGCGGTCTATGTATTTTGTTGTAATGCCCAGAGTAAATCTCATAGTGATCCTCGTGACATATGCACGTTATTTTTATTCTATCAATTTCCCAACTGTAATTTATTTACCCAGCATGTTATTATTTATCTTATGGAGAGACACCACTAGTGAACTATGGACCCCAGTCCAATTTCCTTTACATTGTTACACCATTTTACTTTTACTCGCACTGTTTACTTTCTCGCATACTACTACTGTTTTCCACTCGATACGCTCAATCCTTTGTTTACAGCAAACCGGTGAGATTGACAACCTTATCGTAAGTTGGGAGCAAAGTTCTTGGTTGTATTGTGTGCAGGTTCCACGTTGTTGCTGGTGCAAAGCAAAGCCCTAGACGAGGCACCTTATAAATTGTCTAGAGCTGTCGCAAAGCTAGCAGACATCACCTTCTAAAGTATTACCTTTTTCCTACTGGTTTGATAAACCTCGGTTTCTTACTGAGGGAAAACTTGCTACTATGCTCATCATACCTTCCTCTTGGGGTTCCCAACTGGGTGGTTATCTGCCTGCATCAAGCTAATTTTTTGGCGCCGTTGCCGGGGAAAAAGAAGACTTCTGCAAGGGGAGTTTTGCATGCACATCCTTTACTTTGTTTTAGTTTTTCTTTACTTTATTTTTGCTTGCATCATTTTATCAAAAATACAAAAAAATTAGTTTCCTATTAGTTGTTATTTTGTACTTATTTGCTTTCAGCTTTGCTAGAATGGGTACTCATGAGAACACCAAGTTGTGTGACTTTACTAGCACTAATAATAGTGATTTTATCTGCACTCCTATTGCGCCACCTGCTCCTGCTGCAAATTTTTATGAAATTAAACCTGCTTTATTGAACCTTGTTATGAAAGAGCAATTTTCTGGTGCTAGTACTGATGATGCTGCAGCTCATCTCAACAATTTTGTTGAGCTATGTTTGATGGAGAAATATAAGGATGTAGAAGGTGATATTATTAAGCTTAAGTTGTTTCCTTTTTTTTGAGAGGAAAAGCTAAGGATTGGTTGCTATCTTTGCCTAGAAATAGTATTGATTCTTGGGCTAAGTGTAAGGATGCTTTTATTGGAAAATACTATCCTCCTACTAAGATTATAGTTTTGCATAGTGATATCATGAAGTTTAGACAGTTTGATAATGAACATGTTGCTCAAGCTTGGGAAAGAATGAAATCTATGATAAAGAATTGCCCTACTCATGGACTGACTACTTGGATGATTGTCCAAACTTTTTATGCAGGATTGAATTTTTCTTCAAGAAACCTATTGGATTCAGCTGCTAGAGGCACTTTTATGTCCTTACCTTGGGCGCCGCAACCAAGCTTCTTGACAACATGATGGTAAATTATTCTGAATGGCACTGAGAGAGCTCCACAAGGTAAGAAGGTAAATTCTGTTGAGGAAACCTCTTCCTTGAGTGATAAGATTGATGCTATCTTGCTTATGCTTTCTAATGATAGAACTCATGTAGATCCTAGTAATGTTCCTTTGGCCTCTTTGGTTGCTCAAGAAGAGCATGTTGATGTAAACTTCATTAGAAATAATAATTTTAATAACAATGCTTATAGGAACAATTTTGCTAGTAACAATTATAGGTCGTATCCTTCTACCAATGGTAATGGTTATGGTAACTCTTATGGTAATTCCTCCAATAACACTAGGGCCACGCCCTCTGAGCTTGAAGTCATGCTCAAGGAATTCATCGGTAAGCAAACTGCTTTTAACAAGTCTGTTGATGAAAAGTTAGGAAAAATTGATATTCTTGCTAGTAAAGTTGATAGCCTTGCTCTTGATGTTGAACTTGTGAAATTAAAAGTGTTGCCTAATGAGGTGAAGGAGAACAATACTTTTGCCACTGCTAATGCTATCCAAGTTAGAATTGATGAAAATGTTAGGATGTTACAAGAATTGCATGCCAGGTGGGAAAGAGAAGATGAGATGGCTAGAAAGATGAAGGTATGTACCATTACTACCTCTAATGATGTTGTCCCAAATGCTAGCAATCCTCTTACTTTGATTGGTGTAGAGAAAACTCCTACTCCTTGTGTTAAAAAGCCCAAAATTGCAAAAACTTTTTCTCAAAAGAGTGCTGAAATTTTTCAGAGTGTAGGAGATGATAGCTCTATTTCTTTCAATGATTTTGATGTTGATGGCTGCAATATATCTGAAGTTATTTTGTTCTTGCAAAAGCTTGCTTTGAGTCCTAATGCTAGTCCTATAAATGTTGCTTTTACTAAGCATATTACCAATGCTCTTATGAAAATTAGGGATGAAAAGTTGAAGCAAAAAGCTTCTATTCCCAAGAAGTTAGAAGATGGTTGGGAACCCATCATTGATATGCATGTTAATGGTTTTGATTGCCATGCTTTATGTGATCTAGGTGCTAGTATTTCTATTATCCCTAGAAAGATTTATGACATGCTTGATTTACCACCACTCGAAAAGTGTTATTATGATGTTCTTATTGCTGATGTTGCTAAGAAGAAACCTTTGGGAAGGATTAATGATGTTCTTATTATGGTTAAAAATAACCTTGTTCCCGTTGATTTTCTTGTTATGGATGTTGAATGCAATGCTTGATGTCCTATTATTTTGGGAAGACCCTTTCTTCGAACTGTAGGTGCCGTCATTGATATGAGGGAAGGCACCATCAAATATCAATTCCCACTCAAGAAAGGTATGGAACACTTCCCTAGAAAGAGAAATAAATTACTTTTTGACTCTATTCTTAGAGCAAATTATGAACTTGATGCTTCATCGCTTGATATTACTTGATTCGCACTTTCTGCGCCTAGCTCAAAGGCGTTAAAGAAAAGCACTCTTGGGAGATAACCCATTGTTTTACTTTTAGTTCTTTTTCTTTGAGTCTTCGAAGTTATTACTACTGTAATAACCGCTCCTTATCCTTTTTATTTTGTTGTTGTGCCAAGAGAAACCTCTAATTTGAGTGAGGTAAGATTTGGGGATGTTGCTGTCCTGAAACAGATTTTGGTGCTGCACCGTAAAAATTTGTGAAAATTCTCAGAATATCTTTTTGACCTGCAATTTATTGTGCATATGCCCTAGGTTATATCCAAACTTTCATTTGTTTTACACTTTTTGATTTGATAACAGAAAACCCTTGAAAAAATCGACCTTTGTTAGCTGTTCTGTTTTGATAGATTTCTGCCACTATTTGTGTTTGCCTCTGTATCGCTTTCTTTTTGAGTTCTTTTGATCACGGAAATTTTGGGGAATTTACTATAGTAGTATATGCTTTATATGTGGTGGTTTTGAGTTGAAATCTGAACCAAAAAGGGGGTTGATTCATTATTATGCTTACACTAATGTTGCTAATAGAATTGTGTTGAGTTTTGTATGAAGGAAGTTTTCAAGTGTAGGGATTGGAGAATGATGAGATGAGTTGAAGAATGGAAAAAAGCTTAAGCTTGGGGATGCCCACGCACCCCAAGAAATATCCAAGAGGTACAAGCATCAAAGCTTGGGGATGCCCCTGAGGCACCCCTTCTTCATCGGCAAAAATCAGGTCACCTTTCAACACACTATATTTTTATTGCTTCATGCATTATGCATTTTTCTTGGAGCGTCTTTACTTTAGTTTTCAGTTTTGTTTAGTTTTGTTTGCTGCAATAAGTGGTTGGACCCCAACAAATTTCTTTTGGAGAAGTTTCCTTGCTTTTCATTTGCCAAGAACACTCCGTTTTTCACTCTTATCGTTGAACGAGTGTTCTCTTTTTCTAGAACTGCGTTTATCTTTCATTTTTCGCCTTGAGTTTTGTTCAGATCTTGATATATCTTTGCATCAAGGTGTATTTTGACCTCTGGTCCATGTTGGTGTTCATCAGAAGAGTTGTTTCAAAAAGGTTCGAATGGTGTTAGAAAAGAGAAAAAGTTTTATGCAAAAAAGTGGTACAAAAAGGAGCTTGTTTAGACCGTGGCTTAGACTTTTGCATGTCGTTCTAGATATCGTTTTGATAGTATGCTTAGTGGTTTTGCTGTAGCATGACTTGTCTCAAATGACTGAGATTGCTTAATGAGCCTTTGAAAAAATCATGCATTGTTTTTATTATTTGGAAGCATTAATTTGGTTTTCTCCTTGATGCTTTATTTGGGTTGACTTGGCGCATGCTTACACATGTTTGACTCATACACAGTCGCCATAAGCCTCTATGATCATTTAGTTTTTGACTTTTGATGCCATTTTATGCTTCTCTTAATGATGTTTTGTCGCTATGCATGATTATGGCCGTTATTGCTCTCTTAGTTGGTCGCTCCCAGTCTTTTGCTAGTCCTCATTTTGTACTGAGTATGAGCTCTACTCGTGCATCCAACTCCCAAAAACCAAGTTATTCCAATGTGTCCACCATACATACCTATTAGCAATTTGCTATTCCAAAGTACATTTGACTTGCTTTTATCTATCCTTCAAATTAAACTCTTTTTGGTGTTATGCGAAAATTGGTCAGTAAAGCTCTCACGAACCTGATGACACATTTTACTTTTCTTGTTCTTAAAAATTTGACATTGTGGCTCTCTTATGTTGAGTTGTTATGCTTGCAAGTTGTAAGTTGGATACTAGCCCAACCATGCCGTCATGGGGCAAGCTTTCAACATTGCACTTCTTATTTGAGTTGATATCGTGATCTTTTGTTTATGGATACTCACGATGTGAAATAAATTGGGAATCTTGCGGGATCATGGAGTTTGTATACATGTTAGAGAAACGCCTGGGCCGCTAATCTAAGCCATGCATAATTCATGGTGGAAATTTACAGCATGCCCATAGTGAACATTCGACAACACATCTCAAAATAAAAAGCTATACCAATGGTAAATAAAAGAGATACTGAGGTGTTCATTATCTGTTTGTCCTATCATTTTGATGGGCTTGTTCCATGTCATCGGGCACAGAGGTACCCCATTGGCGGTTCTCGATGATACGTGTATACTTACAATGACAAGAGCTTGCTTGGGCCTCTAAGTCGAGTAGCATGAGGTTTGGGTATTCGTACTTCACAGGACACGAGGTTTTCAACTTATGATTTGTCAAGCATATGCTTCATAATTGTACTCGCATTAACTTTAACCATTCAAGATGCCTATGATGGGGGCAATGAGAGCTCAAAGCTAGTAAGTACCATAATTTTTGAAGGTTTATAAAACTTGCAATCACTGCTTCCCTCTGCGAAGGGCCTTTCTTTTACTTTTATGTTGAGTCACCACCTTCTATCTTTATGCACCGTCTAAGAGAGCATAGTTGTCATTCTGAGTTTAATATGCATAGTCCCAAAGTTTATCATTGATTGATATATGATTTTGGTTTCACTTGTTCTTAAATTATTTGTATCTAGTCGCCCTCTTAAACTTGAAGGTGTCCTATGCATTTATGTTTTGCTCTTCCATGAAGGACAAGCTGAAAACCATTTGCTATGTTTTTCCATATGATTTGAACACACATTTGACTTTCATTGTTTCATTTTCACGATCTTTCGTTTGTGTTCTTTTTCATGTTATAACATGGTTGCTAAGTTTCTTCTATCAAGATTATATCTTTCATGTCCATGTTTTAAGTTCTTTTGATCCCAGTACTCAATGCTTTACATAGATGATCAAGATTGTGTTGGTGCATATCACCTCAAAAATTATTCTTTTGTTATCACTTACCTACTCGAGGACGAGCAGGAGTTAAGCTTGGGGATGCTGATACGTCTCAAATGTATCTATAATTTTTGATGCTCCATGCTTGTTCTTACACCATTTGCTTAGTGTTTTGTTACACTTTGTGGCATTTTTATGCATTTTCCGGAACTAACCTATTAACAAGATACCACCGTGCCAGTTTCCTGTTTTCTGCTGTTTTTGTGTTTCAAAAAATTTACACAGGAAATATTCTCGTAATTGGACGAAACAAAAGCCGAACGTCCCAATATTTAACGAAGCTTCCAGAAGACCGAAGAGGAGACGGAGAGGGGCCAGGGGCCAGCCTCACCACCAGGGGGCGCGACCCAGCCCCTGGCCGCGCCGCCCTATGGTGAGGGCACCCTGGTCCACTTCTGACACCGCCCCTTCGCCTATAAAGACCCCCCGACGGGAAAGACCTAAAGGCCCGGTCAATTTTCCAGAAACACATCGCGATCCGCTGATGCGGTATAGTGTTGATAGTTTTTCACCATCCAGTTGGGAACCCCAAGAGGAAGGTATGATGAATATAGCAGCAAGGTTTTCCCTCAGTAAGAAACCAAGGTATGTCGATCAGGAGAGGAAGGAGCCAATACGACTGAAGGTGATGCTTGCTAGTCTAGTGACACTCCAACAAGGGCGCCGTTTACGATCAAACGAGTTAGCGCGTCTTCAACTAGTAGCAACATGGAACCTGCACACAGCACAACCAAATACTTTGTTCCCAACTTACGATGAGGTTGTCAATCTCACCGGTTTGCTGTACACAAAGGAATGAGCGTATCGAGTGGAAAATAGTAATAGTATGCGAGTAAAGTAAATAGTGCGAGTAAAGTAAATAGTGCGAGTAAAGTAAATAGGTGATAGCAATATAAAGGAAATAGAACCGGGGTCCACAGTTCACTAGTGGTGTCTCCCCAAAAGATAAAATAATATATGCTGGGTAAACAAATTACAGTTGGGCAATTGATAGAATAAAGACAACGTGCATATGTCGAGAGGATCACTATGAGATTTACTCTGGGCATTACAACAAGATACATAGACCGCCATCCAACTGCATCTATGACTAATAATCCACTTGTGGCGAATCAATCCGAGAACTCCACAAGTATTAAGTTGCGAACAACAGATAATTGCATTAAGCAAAGTGTGTAATGTAAACAAAGCATATGCCCTTGAGCATATGAATGTTATTTTCCCCCTAGTAGCAATAGCACATCTACAACCTTAGAGGTTTCTGTCACTCCCCCAGATTAAATAGAGGCATGAACCCACTATCGAGCATAAATACCCCCTCTTGGAGTCACTAGCAACTACTCGACCAAGATAGCTACTAACAATGGAGAGCATGCAAGATCATAAACAACATAGAGATAACATAAGATAAAATTCAGTACATCAACTCAATCATAACACCAATATTCATCGGATCCCAACAGATACAACATGTAGAATTACATAACGGTGATCTCGATCATGTAAGGCAGCTCACGAGATCTAACCATGAAGCACATGGTGGAGAAGACAACCATCTAGCTACTGTTATGGACCCATAGTCCAAGGTAGACTACTCACTCATCGTGCCGGAGGCAAGCATGGCGATGAAGAAGACCTCCGGTGGCGATTCCCCTCTCCGGCAGGGTGCCGGGAAGAGCTTCTGGACCCTCCCGATCTTCGGGTCGACGGCGGCGGTGGATCGCGATGTGTTCTGGAAAAGTGATCGGGTCTTTAGGTTTTTCCCGTCGGGGGGTCTTTATAGGCGAAGAGGCGGTGTCTGAAGTGGACCAAGGGGCCCACACCATAGGCCGACACGGGCCAGGGGTGGGCCGCGCCCCCTGGTGGTGTGGCCACCCTCTGGTCCGGCTCCGTCTCCTCTTCAGTATTCTGGAAGCTCCGTGAAATATCTGGACGACTGGCTTTGGTTTCGTCCAATTCCGAGAATATTTCCTGTGTAACTTTTCTAAAACACAAAAACAGCAGAAAACATGGAACTGGCACTGTGGCATCTCGTTAATAGGTTAGTTTCGGAAAATGCATAAAAATGCCACGAAGTGTAACGAAACACTAAACAAATGGTGTAAAAACAAGCATGGAGCATGTAACGAAACACTAAACGTTGGAGATGTATCATCCGCCGCCATCGTCGACCCGAGATCAGGAGGGTCCAAAAGCTCTTCTCGGCACCCTGCCAGAGAGGGGAATCACCAGCGGAGGTCTTCTTCATCGCCATGCTTGCCTCCAGCGCGATGAGTGAGTAGTCTACCTTGGACTATGGGTCCATAGCAGTAGCTAGATGGTTGTCTTCTCCCCCATGTGCTTCATGTTTAGATCTCGTGAGCTGCCTTACATGATCGAGATCATCTTTGTGTAATTCTACATGTTGTGTTTGTTGGGATCCGATGAATATTGGTGTTATGATTGAGTTGATGTGTTGAATATTATCTTATGTTATCTCTATGTTGTTTATGATCTTGCATGCTCTCCGTTGTTAGTAGCTATCTTGGCCAAGTAGATATTAGTGACTCCAAGAGGGGGTATTTATGCTCTATAGTTGGGTTCATGCCTCTATTTAATCTGGGGGAGTGACAGAAACCTCTAAGGTTGTAGATGTGTTATTGCCACTAGGGAGAAAACAACATTCTTGTGTCCAAGGACATTTTTTTTGTTTACATTACACACTTTGCTTAATGCAGTTATCTGTTGTTCGCAACTTAATACTCATGGGGTGTTCAGACGATATCCCCGTGAGTGGATTATTAGTCATAGATGCAGTTGGATGGCGGTCTATGTATTTTGTTGTAATGCCCAGAGTAAATCTCATAGTGATCCTCGTGACGTATGCACGTTATCTTTATTCTATCAAATGCCCAACTGTAATTTGTTTACCCAGCATGTTGTGATTTATCTTATGGAGAGACACCACTAGTGAACTGTGGACCCCGGTCCAATTTCCTTTACATTGTTACACTGTTTTACTTTTACTCGCACTGTTTACTTTCTCGCATACTACTACTGTTTTCCACTCGATATGCTCAATCCTTTGTTTACAGCAAACCGGTGAGATTGACAACCTCATCGTAAGTTGGGAGCAAAGTTCTTGGTTGTGTTGTGTGCAGGTTCCTCACTGTTGCTGGTGCAAAGCAAAGCCCTGGACGAGGTGCCTTATAAATTGTCCGGAGCTGTCGCGAAGCTAGTAGGCATCACCTTCTAAAGTATTGGCTTTTTCCTACTGGTTCAATAAACCTCGGTTTCTTACTGAGGGAAAACTTGCTACTGTGCTCATCATACCTTCCTCTTGGGGTTCCCAACTGGGTGGTTATCTGCCTGCATCAAGCAACCACCAAATTAAAGTTTCACATTGCTATCAAACCATTTTAAAAAATACTAGACCACCTTAGATGGAAAATTTAATAGCTAGTGCATCTGAAACCTTTCCGTCCACACCTCATGAAAAAGACAAATTCCTGCCGAATTGGTAGGAGGCCTGCCAGGTTTGAACTACAGGTATATGATATAATGCTCATGATTTTTTGTAAAAAACATTTTTAGGTTCACAATATGTTGTTTTATCAGAGATCCATCGCAAGTATAGCAAGACTCAACCCCGGGCTATGAATCTTCATGCCCGTCGTTTTGAATATAATTTCAAACGAGCATAAGAATTTTAAAAACAATACAAACAATGTGAAACCTTCGCATGGTGTCATATTATGTGTAATAGTTGCAAGGAAAAATATTAAACCTAGAAAATTGCAAACATCACAAAAAAACCTTCACAAAATGAGCTATCATGTTCGATGTTTGCCATAAATTGGCACATTTAATACATATGGTGACCTAAAATTCCTTGGAGGCCATGAACCCTCCTTTGTGTATCTCCCTTGATTAGGATTGCTTCGGTCATAACCATGGAGCATCTTCACCATTTAACGCGATGCTTGGGTCAATATTCACTCTGAAGGGCGGAATTTCAACAAAATTATTATAATCTTCTGACATGTCTGTCTTATCCTCAACTCTCACGATGTTTCTTTTCCTTGAAAGAACTATGTGATGCTTTGGCTCATCGTATGATGTATTCGTTGCCTTATGTTTTCTATTTTTCAGTTTGGAGGACATGTCCTTCACATAGAAAACTTGAGCCACATCATTAGCTAGGACGAATGGTTCGTCTCTGTAACCAAGATTGTTGAGATCCACTGTTGTTATTCCATACAACTGGTCTACCTTTACCTCTACTCCATCCATATTGACCATTTGCACCAAAACAAAGGGACTTTAAAAGAAGGTCCATAGTCAAGTTCCCATATCTCCTCTATGTAACCATAATAGGTGTCCTTTTGCCCATTGTTGTTTGTTGCATCAATGCGGACACCACTGTTTTGGTTGGTGCTCTTTGATATGTTGCAAACGTATCTATAATTTTTGATGCTCCATGCTTGTTTTACACCAATTGCTTTATGTTTTGTTTACACTTCGTGGTGTTTTTATGCATTTTCTGGAACTAACCTATCAACAAGATGCCACAGTGCTAGTTTCTGTTTTCTGCTATTTTTGTGTTTCAGAAAAGTTACACATGAAATATTCTCGGAATTGGACAAAATGAAGCCTGAAGTTCCTATTTTTCTTGACATGAGACGGAGTCCAAAGCAGAGACGGAGGAGGGCCAGGAATAATTTTTATCAAATTTTGGAATAATTTTTTTGTTTTATTTGTATTGATTGAAATCTCACAGGGATTTAAAACTTGTTGAGTTTATTTAAAAGCCTTGTTAGAAAACTATTTCAAACTTTCTGCTATTTCTTGAAGAACTATTTTGAGAAAATAGAATTTCAAAATACTATTTGTTATTTATTTAAAACCTATGCAAGCTATCTGCAAAGGAGTATTCTCCCAGAATGGTTTATTGTTTAAAAGGGGGTGCATTGCAAAAAGGTATATATCTTATGTTATCTCTATGTTGTTTATGATCTTGCATGCTTTCCGTTGCTAGTAGATATGTTGGCCGAGTAGATGCTAGTGACTCCAAGAGGGAGTATTTATGCTCGATAGTTGGGTTCATGACTCTAGTAATCTGGGGGAGTGACAGAAACCTCTAAGGTCGTAGATGTGCTGTTGCCACTAGGGAGAAAACAACATTCTTGTGTCCAAGGACATTTGCTTTGTTTACTTTACGCACTTTGCTTAATGCAGTTATCCATTGTTCGCAACTTAATACTCAAGGGGTACTCAGACGACTCCCCGTGAGTGGATTATTAGTCATAGATGCAGTTGGATTACGGTCTATATATTTTGTCGTAATGCCCAGAGTGAATCTCATAGTGATCCTCATGACATATGTATGTTATCTTTATTCTATCAATTGCCCAACTGTAATTTGTTTACCCAGCATGTTATTATTTATCTTATGGAGAGACACCACTAGTGAACTGTGGACCCCGGTCCAATTTCCTTTACATTGTTATACCGTTTTACTTTTACTCGCATTGTTTACTTTTACTTGCATACTATTATCTTTTTACCACTCGATACGCTCAATCCTTTGTTTACAGCAAACTGGTGAGATTGACAACCTCATCTTAAGTTGGGAGCAAAGTTCTTGGTTGTGTTGTGTGAAGGTTTCATGTTGCTGCTAGGTGAAGAAACACCAACAATATTCCTGGCGCCATTGTCCAGAGTATCGCGAACCTAGCAAGCATCACCTCCTGAAGTTTGGCTTTCTCCTACTGGTTCGATAAACCTTAGTTTCAGAACTGAGGGAAGACTTGCTGCTATGATCATCATACCTTCCTCTTGGGGTTCCCAATGAGCTATTCTTACAAGCTAGCAGGGCTCAAGGGAGAGCCGTGCCCTCCCAGGACTCGGGCCAGGGGTAGGGGATGGCCCTGAAAGGGCGGCCCCACCTGTTAGCGGCGTCTGAAGGTTGGGAACGTACCGCTTTGGTACGGGAGGCTAACGGGTCATGGCCCGATCTGGTGCTGGGCCGAATTTGGTGTCGCGGCCCTTCTTCACTTTTTTTTATTCTTTCTTATTTCTTTTTCCAGATTTCCAAATCTTTTATATATTTTGCAAAAGAGCTCCAATTCAAAACAAACAAGGTTCTAAAATTTTATCAAATTCAAAGCACCCTTTTAAACAGTAAGAATCCAGTTTTCAAAATAAAACAAGATTTTTAAATAAAACTTTATAAATTTGGAAAAAGGGCTTTGCTTGCATAATCAAAATAGGATCACGGTTTAAAAAAATCCTTTTTAAATTCAGAGAAAATGCTTTATAAAATAATTTTGAAAATTCATTTTCAAATC